>WEKX01002987.1:44032-215727 GCA_013390025.1 Pitta sordida
GAGGAGGAGGCGGAGGCGGAGGCGAGCGGGCACCGCCTCGTCACGTGGCGCGTATCCCCATTCCTTCCTCCGGGCGCAGCGGCCGCACGTGATGCTGGCGGCGGCGCTGCCGCCCGTGTCCCTTCCTTTCCCGCCCCTCGTCCGCCGCTGTCGCCCTGGAGACACAGCGTCCCGCCTCCGTCCGCCTCCCTTCGGCTCCGGGCACGGCCAGCCGGCGGTCAGGCCGCCCGGGGCTCCCACGGTTCCGCTTCCCGGGGTGCGGGGAGGCGGCTCCGGCAGGGTAAGTGCGTGCTGCCCTGAGCCTGGCGACTCTCTGGAGTCCGGTCGGTGCCCGCGGCCACCGTGCGAATCCCGCTGGTGGCTGTGAATGTAAACGGGATTCATACAGTGCGTTGCAGCGATCCAGTGCGCTTCGCACCCTGTGTGCGCAATGCGGTCCGTGCGCTGGGCTGTGCCTGCAAGGGGTGGCCAGAGGTGCTGGTTGCCAGTGGGTGCCTGCCTTGTCGTCCGTCCGCTTCTGACACAGATAGAGGGCCAGGAAAGGGGTTGATACATTTTTGGCGAAGCGCTCCATCAAAACAGTAAGGCAAATGAAGATTGTTGATGAAATGGCATTCACAGTTTCTCATAGGAACCACTATCACTCTGGAAAGATGCTCACACTTGTAGGATTGTCTTTCTAATGTGAGACAGGCTCCTTAATCCTTTTTTTTGGTCAAACATCACCAGTTGAAATTATTTGATGCAGAGAGTAAAGGCTGTTTCCATCAGAGGCTTGAGGGTCAGCCAGAGCCATTAGTTTGCTGTTCAGATGCTTTCCAAAAGTTGTCAGAAAAGGATCTCACTCCTGGTGCTGCATTTCTTACTGTGCTGTTCTTCCTTTTGTGTTGTCACCTCTTCATCTGAAGTAAGGTTCACGGTGTCAGCCCGCTTTCCAGGCAAGTCTAGTTCTGCTTCCTTGTTGGCTTGTTTCCAAACCAGTGGTGGTAAACTTACTTTTGTCTTTTTGCACCACGTTTATCTGAGTCTTTTGGCTAAACGCTTGCCACTTGCAGTACGGTTATACCCCCACATTTGCGAGGAAGGGGTCATGCCAGGGGTCTCGCAGAACGTCAAACTTGCAAAGATGCGCAGGTCATTAATATGCATGCAGGCCATGCCCATTGCTCCGCCCCAAAGCACTCTGGAGCGCTGCGGACACTTTTCCGCTCCTTCCCATGCTCTCTTTCAGCACAGAGGAGCAAAGGGAACCATTTCTGAGCAGCTTCTGTGACCACGTGTGCTCGCAGCCCAAACTCTGCGCCGCTGCTCCCTCCCCAGCCCTGGAGCTCATGCCCGCACCATCCCAGCCCTGCGCCTTCCCGGCCCGGCTGCTGCCACCATGCGTGCTTGCCCTGCCTCCGCGGCGGGGAAGGGGTGTCCCCGAGCTCTGGTCAGCATTCTTGGAGCCTGGAAAACCTTTATAGACCCACTCCAGCAGTACTGAGTCAATGTAACTATGGAAGTACTTAACTTTGCGGCACTTAACTTTGCAACACTGTGGCACCCCCTGCCCCTTAAGGTAGCAGCGGGCACCGGTATCGGAGTTTCTTTCCCTTTGACATTCACCAGTCCCAGGAGAGGCAGCGCTGCCTGGGCTTTGACTGGGCTTAGAGTAACAAGGAATGGCATGTCTTGTGGTGGTGCTGTGCTGGGTCTCAGTGGCCGCCTGGGGCACACTGCGGTGTGACTCTTCCACTGTAGGGACTGGGCGCAGAGACACACAGGACCTGGTCAGGGACCAGGGCACAGTGCTGCAGGGCTCTAAGCGCCACGGCGAGTCGGAGAAATTGTGCGCCCCCCACGTGGGGCCGGGCCAGTCCTGCCCCATAGGTAGAGCTGACACCGCCCCTCGGCGCAGCAGAGGCACTGTGCATGTGTCTGCCAGGGAACATTGCAGATCCCTGAAACTGCATTGCAAGAAATTTTCCTCACAAATCCATGAGGTCGTAATGGAGAGGTCGCAGTGCAGCGGGGATATACTGTATTTCAAACTTTCTGATGTTTTGCTTGGGCGTCCTGGTTGGCTTCTGTGTGGTTTTGATTCCTGATTTATTTATTTTTCTTAACTGCAAAGCTTCAATTTTTTCTTAGTAGGATGCCCATAGCTTTGGTCTGTCTAGAAGAAAGAGGATTACAGTAATCCCTCGCTACTTCGCGATTCACCAGTCGCGGCTTCAATACATCACGGTTTGCTTTCCTGGCTTTCCCGTATTTACCTCTACTTTGCAGATTTCACTTATCACAGCAACTTTCTGGAACTGACCCCCCGCTATGTGCAAGGGTTTACTGTATTTGCTCTCTTCCTGCAATGCCCATGTAGTCAAAAACGAGGGCAGCAAACTGGAAACCATCATGTCTGAATGATTTAAATAAACTCTGTACCAAAGAGGCGTACAGAATCCGTTTGTAAATGTTGCAGAGCCTGGTCAATCTAGTCAGAACTGAGTAATAGTTTCAATGAATAATCTAATTTTTATTGGTGACTTGAGACCTTCAAGTAATAGGAGTGACCCTACAGGAACATGTAATAGCACAAAATGCAAGATACTTCATGTATGGATTAATAAAATATTTATAGTGTAAATTCATGAACCCTCCAGCATAGTAATGGGAAAATACCTGGATTTACTAGCCAACAGTGAAAGGAAGTTGCCAATTTACTGTGTCTGTGAAAAAATGTGGCTGTGGTGTGCACGCAGTCGAGCTTCTGAGTGACTGATGAGACATTACTGTGTTCAGTTCTGATAAATCATGTTCAGGAAAGAGGAACTTGTACAGAAATACATATGGGAGGGCTACTGGGAATGAAAAAGCTTATCTACAAGAACACACTGGGAGTATTTATCTGATCAACCTAGGAAAAGCAAATGCAGGTGAGAGTTATGAGCAACCAGTCAGGCAGGGTGTAGTTAAGCTCAAGTGAGTAGGCATTTAAGCCAATGAACAACATTGATGGAAGTACACGGGTCTCAACTCATTGTAACCTAGATAGAAAACTAAGCCTTATCTCAGGGCACTGAAGTTTTCAACTTCCAGGAACAGCAGTGAAAGATGAACTTCTCTAGAAGGCTTTAAAAAACCAGGAGGATTATGTTCAATCACTCAAAATAGTTTTAAGTGATCAATGTCAAAGGGAGGAGATTTGGGCCTGCCTTCTTTTGCATCCTGAAACAGGAATAACCTCATGTGTGGTGCTTCTGAGAAAAAAAGCTCTGAGCCTCTGGGTCATAATGGTAATAAGCAGGAAGGCAACAGTTCGGAGAGAGGTAAGAGAAATGCTCCCACTGGAAAATCTTACACTAGGTGTTCAGTCCCATAGATTTGATGGGCAACAAAATGTTATTTCACTTAATAGTGTGTGCAAGGACCTAAGAAATGTATGAATCAGAAATACAGAGGAAAGGTGTATATACCATGGAGGATATAAAAAAAAGGCAGGATGGTAAACTGGAGGGGGTGCTGGATGCCTTGAATGGATGGCTTTTCCCAAGGATCTCATCATCTCAGTTGTGAAGCTGAGTATCTTGCCGTTGCCCTGTTTTTCTAGCCATCATTTTTGATTTTGATTCATCTGACAAGAATGACAACATTGAAAATGCGCCTAGTAAGTGGTGGAGAGTCAGCCCTAAAAACAAGTCCAGTATCAGTTATGTGAAGTTATTCATAGCGAGGTGGACAACAAGGGGTCGTTTAGGTGCTGTTAGTCTTTCTTTTATGCATGTTACTTCTGCTATTCTTTACTGAAGAGTAGGAGAAATAAAAAAAGTAAATTTCACTTGGGCAAGGCTTGGCAAGCAAATATCTCAGCTCACCGCATGCTTGCTCAGCATGACTTCCTTTGTAACTTCTCACAGGAGACTCAGGAATCATCTAGTCCCCCTGTGCTGGACGACTGGGTTTTTGCTGGCTTCCTAGGATTTAGAAACTGCAGTTTTATTGTTCGCTTCTCAAGTATTGTTATATCTTATATTGAACTGTTTTATTTCAAACTTCAGCAGCCTGTGGCTAACCGCACTGTCTTATGATAGCCTGGAGTTTCTCAATAAATATTGAATTTTTATCTTATGCAGCAACCAACATAATATTTCATATTTTTTTTGCTGGCTATTGTTGCCTCTGACTATACATTAGAGTATTTATATAAAAGAGGAAAAAGGCCTCTATTTTCCTTCCAGGGTTTATTAATTCTTCTCTACTAACAGTATCAGTCGCAAGATGTGAAGTGTAGCCATATGAAAAATGGGGGAGTCCACAGCCCACTCCCTCTGAGAGCTGGTGATGGTCTTCTGACACTGAAGCACTAGAGAATGTGTGAAATTAAGCCTCTCTATTCTACAAATTGTTCTGGTGTACATTTGTTTTCCATTGCCAAGTTTTCTTTTGAGTGAGTATTAGTAGGACATGATTTCCTGTCCTTGCTTACCATTGTGTCTTTACATGCAAGCTGTCAATGCAGGTCTGTCATCACACGGATTTCTCCTAACCATGTGTCATTACAGTATTTAAGAAGGATTAAGGATCGAGATTTTGCTTAGTCTTTAATATTTCTTGCTAAGTGAATTATCTTATTAGTACTGTCCATAAAGTTGTTACCAAATTCAGGATAGAACTAGCTGTAGTGAAATGTGGCTGACTTTGCTTACCCTATCCTTAGTGTTTTCAGCTGATCACACTACATATTAGTTTTCCTTTCATCCTAGCGTAAGGTCGTCTGGTTTTTTTACTGACTGCAGAATTGCACGTTTGACGTCTTTGTTCATGCTTTGCAAATGAAAGCAGGAACAACCTGAGTGTACTTGTAAAGGGAAAGGAGGTTGGAGCTCCTCCATCCTGTCTGGCAGCAGTCAGCTGGGAGCTCTGATCACCCAAAAACCCAACTGGTGGCAGCCAGCACTGTCTCCAGCCTGGTGAAGGGTGTGGAATTTAATGTACCACACTGGAAGTGCATGTTACAGAAGCAAGGTTTCATTAACTTTGCTGCTTGCCAGGCTAGTTTGGGTTTGCTAGTTCTTTTGGTTTTGCTCTTAAGGAAATCTAAGCGCTTGTTTTTGAAGGTATAGTAGGTGTGCTTTAGTTTTGTAGTGGTGAAGCCTTTTATGAGCTCTGAGTGAGATGACTTTTGCATCTGTGTTAAGCCTTACTGAAGTCAAAGGTGCTCTGTGCAAAGATGAGATAGCAACTCTCCGTAGATCTCATTGTAAGATCACAGTTAAAATTTGCAGTGATGATTTGCAGTCATCAGGTTCTGCATTAGTTGGGGTTAACAAGTCTCTATGTGCAGGGAGTTCTTGTGTATCATCCTGGGCTCAACACCCTAAGATGCTAAACTAGGGTGCACAGGGGCTGAGGCTCAGATTGTCAAGTGTAGTGATAGTCATCAGCATTGCCCAGCTTTAGTTCTGGTTCCTGCTTTGGGGAAGACAGTTCAGAAAGCTGAGGTAAGCACTAGATGCTTACCTCTTGGCAAAATTTGAGACTTTAGTACTCATATTGCCGGCAGTCAAGCATGCTGAGTGGGGCTATCTTAAACCAGCTGATTGGAAATGTTCGCTGGGCAGGTCTTTTCTCCTCTCTTTAAATTGCTTATAGCCTTCATTTAAGCATATTGAGAGTCAGGGAGCCAAAATCTGAAGCGGCCTCGTACGCTCCCTGTGACTCCACAGGGGTATAAGCAGGCCCTGCAAAGTTGCTGTTAGCTCCCTCACTCTGCCCAGACCCACACTGTCTTTCTCCCTCTTACACCTGTGCTGGGCCATTTCAGCTTACATAATGTGTCAAAAGTGGATCCAAACGATAAATACAAATTGTTTTATAATTGCTAGCTGCCAGGGGCTCAACCATGAAGGAGGAACGGAGTTAAAACAGTTCTCAACCTGAAACAGTTTAACCCCCAACCTATTGATTCCCAAGAGACTGTTTTGTGTTGTGAAGGAAAACAAACTAGATTACATTCCAGAAGAAAGAGATTCAATTAACGTGTTCTACCTTACAACTAGAGAGGACAACACATGTGAACACAATTACTGTGGCTCCACCAATAGATACTCATTAAATTGCTGTATCTGCCACTTTCAATTGTGTACTCCAGTCCCCAGGGTTTGGGTTCTTCTGTTTTCTACAGTTTGAAACAGATGAAAGCAATAGGAAGAGGCATACCAAAGTCTTCTCTCAGTCATAACTTAATTTTCTAACCAGCAAAGAGCATTAAAGTGGCTTTACTCCCATGGGCTTTATTCACAGGAGGGCCAGTTTGATAGGTCTGCAGATCCTCACAGCTTTCTTGTTGTTGATCTGTCCTGACATTGAAGGTTAACTATTAACAGGAAGGGGATCACTTGTTCAGGGGTAGGGCTGATATTTTTTAACTATTTGATGCACTCAAATAGCCATCCTTGTCATTTAATGAGGTCATTGTGTTTAATTTTAAAAAGAAAAATTGCTCCTGGCCCTTCTTTTTATTAATAGTGAAAATTTGATTAAACTGTTCCCCAAAGTGCCAAGAAATATAAGAAAAAATGTATTATTTAGCTTGTGACTTGATTTTTACTGTTTTCAGTGGAGTTTTGATGGACTTTTCCTTATGTGTTATGGCATTTCACAACAAAATTTCCTGCCTCCCATAAAGCAAACAATGAACCTTGATGGTGCTACAATTTTAATGAAAACTTTCACTGCATATTTAAGTTTTGTAGGAAATACATACCTGCCAATAAAATTAAGTTAAATAGCTGTTCTTCAGATGTAAGTTCAAAACAAGGGAAATCAATTTCAGGATATAAAAAGCCACAGCAAAATAAACTAAACCCAGGTAATTTATCATTCCATTGAACTCTTTCATTCTTTATGATGTTCAAAAAAAATCAATTCAATCTCAAGATTTAAGAGAAAGTGAAAATAATGATAGGCTCTCTTCATTAAGGTACAAAAGTCTTGCAATATCTCTCACAAGTCACATGACCATTTTTGTCCTGATGTGAAAGGAAATAAGTTCGGGTCCTTTGTTTTAATAATCAGAGTATAAAAATCAGGGACTTTTATTTCATAAGCATTAGATTTTGTAGGCATCAAATATTACAGTTACAATAATATTTTCTTCTTACATGGTTATTTTTAGTAAAATATTCAGAACTGAAATTGCAAGATGCCTTAATTGCTGTAACACTGTAAACTAAAATAAGATTTCCAATACGCTTTTTACAAAAAAAGGAAAAGCATTTAGTCGTCATCCCATGTAATCAAATCATAACTTAGATAAGTTCAATTCAGTACGTGTACTAAAACTTACTAGGTCATTTTGTTGCATGTCTGAATACATAGATTTGTCGTGATTGTTCGGTTTTACATCATCTGTTGTAGGCAGTGAAGCTGGTTGCTTTGCCAAGTATTCAGATCAAATGGTGAAAGACTTCTGAGGAGAGGCAGGTTTTAAGAGGGTTAAATGTAAGACCCCCTGAAAAAGGTTCAGCAGCCAGTTTGCCAGTGAATACTGACCCTGTCTCCATACACAAATAGGTGAACAAGTGCGTCCAGCTCAAGCAAGGGCCCTCACTCCCTACCTCCCTCACTAAATGCGCAGATAAGAGGTAATTGGGGGATGATATGGGTATGGGTGACTTACGGAATAAGGACTTTACAATACAGAGATTGTAAATAAGATGTGTTTATTCCAGCTGGTGTGCATGGGAGATCTCTCCACCAAATATGCACCCCGGCTGGAATAAACATACCTTCTTTACAATCTCTGCATTGTGAAGTCCTCATTCCGCAAGTCAGTTTTGGCACCCTAGTTGGGACTTGTCTTCATTTGACTGTGGGATCGTCTAAGGAGTGGATGTCCTAGGCGTGCCCTGGGCCTTCCCGGAGGAACTCTGCTCCTCGGGCGCTCACTGCGGGAATGGACAAGGCTCCCATATACGGTGGGCAAAGGTATGTTTTACTGAAAAGGAAGGAGGAAAAGCCAGTAAGATGCATGCACCTGGCCGGGAGGGTCGGAGACATCTGTCGTAACATTCCTCCCAGGGGAGGATATTGGGAAAGCCGGCAAAAAAAAGGAAGCGTTTCGCTGACTGAGTGGACAGCCGCTAGCAGGTTTGGGGGTAACCTGAGCGAACCCTGAGGTAGCAGTATTTTAAACCACTGTCACTGCTATGGTTGCTAGAAAACCTCTTATAAATAGACTTTGTGGGTTTGTATATTGTGCTTGTTGACTGGTTTGTGTGAATGAGTGACAGATGTCACATAGTGACGGAGCGAGTGCAGAGTCCAGCTCCACGGTTCCAATGTCTTATGAGCTTGGCTGGGAAAGGACAAAGCAAATGTGTTACATGGAAGGGGAATCCACAACCCATAATCCCTCCCCATCATTAAATAGTTGTTAAAGTGGCTCGGGCAGGTAGAGTGGAAGGGGCTTGGAGAGCCAGACCAACAGAGTCAGCTCGCTTTAGGTGGTTCCAACTAGAACCTGGAGAATTTTTAAATGAAGGGAGAAGGTGGACTCATGTAAAGGGAGAAGATGGGACAGTGGAGCGGGTTTATTTGGGAGGATTATTTCTAGACCTTATTGGTAGTTATTTGGCTGTAGACTAAGAACAGCCCTCACCCAAAAGTGTGCCCAAAAATCCTGTGATAGGGGGGCAGATTGGAATAATCCCCTGCTTTCTGTATGAATTAACTATTTTTTGTTGAGGCTTAGGGTGGCATTCAGCCTGAGCCCTTTTGCAGTGCCAGCAGTGTGAAAGACAGTGGTATTTTATATCTAGAAGGAGGAAGCCCAAGTGTCCCAAGTGTGTTCCAGAGTTGCCAAGATATTATAATTGGGATCTGGGCCATGCTGAGTGTGAAACTGTAAACTTTGTGAAAAAAGTCACCTTATTCCCGAAATTTGGGAATTTTTTGAAGAGAACTGGGAAAGAGTAAAGGCTCAGTGTAAACGGAGATTTGGGTGGAAATTAAAACAGAAAAGAGGAGATAGGAAGAACAGGAAAATGGGAAGTCAACAGAGTAAAGTACCCAAGAAAAGCCCTTCAGGATGCATACTAGCTCCCTGGAAGAATGTTGTGGGGACGGGAGGAACGGAAAGTAAAAGGGTCTTGATCAAATCCTGTAACCAATGGTGGCCCCTTTATTAACTATAGCACGGGGCCAAGTGGCCACTAAATGAAACAACAGATTATAACACTATGTTACAGGTAATGTATTTGTAAGGCAGGAGGGAAAATGGGATGAGGCGTCCTATGCAGATATTTCTCTATTCGATTTGCCTTTTGGTCTTTATATATTGTTGCTTCTTTTTGCTGCTTCCTCACAGATTGTTGTTTTTTTTTTAACAAGCCAGGAATCTCATGTTCTTGATTCCAGTAGCTGGTGCTTTAAGATGACCCAGTATCATAAATTTATGATAAAATTGGAAGTTTGAGCAACAGTGATTATGGAAGGTGTAAAAATAACTAACTAATCATTCTGAGTCTGAATTTGTGGGGTGTACAAAGCTCTCATACTATTCTCTGGGTCTTGAGAATTTCACACGAATGCAACACTGTGACTACTGCTTTCAAGCAAGCTTTTGGAGCTGTGTTATAGAGGGAGGCCTATGCAAGCACGAGATATACATTCTTAAAGCTGTGCTTTAAGAACAACAGCTCATTTGCTTGAGGAAAATAATAGAAAGAATTAGTTCCACCCCCTCCTAGCATTTCCTCTTGGGGTTTCAGTGAGGGCTGACACAATTGCAGGTAGATGCTTGCAAAATAATTTGGGAGCAACCTACAACACACCAAAAAAGCCCATAATATTAGACTTTTCCAGACATATATTGGAATTTTCGTATAGATCTGGTCCCACTGCACAGAGATGAACTTTATTAGGATAGCTTTTCTGGGACAGGTTCCAACAAGATTTCCTCATGGGTTTGGGACGATCATAGTGGGCATATTAAATGACTGAAGAAAATGCCAGAACTGTTCAAGACAGTCTCCTGAAGGTAATCCGTGTCTGTGAATTTCTCTCTTTATTCTGGTTCTCCTGTCATCTTCCAAGTAAATTTTTTTCTCACACGTGAATCTCTTTTCCAATTACTCAGCAAATGGGAAAAAATACACAAGGGTTTTTTTTTTTTTTTTTTACTTAAGGAAAGAGTTTGATGCAGTGGTGCAAGGTGTTATAACTTGGTGGTTTTGTGGGTTTTTTTGCCCACGGAATCAGAGATTCACAGAATGGCTTTTGTTGGAAGGGACCTTAAAAGTCATCTAGTTCCAATGCCCCTGATGTGGACAGATATGCCACCCACTTGCTTAGGCCCTGGCTTTGAACACTTGAGGGATGCATTCACAACTTCTCTGGGCAACACGTACTACTATGTTATTACCCTCACGGTAAAAAATGTCTTCCTAATATCGAATCTAAAATCTCTCCTCTTTTAATTTAAAACTGTTCCCCCTTGTCCTATCACTATCTCCCCATATAAGAGTCCCTCTCCCTCTCATTCTATAAGGCCCTTTTAAGTACTGAAAGGCCACAATGAGATCTCACAGGAGCCCTCTGTTCTCCAGGCTGAACAATGTCATCTCAGCCTATCATAGGATAGGTACTCTAGCACTCTGACCAAACTAGTAGTCCTCCTCTTGACCTGCTGTAACAGGTCTTATTTCTATAGGTAGGGGTTGGTCTGTGTGTTTTGTTTTTTTTTTTTTTTTTCCTTCCTTGAAAAGTTCATATGTGCAAAAGCTTTCTGGCTGCACCATTGATCTGGCTCCACTAAAAAAAAATCATCATTTAGGTAAAAATGATGACTCAGCCTTTTTATGAGCTCTGACATAATTCACCTCAACAGCTACATTCTGTCCTGGCAGCTGTTAGTAAAATCTAATTGTTTAATAAAAAAGCTTAATACGCATTGCAATATAACTTCTTGTATTTACATACTTCTGCTTCCTAAAATTCGCGTTGCTGTGTCATTAAGTCTACTCTTGCATCAAAGCTAAAGATTGCTTACAACTGAAGTTCTTCGTTTGCAGATGTGTAAGGGAAAGATCTTGAAAAAATCCAGAGTTGTCTTTACTGGTGTTTTTGGATGAAGATACAAGAGGCCACAGAGACTTAGGCTACCCCTGTGGGAGACCCACCCTGAGTTTGAAGACCTGGGACCACAGTATCCAGAGTCTCTGCACTCGCTCCAAATCTTCTGTTTTGGTACCTAGAGCAAGGCAGTGGTGCTTGCGCCATACTAAGGGAGAAAGCAGGTTTGTGGAGCCTGGTGACATGAGGGCACGGTGCTTTTTGGTTGGGCTTCCTGCTGGTCGAGGCCCTCATCAGCTCAGCTGGATGCAAGGATACCTGAAGGCAGGGGCAGTATCTCCTGAAGGCTGCTCATCTGATCTCTTGCTTTATTCCAGTCATTCTTCTATGTTAAAAACATTTTAATGGGTCATTCTCAGTAGTTTCAGCTGGGGGGGCATCAGATCATATGCAGGCAGTAGATAATCTGGAGACCACAAAGGATGCAGTGAGGCATCATGGAAGTTGGTGGTCCAGAAAGACATCATCACGTGTGTCATGCAGGAAATGAGATGTGCTTGGTGGATGACAGCTGGCTGTAAATCATTGCAGATCTGAGCTGGGAGAGCATGGGGTAAAGGACATTTTTACACAGCCCTGGTGTGGAGGGGTCTCCTGCAGTATCACCCTGTAGCTCAGCTTTCGGTGCCGAAATCACCTGTGAAGGTTGTTCAAAAGCCCCTAAGTCATTCAGGAGTTTGAAAAATGTTATACTGTATTGCATTTTGGCTACAGCCTAATGCGCTAGAGCAAGGCATCTATATCCCTCAAGTATTTTCAAAATTGCAACAAAGCCCAGAAAATAACCATTTAGGGCTCAAAAATAATTCTTTACAAGAAGAAATAGCTGCAGTTTAATGTGGGAAGAAGAGGAACCAAGCTAGTAGTGGCTCCAGAACAAACACTCCATGAACAAACGCTCTGTGTCAGGTGGTGATATATCCAGAAAAGCGCTATACCTGCCCATCTCCACTGTGGTTTAGGTATGGCTGCAGCTCATATTAGGGCTAACTGCACGTATGGGGACTGTGGTGATGCAGCCTGGAGTCTCTGACTATGTCCAGAGGGGATAAATATGTGTCCCCCTGCTACCCACAGGCCTATACTCTGGGTACTGGAGCACCATCTCATTTGAGGGTGGGGTGAGTGTGGTTATATATGTAGTCACTGTGTTGGCATGCATCGTGCTGGTTTAGAGAAGATACATTTCTATCAGGTAATGTTATACATATTTTTCTTTACACGGAGGGAGATACGGGCAGCAAAATTACTGGTTGCTGTGGCCTTGTTATGTTCTCTTGACATACAAATCAGCCACCACCTGTCTAGTTAAGGACTAGCTTTTCATAAAGTACTCTTACAAACAAAGTTTTGAAATTATTAAAAGCATGCTGCAAAGAAATGGGTGTAGTATTTTAAGAAGTGGTGATTCAATTTGCTTATATTGTCTAACTACTCTATGTGTATACGTGTAATTGTATTCTGTGTGTGTATTTAAAAACACATAAAGGAAATTAAAGAATAAGAACAATCTTTGCTGTAGTGTTTTCCATGGACTTGAAAATCTTCAGCCAATATCTCAGCTGCTATAAATGGGCATGAACTCCACTATCTTAAAGCAGCATTAGTTTATGTGACCCAAGGCGATACTTCTGGGATTTGTGGGACACTGTGTAAATACCACAGCCTTCAACCTGCCAGGGTCAAAATAAAGAATGCTTTTGGTACAGTCCTGGCTCCATGCTTATGTGTCATTCCTTGATTTAAGCAGGATTGTGTGAAGCAGCAGCAAGGAGAAGGGAGCATTCAGCAGCTCTGCACTTCGCCCCAGCAACCCCCCCCGCCACGATGTTGCCATTTTTGTCCTGAAGATGAAGAAACTGATGAGAGAAGCTGTCTCCTCACTGTCACGCTAAAAAATATGTCCTTATTTTTGTGGACAGAAGAGGCAGAGGGAGAGCTTTTCAGTAATGAGTAGGGGGCAAACCCTTCTGGTGAACCTCTGGCACCACAGGAAAACTTTATTCCTCCAAGCCTCTGGAGTGACACAGGAGGTGGTGGAGAAATGCAGCAGCAACAGCAACAATGTTCATATACATATTGTCTAAGTCCTCCAGAGGCTAAGCCTGAAGGGGAGGTGCTCTTGCAGTGCTGCAGCCCTCCCTCCCAGAGATGCTTCCGTCGTGCCAGGACAAAACAAGATAAATGGTCCCCACCAGCTCTACCTGTGCAGTTGTGCCCATCTGCAGTGGGTGGGTGGATGGACAGATGGCGACAGAACTTGGGCAGGGCAAATTGTTAGGAATATAAATGTCTGAAGAATGGGCTTTTCAAATTGTTTGCTTTTTTAGCCTGATATAGAAGAGGCACTGATGAATCCAATCCTTGGGAGCTGAGAATGAGCAAAGGCACCAATCCAAGCTTTATCCAGAGGAAAAAGGCAGCAGTCTGAAGTGCCAGGGATGCTCCTGGCAGCAGTAGCAGAGCACTGAGATTTCTTCCCTGCAGCAGGTTTGCTGTACCAGCAGGCATTAGCTGCAGGCTGCTATCATCATAAACTTCCAGCTATTTTCATTTCATCAAAACAAATGCAAAGTTTGCCTCTAATAGCTATAAAATGCTCTGCAAGAGTCTTGGGCTTTTTCTAATGCAGGATAGATGCGCCAAGCCCTATGTCCGGTGCCCATGTAGGTAAGGGGTGAGGAAAGACACTGGAAAAAGCTGAGGAGCAACTGCTGAGGAGCTAGATTGAAGCTGAGTGAACAGCTGGACATGAGACTGGGTCATCAGCTTTAAGTTAGTGGGATAAGTGCCTAAGGCACACAAATCCAGCCAGGTCTCTCTTCTTCAGGAGATGGAGTTTCAGCAGCATAAGAGGAGCCATCAATAGCCAAGGGAAGCTCTGGGCAGAAACAGGCAGGTGTGTTGCAAGCAACTTCATCTCACCTCAGTTGCCTTAGAGATCTATAGGTGCCCTGTGAGAGCTAATCAGCTTCCCAAGCCCCCAGCCTTCTTAATTTTACTGATTTAAAAATAGCCTCAGTCTCCTTAAGGGGCTGCAGCTGAGGAAACTCCCTTGTAACTCAGCTGGCTGAACAGGCCCTGTAAAACCTACCTGCTCCCCCAGGTCTCCCGCAAGGATGTTTTCCAAGTGTGATAGAAAGACATTTCTATATTTCTATCTTTGCATGTGCTCTGATTCCCCCATGTTTTGTCAGAAGGAAACATGGCAGAAGGGGATGGCTGTAGGGCAGCCAGTGCCAGCATCTACCAGAGATTTGTCAGAAATCCCAACAAGAAGCCAACAGGAATTACTGTAGAGACCACAAACTTTCCTTCTTCATACTTAACTAGCTTCTGAGAGGGGTCCTGCTACGTCTGATGCCAAAGATTAGGAGGCTTTCAGTTTTGTTTATTTACAGTGATAGTTTGTATGTCCAGGAACAAGATAGCTGGTGAGGTTGTTAGGATTCTGCCATGGGGATGTGTTGGATTGCTTAGGATAAAGACACAGGCCCGTGGGTATGCCTCTTCATCCCCTCCTCTGGGCCCTTCTATCCATTATCTCCAGCTCTTCCAGGAGGCTGGAGGATATTCCTATAGTAAATCTAATAATCTATCTAGGGGACAAAGCACCAGGCACCTGAGAAGACATTCTACAGTTTGTTCACAGCCAACCTTATTATACCTGTGGTGATTGCCACAAACAGGCAGACATCTTGGGTCCTGAAAAAAAAAAAATCATGTTTAAAAAGATGAGATGCTTCTGCCAGGGCACTTTTCACTGCAGAGCACAGGTAGTTTCCATAAATCCACACACTAGCTTATCCTAATACCCTGCTCAAGTAACCCAGCGTGGGTCTATACCTTTCAGCTGCATATTAAACTACAGTAATAAGTTTCTAATCCCAGTGAAGCTCAGCTGCTGCAGGTCTTGCTGCAGAGGGGCTCCACCACGAAGTCTGGGTGTTTCAACAGACATCAGCCCCATTAAGGGGAGCTTCTAACACCATGATGCTGAAACATGCATTTCTAGATAAAATTCACCTTGGGACATGCTTCCATTGCTGAGCAAACTAAATCCAAGTTCTACAAATACCACATCTTATCAGGGCCATTTATTTATAAGTTTTACTGCAAATTTGCTCTAGTCTATGGACTCCTGGAGCATGAAGCCACATCCAGCTAAGTCTTAGAAGCTGAAAACTATAGGAGAGGCAGCTGTTTCTCTCTACAGTAATCATGAGGTAATAATAGTAACAATAAGGTGAAAGAAAATAGAGCAGTTTCATTGTGATATTTTTAAGAAAGTAAGGATTCCATTGAATATAAAATGATCATTGATTTCAGGCACTTTGGTGGACTAACTTTTGATTCGAACGGAGTCATTTTCTGAGAAGAGCAGAAAAAGCTGAGTAAAGGGGAAACAACCCTCACTTTGTATAGAGAAGCGTTGCTGAGTAGCACTGCCGGAGTCCTTTATTCGAATAGGAATAATTAGATTGCACAGGAAACTTGGATTTGAAAGCGGTTCCTCTGATACGTTCCTCTGCAGGAGTAATTATCTGCTGCATTCACCAAAGCCTGAAGGCTGGTCTCATATGGCAGCGGATCATCTGTATTATGGCTAAAATTAAAACAAAGGGAGAGGCAACAAATAAGAAAGGATGTAAAACTCCCAAATGCCAGGTCTAAAAGAAAGTCCTTTCCACCAAGAAGTGGTGAAACACCTTTTAGAGTGAACATCTGATGTAGATGGAGGTGAGAGGCAATTAAGAGGATAATCATACTACACTTGGTTTCCACCAGCTGGCTCCTTACCACATGATGTCCCCTCACTGCTCTACACCTGCTTTCCACTGGGTTTCTACCATATGCATGAGCTCTCATCAAAACCTTTCCTGTGGACAGCATTCACTGGTAGAGACTGGAAAATTTATCTGGACAAATAATTGTAAACAGAAAGCTGCTTCTGCTGCTGAAGTGGGTGTGTGTTTACAGTCAGCCTGGATTATAGCCTGCTCCGTCTGATCATAAAATCTTGGACAGAGCAGGTGAGAAATTGCCTTCATGAAAGGCAGATCCTCTCTGTCAAGGTTTAGACTGCCCTGTCTTCCATGCAAAACAAATCCATAATTAAACAATGCTTTCAGTGCTCAGAGTGTTACACTTTCTTGCTTTAGTTATGAAGATGAAGTCCATTTGGTCAATCCCACTGGAAGTGACTCACACAGGCTTTCATAACATTGCAAGGAACTTCTATGTGTGCTCAAGTGCAACATGGCTCTTAATTTAGATCCAAAGGTCTCCCAAGGAAGGCCATCAGAATCAAGTGGGTGAAGATAAAAGCCTCTGTGCACAAATTCAGACAGGACCGGCTAACACATTACGTGTAAGTAGCAAGAGGACATTTCCCCCCTCAAATTTCTTTAAACAGTAAAGGATTTAGTTTATTCATGTGTATATGTAGTGGTGGGGAAAGGGATTTGATTGCTGTAGAACAGGTCACTTACAAATCATCTCCTCACCTTTCAGGCAGTGTGCTCAGTCCCCGATGGCAAGATCAAGTCATTGCACCTGTTGAAGTGCTGCAATGGTGCAAGGACCACAAGTGCTCCTCAACCACATGATGGTATAAAAGCTTATGGAATTTCTAGAATGAAAGGAAGAAAAGGGGAACGAGGTGATGTAAAACAAACAACAACCTTCAGACAAAAATAAAGGCATGGAAGCTGGCAGGTGGCATGGGGTTCCCGTGGTGCATATATGCTAAGAAGCTCAGGGAAAAGCGAGTGCAAGAAGGATCTAAAGGCAGGAATGGGAATGCACGGCACCTTGCTGTGTACCATGGCTTGACGGAGGAGGAGTCACACTAGGCATCTCCATAGGCAGCAGGGCTGGAAGGCTTTAGAAGAGGCAATTCTGCCTAGAAGTTGAATATTGTTGCCCTCAAGCAAAGCCTGAGTCGCTCTCTCCATTTGCTTATACAGGAAGCCTGGGGCCAAATGCAAAAGGCCTGAATTTTGTGTGGTAAAAACATGTTTCTGTTCTGCTTGCACATAGAACAGGGTGCTCAGGAAGAAAACTACTGCCACTGCTCAGGCAATTCCTACTGTGCTACATCTGACAGAGTGGCTGCGAGTAAGAAAGTGCCAAGTTGGCTGATACTTGGATTTAATTTGGTTTCATTTGCTTTATAAGCTGTCTGTATAGAATCATGGAATGTTTTGGGTTGGAAGGGATCTTTAAAGGTCAACTAGTCCAACCCCTTTCCATGGGCAGGGACATCTTTAACTCGACTAGGTTGCTCAGAGCCCAGTTCAGCCTGGCCTTGAATGTTTCAAGGGACGGGGCACCCATAATGTCTCTAGGCAACCTGTTCCACTTTCTCATCACCCTCATTGTAAAAAAACTTGTCTTCTGTCTAATCTAAATCCATTCTCTTTAAGACCATTACACCTTGTTCTATCACAATAGGCCTAAAAAAATCTGTCTCCATCTTTCTTATAGGCCTCCTTTAGTTATTGGAAGGCTGTTAGAAGGTCTCCCTAGAGCCTTCTCCAGCTGAACAACCCCAACTCTCTCAACCTCTCTTCTTATGAGAGGTCTTACAGCTCTCTGATAATATTCATGGCCGTCCCCTGGACTCACCTCCAACAGATCCACATCCTTCTTATGCTGGGGACCCTAGAGTGATCAATCTAAGAAGTAAATTGGGGAGAAAAACACCAAGCAAAAGTCCCCATACATATCTGCAACTCCAAATAAAATCAGCTTTGAAGAAGTCTGGCCTCTACCATGATCTAATGAAAAGGAAATAAAAATTAAAATCCACAGGCCACAGAAGGAGTTTTCCAGCATGCTTCTACAGCTGCCCATAAGCACTTACCATGGATTCTGAGATGGCAGATGAAGAACAGACAGTACCATCAGCCCAGGGACTTATTCCAGTGATTGATCTTGAGGAGTTCACACTCACGGAGGACAGCACTGATTTTCTATTAGAAGAGTTCAACCTCATTTATTTTCTCTAGAATGAGTACAGAGTAATCACTTTTAAGGTCAATAAAAAGGCAATATGCTTTCTATCTCATTGTGCAGTTAGTCTAGTGAAATCTTCCTAAGGCTGACCACTTTTTTTCCCATGCAAGTCCTCATTTACTTGTACTTGCTTTTGTAGCTTTTCTTTTGACTATATCTGACTTGAGAAAGGACACAAAACAGTATTCCTGCCTTTTATCATTTATCTTAAACATAGAAATGAGCATGTAGGCTCTACCCAATGCCTGTCCAAGGACAGCTTGTTATCACAGAAAAATTAAAGCAACATAACTAAATTGGATAGAGTAGGGTACAGTCATTTCACGTGTTAAACAGAACAGTTTATTTGCATACAGGGACAGTCCATCCCATTGCAACTGCATTCAGCCTAAGGCATATTGACAACATCACACCTTCATTGGCATAATAAGTGAATAAAGCCCATGTGAAGGTTAAGTCTGAAGAAATTATATTACATGCTAGTTACCATATTTCATCATTCCTTTCTACAGCACGGTAGCAGATAAGAACAGCTTGAACTCCTGTCATCAATTTTCATGAATTTCTCAAGAATTTTACGGACTGCTCTTTAACTTCACCTCCATGAGCACAGGGGCACATTAGGTAACATGAAAAAAATTCTAGGTACCATGGTAGGAGAGAAAAAGCTTAAATATGCAAGCTGAACATACTCCAAATACCTAGAGAGAAGAAGAGGATTTTTAACTACCAGACCAGTAATTATTTTAACTACCAAGCCAGTGTCTTGATCCTGTGATTTCTTGTGCATGACAGTGTTTTAGAATCCATCAAAACCACTTGATGAAAACAGGTCAGATTCATTGACTGAACTCATCTAAGGTGTTGCAGAGTATCTCAGACACCTGCATGGGGCTGGCAGTCTTGAGTTAACATACCCATCCAGACCTGTGCTAACAGCTTTCCAAGTGTCAAAAACTTCGTTCACAGTCCCAGCTGTGCTGACACCTACCAACTTTAGCATCTCAGGATCTGTTCCACTGGCATTCAATGTGGTCGCTACAACCATAAAACAAAGAAGTAAAAGCATCTCCTCCTTTTACCCCTGTGTAAAGAGGACAGGCAGTCACAGGAAATGCAAACACAGCTCAAGTTTGGGAAAGGCACGCACCTGCATGACCATCCCTGGGGGCTTCTTCCTGTAAGGTGAACCTCACACCACTGTGATCACCTTCATCACCACCACATCCTGGCATCTGTTTGGTCTGGTGGCCCTCTGAGGAACCACCCACCATGCAAGCCACACCCTGACTGTTTTGTGACAATTAAGACTAAGAAGGACACTCACCAGAACTTGTTTTCTTTAAAAGTAGTATCCAAATCCAGCTCTTTGAAGGTGAGAGGAGCAGGGCATCTTTCCTGTAGTGATTTTCCTAAATCATAAAGCCAAGTGTCTTTTCCTCACATTGTAAGAACCTTTGGTTGCAGCTGCAACCCAGCATTGTATAACCAGCTCACACTGGTATCTTCCTTTCACATTTCTAAATGTTGGGTTTTTCTCTGCTACAGCATAAGGTATTTTTATGTAATGAAACATGTCATTTATTTTCTACAATTTCTATGGTTTCTATAATTACAGAATCAGAAGAATAACAATTTAGAAGACATTTCCATAATTTATTCATTCACAGATAATCTGACTATATATTCTATACCTGTTTGCTCAATACATTACATACCAGCAATAGTAAATGCTTTAATTCTACAGCCAGGGTGATTTTGCTCTCACATACTCCCACCCCAGCAATACACATCATCTTGACCCATGCAAAAAGCTTCCAGAACTGTAAATTAGACATTAAAAAGACGGGCTGCTGGACAAAAGGCTTGGCTAGAGAACTGATTGCAGGCATAAAAAGCATAGTATGCTCAGATGACCATATGATCAGATGCCAAGGAAGGTTTTCAGCAATTCCAGGCAAGGTGCTTTTGGGTTCCATGAATTCATGCAATAAACATCACTAGCAGAAGATTCAATGCTCGCACTGTTCAGCAGATTTGCTCAAAAGCCCTTTTTTCTATCATCACCCATAGTATAGAAATGTTGGGTTGTTCTTGGGCTCTCTTCTGCAGTGAAACAATTCTTTCTGAAACAAAAGCCAGCTGCTGTTTTGGTAACTTGCTCAAGATCCACTCCCCAAATGCAGCATGAACAAGGCTCAACTAGTTTTGGCTTCCTTTGCTGTATACGAACATGCAAAGCTATCCCAGCAGGCACCGATCCCTCAAATGTCACATCCCCTTTTGTTTCATGCTATTAGTAATTCCAATGGACTGCAAGCACACCCCAGTCCTCATATTACTTCAGGCGTTTGAACTGACAACCAAGGAAAATAATAATTACGTCAAGGTCATGGCTATACCACGTGGGGCCAGGGGGCATGCAGGGCCAAGTGCTGTGAGTGGGGACCCATCCAGTGTGCTTCAGCGACGGCTGATGTTGAGTCATGCGACACTGCTGTAGCTCTTGGCTTGGGGTGAGGGACTGCTCCTTGCAGAGGAGCAGCCTTTGGCACCAAATTAGTGGCCACAGACTGTCCATGAGGACACACGAGGCAGGAGGGAATACCAAGGGTTTCTAAAGGCTCTTCTCTAGAGGTATATTGCTTCATTTTGAAAACCTTGACATTATCTGAAGGGAATACGCTCTGCACACAGAGGCGTACAGACATTGCGGGTTTGGTGTGGCTCCTGAAAGCTCACGGCTGCCATGAGCACTTCTCCACTGCCAAAGAAGTGCCAAAGTTGACAAGAAACAAAGCAGCTTTTAGACAAGAAAACTGACGTGTCCTGACCCTTCTTGGCAGCTGACAACTGTCCAGGGTGGGGTTTAACATAAGAAAGCGTGAACAGACAGGCTTCCCACTCCTGAGTCATTAGGAGTTGAATTTTAATCATTTGCTGCTTCTGCTCTACTATGCCCTTGCAGCCCTCTAATGCTTCAGTCCTTCACTGTCCCTCCAAGTCACTCTGTTTCTCCTCTCTATCCCCCATGCTTGTTCTCCGCCGGCTTCTGGGTCAGTGCGTCTGTGATACATCCAAATACACTGGTTGATCTGGTGGTTTTGTGATACTTGTGATACTGGACTCCTTTCAAACCAGCCCCGTGCTGATGAAATGTAGACAACTTTATGACACAAACTCTTCTTGATTCTGCAGGAATTGTATTTCCTTTCTTCAAGGCACTTAGAAAAATACATCAGAGAAAGCAGTGTGAAGAAACCATGGAGCTGTGAGCCAGAGGTTTTAATCCTTCCTCTGTCACTGGCTTGCTGTGTGATTTCTGCCCTTGGGCACACAACTCCTCTATGCTGCTGCTCTCCCCAGAGGAACTAGCAGATAACAGGGGATTATTTGTTGGTGTAATACTCTCTTGAGATGTGGGAAAAAAAAGAAGATTCAAGGGATGCGCCATCAAAAAAATCCCCCAATGGTGAGCCAATTGTGAGTCACACCGCTAAGATAACCATGGCCTGCTCGCACCCCAGGCGGGCAGGAAGGGCATGAAATGAGTGTCTGAGGCTAAAGCCGTGCAGTGTGGCAGCCTCGGCACCCCGTCTCTGGCAGGAGAAGAGTACGCGCTTCCTCATGTAGTATCTACGTGTGTCCTGCACCAGGGGATTGCACCTAAGGATTTGTTACTTGAACGTGCAAATAGGGAAAAAATAAAATAAAACAACAAAAACGTGTGTTTTTTTTAAGACTCCTCCACTCACTTCTGGCTGGTTTTTTGTTGCCCCAGGGCCCTCTTCCCAGAGATGCGCCACAAGAAAGGATTGCCCCGACTCTGCTCTCATTTTAAAATGCTTCTTTTTATTTCAGTGGTTGTACATTGGGTGAATGAATTTAACGTCACAACAGAAATAGAATGGCTATTTAACAGACCACTAGTAATTATAGCTGAAAAAGAGTGAATGGAGGGGTTTCTTTTAACTGTTGCCGAAATATTCATTGTACGTGTTGTCAATTACGCTGGATGAGAGAGGCAAACAAAAAGGTATTTTGGTGAGGTGCTGTTTCCTTTGAAGAAAATAAACACTGAGACATCTCAAGTCACTTGAAACCATGTCCCAGCTACAGTATTCACTGTCTCTATGTTGGCCCATCTCATGCTTCTTTTAGGGGGTTACATTATTTGTATTTTTTTAATTAAACAAAGCATTTAAAATTTAATCATTTTCATTAGACTTCTTTTTAAAATATAAACAAAGTTTTGGCAAATAATATTTATACAGAAAAATAGTTTTAGATCTTCCCAAATTTCGAAATAGTCTATAAAATTACTTTATAAATAAATAAAATGCAGAATCTGTTGTACACATATTTGCACATCTCTGTAATTGCCTCCTTACTGTGAGCATAGGTTTGTACTTGTACAGTTTTCAGGAATATTACAAAGTCATAAAGTCGGAAAGTGGATCTCTTATTAAAAATACATTTTCTCTTTTTGTCTGTCAGTTTATCTGGATGAAAGACCTGATGTATCTGAAGCTTCGTCATCCATGGGCAAAAAATATTGGATTAATTGTAAAAAACATAGAATAACAGTTATTTTGAAACATAAAAAGTTCACACAAAATGATGTCTTGAAGAGTTATCTACATAAAATATTTAAACAACGTGGATAATTTACCATTTAGTATTGTACAATAAGCTACCCAAATGCCTAAATTAACTATTATAAAAAAATAAAAACAACTTTGACAGATATAGGCAAGTTGCAGTGTCAACTACCTAGTTATAATGACTGAGAAAGTCTACAAATATTAGTGTTTTAATAGTATATAATGGTGATACCTTAACTGCTAAAGTAACAAGTTAAGATACATTATTTTTCCACAAAATAAAACTAATGCAACGTTACAAGCACTATGTTAATTTTACAACCGAATTGTGATTATTTTTTTTCTTTCAGATGATCAAATCTCCAGCTTTATATATAAATAGATAGTAATTAGACATCGGACAAACAAGATTTAGCCTGGAAAATAATCTCCTAGACAAATAATAACATGGTTAGTGCCTTCAGTTGTTCAGAACAGGCAGTGCTGCCAAAGTTCAAAATAGTTTACAATCAATCTGACGAGGTTAAGTTAAAATACTGCAATCACTAATAATGTCCACATAGAAAACTTATGCTGCAAACAATTATACATAATATCCACTTGTAACAGCTGTCTTGTTTTTTAAACAATAATTTAAAAACTATGTCATTTTTGTGATACATGTGCAACATATAAAATGTGAAATATGAAATATTTGGTACAATAGTGCTTGAAACAAATCTCAAATCAAACAAATGAAATTTTAATTATACATATATAATTACCTTGTAAATCAACAAAGTATTTAAAAAAGTAAACAACATTAAAATCTGCTTCATCCATATATATGTATGTATGTATATATAACATGTATATAGTTGTATTAAAGATATCTCCATACTTTTGTGACATAAAATATGTTTTAAAAGAAAAACAATTAAAAGAACTATTTTTCTCCACTCTAATCTGGTTACAATCTTATAATCCGATTAAAAAATGCAAATACAGTAATGATTTATTAAACTGAATCTCATTCTACATTCTTAGTGTTCAGTTAATAGCCTAGATTAAAGTCACCAATGACGTTTCAGTGACTCAACTGAATTTTAATTAAATTAGACTATCATACAATCTCTTCATCTACAGCCTTCTTTTTCACCTTTTCTTTTGTTAGTTTGGTCTTGTTTTGTTTTGATTGATTTTACACTTCTAGAAGTTAGTTCTTAACAGCTTGGATCTTTTTGGTAACCTGACTATGAGTTTCAAAGATTATTCACGTCCGGTGAGATTTGACTGTTGGCATCAGGCTCACTTTCATCAAGTCTGATGTGACAAAATTTAGGCACTTCTGCAAAGTCTCTTTTAAAAACATTATAAATATACTCGTAAAATAATATTCTCAAGACTTTGTTCTTTTGGGGATTGAAAGGGGTATGAAGTTCATACTGTGCAAATTTTTTAAAATTTTCTTCTGCTATTCTGCTATGAGTCAAATGCAACTTCTCCACACAAGTCAAACACCAACCATGTGCATCTAAAGAATTTGTGCTTTACTTTGGACTTCTGGCTAAAAATATCAGATTGGCAAGATGGTGTGCAGGACACTGGGCTGCGTTTCACTTTCTCTGTCTTGGAATCAACTCACCAGGGGAGCAAAACCAAGATTTTTTTTAACCAAGAAGAAAACCCCCAATCATAGTTTGTGTGAAAATTAAACTTGCAACTGGGGTACGTTTTTAGCCAATACAACTCAATTATTGCTGAGCTTGAAAGATTCATAAACACTGAATCTCACGAGGCAAACTCATCTGGACCATTTCTGTTAAGTGTAGTTATGGAGAAAAGACAATATTTGCAAGAATTAAACTATGCTTAGAAAATCTTTAAAACTAAATGTTACCCTTTATGTCTTGAAACATCACAGCTGGTATCAGGTAGTTAACTATTTTAGGTTGGAGTATAGTAAGCATACCATATTTAATATTCATATATGACATAGCAGCACTAGCTTTTTTGAGTTTTTGATTTGTCCATAAGAACAAATTCTTGACTTAGCATGCAGTTTGTGGCAACTCTAGAGAGGAGGAGACGGGGTAGTATGTACAGTAGCCATGCTTGGCCGTCCGCAGGGAGGCTTCGTGACACTCTGTTCCGCTCCTGCCGACTATTTCAGGATTATCTGTTAAGAGAAAGGAAAGTGTGACCGTGCTTTTAGGTGATGCTGGCACAGCAGTTTGCCCAGATGGCCAGGGCTGGACTAACTAAGCTCAGGCGCAGCTCACACAGGACAGCATCCTGTGTGGGTCAGCATCCCTGATCCTTATGCTTGCCTGGGAGGTGTTTGCACTTCACAAACCTAGTCGTCCTCCCCTGCACATAGGTCCTCATGTGCATGAGAACACGCAGAGCGGGTATTTTATGTGTCTAAATACTGACGCGAGTGCTCAAGCAACAGAAGAAGGGCCTGGCCATAGGTGAGTTGTGCATCCTCAGCACCCTGGCTAGCAGTGGAAGTGGAAGCAGCCCTGTACCTCCCACAGGAGCTCAAAAGTGCATCAGTGCCCGGGGCGACTCTCCCATCCTGCTCCCAGACAGTCAGGGATAAGTGGAGGCAGGGCTCCTTGCCACTAACAAGCAAAAAGATGTACTAGGCTGGTTGTTTTCATTAAGCTAGAGTGTCTTCTCAATGCATTTTTAGCAGCTGCTTATTTCCTACAAAATTCTCAGATCAGTGAACCTAGGAGGTTTTCTCATGCTTCCTTATGCCAGGGAATCCAGAGGATGACCATACTGGTACCTCTGTGTGCCTAACTAGTCACTAACCTTGCTGCTTTTCCTCCACGGTGTCTCAAAGCAAGAGTGAAGCAACCATGCTGCAGGTGTAAACGCTTGTTTCCAATACTGCGAAGGTTAAATGAACAATGTGCCCAGCAACCAACTCCACCTGCTCACAGTATTGAAAAATGGTCCATTTCCAACACCTGCCTGGAATGCCTGTCAGTAAATATCAAAAGCCAAGTGTGTGATATTTTATCACACCATTGCTAACCTGCGCTCCAGACTTCAGCACAAGACAACGAATTAAGAGTATATCCTCTGCTCGTCCTGTTTAATTTGGCACTTGACATATTTTTCAGCTGGATTTGTATGTGGTATGCAAGGCAGTCATGAGACAGCACTTTGACCTACTTGTGTATTACAGAGATAGACCGCTACTTAATGCAATATTTATAGTAAAAGGGAAATAAAAAGGTGTTTTGAAAGTAACTTCAACAACATACTACCTCTGACATACAGACCTCCAAAAAGAAACAGGCTTGCCTCTGTGTAGAAGGTGCTTGTTCTAGTCCCTTGCCCAGTAAGGCTCCCTGCACCGCACAACCCCACTGCCTTGTTCTCTGTACGCAACTACTGACTCCCTGACGCCACCGCACTTGCCGGCATGACAAAAAGCCATCTTTGATTACCACCAGCACTGAAAATCTGGTGACACGCGAGGCCCCGGTGTAATGACACTGTACAAACACCTGCTGCTCCAAAGGGCTTGACATCTAAATACATCATCCACACAACAAGGACATATATTTTTAATGAACTTCCACCCATTGTGAGTTTGTTAGCTTATCGCCTATCTTCTGTTTCCTATTGAAATAACAAAGAAATACCTTTGCTCAAATAATAAAGCCCTGTCTGTGATAACCCTGGTTCAGCTCCAGAACAGTGATTTGACAGTACATACAAAGAACACAGCCGTCCTGAAAATAAGAAGTGACCAAGATTTTCAGTACTGATATTTTTAGCATGTTACAACCCAATATGCCAATGTAATTAATAAAGCAACTTTAGTTATACTGGGTTAACCATAATCACACAAGTATATTTAAAGGATCCTAAGGTCTCATTTAATGGGACATAAACTGAAACCTACTCAGTGTAAAAAATACCCAGAATTTCAGACACTGCAGCTGACTGCACGGCCTGCATTTTCCTATAGCTTTTTTCTCCTTGTGCAGGAGGCACAAATAACTCCCCTCTTCTGCCCAGATTTCTTTGGCCAAATAGTCCCACAAGGCCGAAGTCCCCAGTTCCCCCAAAACATTGGACAGACAAGGCAGAGAGCCTAATCTCAGGCTGTTTCATGGGAAAATGATAGGACTCTTCCTGGCACTGCGATTAACCCACGTGCAACTCACCCTACTGTGTGCCAGGCAGAACAGAGGGGTCCTGGGCAGTGTGAAAGACAAGACTCTTCCCTCGCCTGGTGAGCAGCAGTGGCAAAGCCCAGGGTAAGGCCTTAACTGCCATGTCCCTATTCCTGCTGTTTCTCTCCTCCTGTCAAAACTCAGGAAACAGCAAAGACAATGTAAATACTTTGCTTTTGTGTGTGAGCATGTCCTGTTTACAGGTTGTGGGTGCCAGAGGAGCAGCTGGAGCTCTCACTGCTGTGCTTCTCCCGCTGCCAGTGGCTCTGGAGCCAGCTTGCTCCCACCACATCGTCCTCGACATGCTGCCCCTCGTGCATGGGATGTAAACTAGGGCATATTGCACCCAGTTATTTCTAGTACACGTAGGAGTCCTCCTAGGAAAAAAACCTCAAGTCTCTCCTTCAGAACAAGCTTCTCCAGTGCAGTTGCAGAACTGAGGAGCTACATTTCCTTTTTAACCTTAGCCACAAAGTGTAAAATGTCTCCTGTAGTCTTTAATTATATGTTCACACCCTATTTCTCAAAAGATATCACAGCTCTGCCACAGCAACATACACAGGCATCAGCTTCTGCAACTGGGTTTTTTTTCACTGTGCCTGACAGAGAAAATGCCGAACTAGTTTGCATGGAAAACACAGTGTGAACCTCTTCTGCTTAATCTACATACAAAGTAATAAACTGTGATGGAAGACAGAGGCTTCGCTGCTAATTGCTCCATCACTTGCATGCTGAAAAAGAAGAAGCTGTGCAGAATATACTGGTGAAGGGACATCCATGGAAACATTTACTTCAGAGTCTGCACCCCCTTATTACGTGTAAGTAGGTCCAACTACCTTCATGTTCACTAATCCTTGAATAATTACATCTCAAATGTACATATGTATGACTTGTCATATTTGCTACTATTATATTATTATACTCCACAGCAACAGGATATAATGTACTGACACTTTTACCATAATACATGTAACCATAAAACTTTGGGGAAAAAAAGACTATACAAAGAGTGTGCATTGTCCCATGTAAAAAGGTTTACACATCAAGCACAGGAAAGCATTTTCTAATGCTCTGCATGGATAAGATACCTTCTGCTGCTGCACTAAGAGTAATAAGAACACTATTTCCAGCATAAGTAGAATGGCCTGGCACTTACAGTCTGGAGTAGTAATGCACAGAAGATTTAATAACAGGAAATCGCATTTTTTGGAGGTAATCACATATATAGGGTACCCTCTCCAGTGCCTTCTTGCTTGGTACCTATTAGAAGTGGCAGAAAGCTGGGTACCCTTTAGACTAAAATGACTAAAATTGTGCCAATGATAGTTACCAGACTAGTAACACATAAAGTGAACCTAAATTTCTGCAAACTACTTTCTAACCACCAAGAAGCATTTGCTCTTTCACATTTTCCAGCTTCTTTAGAGGTGACATTTTCAGCTTCTAAATGCCAAGACTTTCTCTCTTTTCTACCAGAGCACGGCATTTAAAACCTTTACCTTCAGAACTTCCTAGTGATCACATCTGGGAACATGGAAAATCCCTAAATTCACACAGGGTTGCTCCTAACGATCATAACAATTCTGCAGAGTCATCCAGGGGACAGACAACCAAGAGAGGTGTTACTGCCAATGATTCCAGCTTCTCACTGACTACCAACCCACAGCAGTCAGCAGACCACAGGGTCACAGGATATTCCAAGTTGGAAGGGACCCACATGGATCATCTAGGCCAACTCCCAAGCGAACGCCCACAAAGGGGTTGAACCCACAACCCCGGAGCAATGGGCACCATGCTCTTTTTATCTGGGCCTCCCATTATCTAGACCATGTCACTGAGATCCACATCCAGTTCTTTCTTAAATACTTCCCGGGATGGTGACTCCACCACCTCCCTAGGTAGACCATTCCACAGAGAGATCACTCTCTTTGTGAAAAATCTCTTCCTAACATCCAGTCTAAACCTTCCCTGGCATAGTCTGAGGTCATGTCCTCTTGTTCTGGTGCTGGCAGCCCGAGAGAAGAGATTTACACTGCAACCTCCCTTCAGGTAGTTGTAAACAGCAATCAGGTCACCTCTGAGCCTCCTCTTCTCCAGGCTGAACCACCCCAGCTCCCACAGTCACTCCCCATGGGGCTTGTTCTCCAGTCCTTTCACCATCCTTGTCACCCTTCTCTGGACCCTCTCAAGCAGCTCAACATCCTTTTTAAACTGGGGAGCCCAGAACTGCACACAGTACTCAAGATGTGGTCTGACCAGTGCCAAGCATAGGGGGAGAACAACTTCCCTGGACTGGCCGCACTGTTACTGATACAGGCCAGGATGTCATTGGCCCTCTTAGCCACCTGGGCACACTGTAGGCTCACATTAAGTCTTCTGTCAGCCAACAATCCCAAATCCCTCTCCATTTCACCACTCTCCAGCCACTCATCCCCCAGCCGATATTGGTGCATGGGATTATTGTGTCCAAAGTGAAGAACCCGGCCTTGTTAAATCCCATATTATTAGAATCTGCCCATTTCTCTAGCCTATCAAGGTCCTCTGAAGGGCAAATCTACGCGAAATTGGGATTTCCTCAGACTCAGCACAGGCACCTGCGATCAGTCATTATCTCAAGACTTAAAAAATTAAGAGTATTTTAAATTAAGGTGGAAATTCTACCTTTGTGAATTCTTTTTACACCCAGGTTACTGCTTTACTTGATACAGTTAATTGAATTAACCAATCATGAAGAATCATGACTAGGTACTTGGGATTTCAACAACACTGTGGCTTGAGGTTTTCTGTTTTAAAGCTACAGTTCACAAATCTTCTTAATTCTGAGTTAAATTCATTTTCCAGTTCTAGATTTATTATACATCGATGAATACAGAACATTTACCATTCTGCATGAATTCATTGTTCAGCCAAAGACCTGTCACAACGGATCAGCTGGAAAATTACTTTGCATCTAACTCTGACATGCTTCTCTTTCAGAAGTTTTGAAATTATTACTTCGATATTTCAAGGGGGCATTAAGATTATATTTGACCTCCACATTGCAAAGCACTTATCCCCCCAAAAATACATAGTAAACATTTTGGACTGCTCAGCCTTCCATTTTAAAAGCAGTGTAGTAATAGGAGTTTCTTGCAGGCAATATTAATCTCAGATGATCTCAGACATGAAAGCCTCAGCTGGTCACCCATTTTACATCTTCCTAGCCTACCCTGGGCAACTGATTTTAGTATGAGACAGATTATCAGCTCACAATGCTTTTCTGCCATCCACCAAATGTAAAGTCTGTCGTGAATAGTTCACACTGAGGCATTTAACTTTTGGACACCTGCATCAGGACAGATGAATCTTTCCACAGTGGGGATTTTCTGTTTTCATGTTTTTCAGATGAGTAGCTGACTGGTCAGATATATCTGGGGTATACATTAAAAACAACAGATATTTTCAGACAGCTGGCTCATATCAGGCTGTCTCATAACTTCTCTCGCTTTCTAAAAATAAAACGAAGTATTTCTTCCCTATGACATGAAGACCAAGACTATTTATATTTCCCTATGCCTTTGGGAGATGCCTCCATCTCTTTATTTTTTAATCTTCTCTTAGAATGTTCGTTTTGTGGTATGTGTCTTATTTCTATTCTTCAAAATACATCAGAGTTGGTTTTGTTTTTCTTTTCAGTTAAAAGTAGAAGAATATGAGTAAATGTTCAGACACTTACTGAGAGTAATCTATATTGCATTAGTTATGCCTGGTCATAGTTAATGCTTACATAGCCTTACAGATGGACTTTTTCACCTCCTTTTCTCATAGCCTTTGCAGCAGCACCTCCATGAAGCACTTAAACCTTCCAATCCCTGCCCCAGGACCTCCACTGATACTCTCCCAAAGGATATGCTTTGCCCCTGTCCTTTACTGGCTAACTCCTCAGCTGGCTCCAACCCTCACTTGCATTAAATGCAGCCTGGCTTCTTTCCTTTGCTACTCCTTCTCTCTTGATGGCCACAAACTTCATTCTCATTTCTAGCATATTATCATTCAATGTACACGCGTTTTGTTTTTCTCACTAACCATGATCCTCTCCTCAATCCAGTAAGGTGACCTATGATTTGTATACAAAGGGCAAGGCATCTAAGCCACAGATGACCTCTTCAGTTGCCTGCCCATACAGTGACTTAAATGGGGGGCAGCGGGTGTTTCCTGAGGGTTGGAGGTCCTATTTGCTTGGGTTTCTGACAGCCCATCCTCTCACATGGTAATTCTAATACTCTGCTCCGTACTCTCTTTTATTCCCTAAGTGTGAGCGTGCGGAGTTCTGCCTGGCCCATATGTTGATTATATGCCTCTGGAAAAGGATCAGATGCCCATGCTGAAGCGGACACATCTGCCAGCACATTTTCATTCCATCAGGCACAAGCTGTTGGCCATCAGAGTGTCAAAGCTGACAAAGACTTGTCTGAATCCAACTCTTCATGATGATTTAAAAAAAAGATCCAGGTAATTATGGGATTTGAAAGTGCTCAAGAGTTCAGCAGCATCATTCTTCTTATTTAATATTCAAAAGGTCCTGAAAGAGAGTCCAAAGCCACTTGTGTTGCCAATCTCTTAGCTCACTTATAAGCTTCAACACGTATTTACTCAAGTAATAATGCATAATATTTAAATTGAACTTAATACATATTTACTCACTCTGGAGGAACAGGATTAGTTGTTTTAAAAATGAAAGCAATCTGGCTTTATTATTCCTCTTTAAAGTAATAAATAATGCAGTGCTAAAAATTGATCATAACATACACTAATATATTCTACAAAAATCTATTTTTAACTAATCACACAGGCAGCAGACAGACTATATAGAAATGAGAAAACCACTGCTATAACATTTTAGGAGCACCCAGACAATGAGTGTTTTGAATAGCCATTCAATTTTACCTTTCAGTACATCTGAGCTACTGCAATCATCTGTATTTTTCACTTCCTACTTTTAGGTCATTTTCCTTCTCTTCTTGAATTTTAGAAACTGCTAGAAAAGGCCTATGCAGAGGAACTGAGAGCACAAATGAGTGAAAGGCAAAGCACAAGTTGTGCATTATCTGTGAAAGTGCCCATATTCCTCTTCCATGTGTGTTAACTTCTCTGACCCTATATTTTCCTAGGCATTCTCACCTATCTTTCTTTTCTTTTCTTCCCTTTTCACAAAACCTCCTTTGCATTTTCATCTTGCACACCGTGCATGCCCAAACCATGCAAGATGAGGCTGCCACTACAGCATCCCCTTTAGGCAAATGTGCCACTGCACAGAGAGCATGGATAGCACTTCTGCTGGTTCCACAGCAGTTATCACCACCCTGAAACCCCTCCTCTCCCAAAACCTGGCATTCCAGTTCAGACTACCTTCCAAGCACGAGATGATCCACTGTAACACCTGAACTTAACTCAAACACAGAAAGGTACCAAATTTATGTTCATCGAGGTTACTCATCAGACACCATGCTTTTAACACTTGTGTCAGTTTTATAAAACTCACTGTGCTTATAATTCTCTAAGGAATTGTTAATCTTCCTGACTCTTGACTACTTACCACTTCCTTAATTTTCTTCTATCTGAATACTCTCACATGCACAGATACACAAACTAGTGTGTGTCATGGGAGATAACATAGCGTCAAAAATGAAGTGAGGCAAGCTAACAAATTTCTTCCTTCAGTAGATACAACCAACCAACCAACTAACCAATAAATAAATACAAAGATTTTTACACTACAATTACATGGGCAACTTCATGCACACTCAAAGGCAAAGACTGGCAATTTTGGTAGGCAATAAATCATACATGGAGATAAAAATATGGTCTTTGTTTAATTCAAGGGGAAATAGTTGGAGAAACTAGAGATGTCCAGATGCAATTATTTCAAAGAACAGAATCCCAACCAAATACATCTGGAGCTCTGCACTGCTCTGTGTTGTTAAAATTTTATGATGGAAAAACACAGACTCACATGAGCTCTGTGTACGCACCATAAAACAAACTCATTTTTCCCCAAATGCCTACAAAATTAGATGACCTTAGAATTTTTTTCCTATGTTTAAATAATAAATATATGTCCCAAAAGACTTTTACTTGCCAAAGTATCATTTGTTGAATAATTGAAAGCAAGAACACAAAAGGAAGTTATAATATAAAAAAAATCAACACTTTTTATTATTTCAATGATATGAAAGCTAAAAGGGAAATCTGTTTCCATTTTTGTTATATAAAAGAAAGAAGCGCCTTTGCTTACTTCTGATGTTGTGTGACACTGCCATCTAGCAGGCTATCACAAGAAGTCAGGTTTTAGTCCTTTCAGGGGAGGGGGGCGTGATAGAAGAATTTCTACAAACAAACCATAGATTTTTTCCATTTCTTCCCGATGGCTTCTTGTATATAAGCATAAAATTCTGTTGCAAGCCTGCAAAACTCTTCAACATCTACAGAGAAATATCACTCTATCTTTTAAATTACAAAAAAGAGTCCACTTCCTACTGTAGTATTCACCAGATATTTCAACTAATTTTCTCAGGACGTATATTGCTACTCTTCTCTCTGTTTACAGCAGGTTTCCATGAGGAAGAAAGGGAGCATGAGACACTAAAAGCTTTGTCAGCAGCACTATGGACAACTCTCTGCTTCACCAGAAGGCCTTCTGGGATTAGAGGCAGACTGGAGAGAAGCCCTTTTGGGGGACACCAGGCAATATTTGCAAGAGGGAACAACTGGTACTCCAGCTTTATGCAGGAGAGATCCGCCTGAGTAGGTGCCACATTACATTTCTGTCTAAGAAGAGTCAGCCTCCTTTGGGAGTGATGCTGCCTTTGGAGGCACCTTGGCAAGGAAAGGTATTTTGTTACAGCACATCCCAGCTCTGCTCCCTCCTCAGGGAGCTGCCACATACAGAGCCTCAAATCGCAAAAAATTTGGCATGTTTGTATTTCACACTATGTTAACTGGTTTTTGAATTCTGAAGCAAATACTTTAATTTTCCTTTTCTTGAACATAACTATTTTTATTTTAGCTTCATTGTATTATAACAGATTTTGACAAAACTGAAGGCTACTGAATGATTTCATAATTAATATCTGCATAATTGCCACCTAATTCAGTGCAAATGCTGATGCATAATTTAAAACAGCTGTGCCAGATAATCACAAGCCTTAGCATGAGACAGCCTGTTGATATTATACTTCTTTTCAGACACAGCTTTTGAGTATTTCATTCTTCTATTGGATCTGTCCTTTAATTTTTCCTTCTTGGTTAAAGGTCATATAACCTGTTGGTACTCCATAACATCTGTTGTCACTAAATAACATCTTTAAGCAGCATTCTCTGTAATGCTATTTTCATACTGTCAGTCTCAGGCCCTTTTTCACTACTACAGAAAATAAAGCTATGTCCTGTTCTGATGTGATGCGAGCAAGACTCACATTATTTGGAATCATTTGGAACTTGTCCTCTAATAACCAGGAACTAAGGAAGCACCACCTGAGCTTGAGGACACAGATTACAACACAGAAATGCTAGTGTCTTAACCTCCCATCACACTCAACTGCAGTGATACCATCTAGTCAGTAAGCAAACAAAGCATGCATATCCCCTCATGTGATCACCCACTGCAGGCTCAGGTCATTTGCTCACCAGAGTTTTAGTACCATTTGGCCTCAGCATTTTAATACCATAAGGTCTTCTACCTGTTATCCAGCTGCCAGTTCAGAAGTAAGTGCGTGTATTCGTCTGTAGGTCCTGTATTGCATCTGCCAAGTTTGTGAAAACATCTTGGATAACCTAGACATCCAAGGTTACCTTAGGACAATTTTAAACGTCACTAGACACATGTTTAGGCAACTAGACCAAGCCCTGTAAGACTTCTGAAGGATAAGTCAGACTACTCCCCAGACCTCATCTGACTCGTCTGATAAACTGCACAGTCTACAAAGGGTACTTAAACTTACATCTTGCATGAAGACACCCATACTCAGACAGCAACACTTAAGTGTCTTCATTTTGGGCTGAGTTCTAACCTTTTAATTCTTCCAGAACTTGCCAAGGCATCTACATAAATGAAGCAGTAGTAAGGCTTTCTACTTAGAAATGTAAAGACCTCCCAAGCAGGTGTTGCCATTATTTAAAATTGAACTTCAGCCCCCAAAATTCAGAATAACATCCCTCTCAAATAATGTTAGGATAAGTTATCCTCTGTTAAAGCATCTCGGGCATGCAGGGCATAGAAGTCACATCATTCTGCATTTGCATTACAAGTGGGCTCTATTTAATGTTTCCCCAAGTTTCTAATCCTGTATTTACTTATAAAGCAAATAGTAAAACAAGACGAGTAACTTCTGAAATAATTTCCTTAAGGTCTATAGCTTTTGTATCATCTTGAAATTACAGCCCTGATTATTCTTAGCATTAGAAAAAAATCAATAAATAATGCTCTTCCCCTCTACAACTAGGTGAAAGGAGGTTGTAGCAAGGTAGAGGTTGGTCTCTTCTCCCAAGTAACAAGTGACAGGATGAGAGAAAATGGCCACCAGTTGCATCAGGGGAGGTTTAGACTGGATATGAGGCAAGATTTCTTCATGGAAAGGGTTGTCCAGTGCTAGAACAGGTTGCCCAAAGCATTGGTGGATTCATCATCACTAGAGATATTTAAAAGATGTGTAGCTGCTGCACTTCAGGACATGGCTTAGTGGTGAACTAGGCAGTCCTGTGTTAACAGTGGGACTCAATGGTCTTAGGAGGTCTTCTCCCACCTAAATGATTCTGTGACTTTACTTGTGAGTGAAGCTGAGCACGTAACAGTTTCCTTGCTTGCTCGAATACTGCTAGTCTACTAGCTACAGAAGTAGTAATTAAAAGCTTTGTTAAAGATCTCTGAAGTACATATTTACACACAAAGACTGGATTACTAATACACTTTAAATGTTTTACATAGCTCCGTCCACATCCATGCACTAGGGGGAGCAAGGACCAAACCCTCGGCATACATGTCCTAATGCTGCTTCTCACACTTGGAACCATGCTCCGAGAAAATGCTGTCAGCATCCCCAAGTAACAACTGAATGTAAGTTCATTAAGAATCTACCTCTGAAGCAACATTAAGCAGCTGAGGCTTCAAGCCTTATTCTGGTGGGAATGGCTGGAACAACTGTGGAGCAGGGAAGAAGGAAAAGGGACAGGGCCTCTCATCTGTAAGTAGACATGCTCTTGGACTCCTCATGCGCCTTTGGAAGTCCACCTGCCACCTGAAGTCCGCCCCCTCCATATCGTCTCACCACAGCCTGAAGCTAGAGTAATCAGGGACACTCCCTCAAGGGATATCGCCATACAGTGAACAGCAACACCACCGGCTCTTGCATCAACATAGTCAGCTTTTAATCAAAGTTCCTAAAACAGGGTTGGCTAAAGCATTTTTGCTGCATCCTGTTTACACTGCACTGAGCCAAAGCGATTCTCTTCTCCTCCGAAGCGCACTGCAAGAAAATTATTCTGTTTTTAAAATCTAACCTTTGTAAGTCAGGAAAAGCAAGAGATTCTTAATTTTCCATGTATTCTTAACTGGTGCTACCCTGCACTGATGGTCTACATTATAGCCTTTAACCCAACACCATCATCTCACATGCCTCATGCCATATATTGAACACAAAAAGGCCAGAGTTCCTGGCCAAGCATGACTGACTGTGCGTGTGTCAATGCAGTTACATTTTGAGCTGTTACTAGTGTTATTTTCTGAAAGAATGTATGTACAGAAGACATGAGACATAGGTTTTGGGGTTTTTTTTCCAAAATACAAGGTGACAGCACATACTAAATAATTTACTGGATACAACAGAGTTATTAGGGTTTTTCAGCCATCAGCTGAGACTGTAACTTTTAGGACGTAGACTTTTCGCTTCCAGTGATGCTTCAAGGACACTGGGCTCATCACACTCAATTCAGGGTAGGCCAGCCATCTTTCCTAATGTCAGAATACTAAGCCACATGATATTAGATAAATGATTAAGCCCTGCTACAACATTCTTTTCATGCCTAGCATTGTGAGTAGAAGCTGTGGGAGCTGAAATGGGATGGGCTGAAAGTTCCAGGTTGTAAAAGAAGTATGGTAGAGACATTAGAAAGTGGAAATTGTACCCCACAGATATTTAAAACAGTACAGCACAAACCAGGAAAGGAAATTTTATCAAGTTGGGAATAAAGAAGTCCTTTTCTAAAATACTTGGGAGAATTTGAATCCATTTAAGAAAACACAGAGAATGTTATGACCATGAACAAACTAATGTTAATCACCAAGTTAATTAGCTGCTCCTATTGTGTTTCTTGGCCTAAAGAAATACTGAGAGTTAGAACTGCACAGTTACTGCCCAACCTTTCCTACTGTTGTAGCTTTGTCTCCAATCTTAGGGGATTGTAAATAAACAGAACACTTGGGAGTTTTGTCTCTTATGAAGAAGAAGCAACTACTACTACGCTCTCTGCTTTTAAATACACATTTTTTACAGCAGCTTTTAAAGTCTTCCAATGACTAAAACAAATACAGGAGTGAGGAAAAAAAGAGACAGTGAAGGCACAGGCTACAAAAGCACATGAGAGCAGCTGCTGAGGTGAGACCCGTCTCCTCCACAGGCAGCACTGCAGAGCTCTGGTAACACACCTAGGCTCCTTCCAGAGGAAAGAGAAAGAGGCAGGACCCTCCAGGGCACTTTACTCTGCCCTGACAGGGACTTCTAGAAAATGATCAACTGGATGCCAAGCTTCCAAATGGCTGAAGTTAAACCCATCCTCCTGTTAAACCATCCATTAATTTCAGCATGGAGTTGTATTTATACACATGTACACAAATATATGCAACTAACTGAATAAAACCAGACACTTTATATAACTCCTGTTAAATTAAAAATGCTCTAATCCTCCAATGTAAAAAAACCCTGCACTGGGAAAAGAGAGGCTCTGCCTGCAATCCTGCTAGATGAGAAAGTGGATTAAGGCACACTTACGTCTTCTCAGTGGCACGAGTTAATTGTGTGAAAGTGTTCCTAATTAGCTAAAAAAAAAAAAGACTGCTTACTGGCCCTTTTGTAGGCGTACATGTATTTATTCTACTTTCAGACACAGTTGGCCCCTCTGGCGCTCAGGAGTGCGGGTAGTGGAGCTGCTCTGGCTGCATTCCTGTGCTGGAGAGGGTCTGTAGGTGACGCCCTCCCCAAACCACCCCATTTGCTCATAGTACCCTGGCATCTTCAAGTCCCTCAGTCACCACTTTGGGATCACAAAACTACTCTGGATATCACCAAACAATTTTCTGCTGCAGACACTCTTCTGGAAACAACCATGAAATGCACCATTTGCCTGCTGTACTTTCATCCTTATTCCAAGCATTTTTTACAAGCTAGCTCTCAGAAAATAGGCACAAAACAACCACCCTCTTTTGATGAAAATGCTAGAAGCACAAATGCCCTCATGTTGGCAAATGAAACTAAAAAAAAAACCAAAAAAAAGAGAGAGAAAATGGACTGATTTGTGTTTCTTTAAGAAAGCAGGGTGTATTTCAGAGGTAGTATATTTTTTCTAAACTGTTATAAATAAACTCTTGCAGCAACTTCTAATTTTCCTTGGGATACTTAAATAGTTTTGGGAACGACAGCTAAAAAAAATAAACCTGTTGGTATAACATTATTAAGCAAAACACTTTCACCGATTTCTTTCTAAGCCCTTGGCAAGAGGAAGGGAAACAGGCAAATGTTTCTACTCAAGTCTGCAACAGCTTGTCATTCTGTCCAGGAGCAACACAAGGAGAGGTGATTGGGACACAGCCCTTTGCTTTCTCTGGGTAAGCAAATCTGCTTGCTTCCTTCTCAGTCTGACCTCTCAGAACCTGAGCGACAACACCTCTCAGGTGGGAGTGCCTGAGCATGGTTCCAAAGCAACAGAAATGCCAGAGTGACCCAACTGCTGCGCAAATCCTTCTCCTGGCAGATGCTGGGCACATCAAGGCGGGAATCTCTACAGCCACAACAGAGAGGTTAAAGCTACATACTACGGGTTGCAATAGATACATCTTCCCTGGGAATCAGGTCCTAAAGGAGGAGGGGGAAACCCTACCAAAATGAAAACTGCCATTAATAAACCGCAGAAGAAGAGGACAAAGTATCGTCTCTCCCAGCCTACCTCAGCCAATAACCCTCGGGGTTCTTTCCAACAAGATCCTTCCTTAGAGAAATATAACTCCCAGGTTAAAGATAAATATAAAGCAGGATAGCCGTAAGTATCTTGAGTGCTGTTTAGACCACTAGCATTTACAGAAAACATTCAAATTTTTTAAATTTTTTTTTCCAGCTGCCTTCTCCTGCTTGTGATTTTTGACAGCTTCCATGTTTACAAATTAGTCACTTCCACACACCTCATGGAGAAGGCTACACTAACACATCTGGAAGTCGGAAACCTGTGATGATCTTCCTTTTGAACTTAGGAGTTAATAATAGACTTTTGTAAGTACTCTGGTACTACAGTGATTCTAACTCCAGCTCGGTTAATTACACAATAATTAGGTACAAACATCGCAACACAAAACACAGCTACATCATTATTTGCAACAAATGTTAACTCTAAATAAGTGCAACCTGTCCCACAAACACTTGCTATAAACGACTTAAAAAATAAAAGTAAAATTTGATGGGGTAAACACAAAAATTAAAAAAAAAAATTCTCCGGGAGAATTTTTTTTGTTAAAAAAAAAAAATCAAAATAAAAATCTCAGCACTCATTTAGAGTTCAGGATCTTGTGAAAGAAAGCTTTAAAAGGAGCAAACCTGATTTGCTGTGGCTGTTGCGGCGAAGGGAACACTTGTTGCAGGAGTTGTTGCTGCAGAGACAGTGGCGGCCGTAGCGTTGTGCATCATGGGTACTTTCAGGAGGGGAACCATGGAAGCAATGAACAGGAGGGTGCAGCATTATGGTAAGAGAAGTGGTATTTTTGGCATGGTGAATATCAAGAGCGGCAAGCCATCGTCATGGGTTAAACCGGCAGATGGCATGCAATCACAGTGCAAAGCAAGAAAGCGTGGCGGAGAAATAAAAAAAAAAGGGAGAATAGCTTATTACAAGTACAATTAAAGGAAGGTTGTCAACACAGTCGGCGATTCCCAGAAAAAGAGTAAGGACCACTGAAAATGCGGCTGTTGTTTCTAAGAGGAAGATTACTTGTGCAAACGAGGTCTTTACCAAAATGGCTCGTTACCTGCAAATTGTTACATGGGTAATTTGTTTTCCCCCAGTACAGATACAAAGCACTTCAAAATAAAATTCTACTAAAAAACCCCTAGTGATTTGAACTGGGAAGAAAACTGATCAATGTTTATATCTTAATTTTAAACACAATTAAAAATGAATTATTTTTACGTATCTTCATTTTGAAGTAAGCCAGATTACTCACTGTCTTCCTTTATAATCCAATTTATGCATTTTTTCCTACTAGCACTGCGTAACTGCTCAACTTTATCAGAGTTAAGTTACCATCTGCTTCGAGGTAAAAAACAGGAGAGGGATGATAATAACTTTCCTGATATAAATACTACTTTGTTTGATATAAAAAAGCAAGATAATTTTGTGAAAATCTCTGCTTTTGCTCTTTTTAAGAATGAATTTTAATCAGCATCTTCATGGGGGAATTATTAACTTGGTATTTTAAAGGCTTCATATTTTAACTGTTTATCTGAGCAGGCCCAAAACTCCCATCACTGGGATAGGGCTACAGAATGATTACGTTTCTGTCTTAGAGGCTGTTGCCTTGGACTTCCATTTTGTATGCCCAAAATGTTAATTTTAAGTTGCAAATACATTTAAAGGATGAGCAAGATTCAGATGGCGAGTTCCAACAGAACCTCTGTGGATTAAAGTAGGATTTCTGGGAAACGCTGATAAAACTTTCTAACACACAGCAAAGGAGAAATAGGCACACCACTATGAAACTTTAAAACACTGATGAAAATTTGCTGGCTTTTTCCAGTATTTTATGATTTTATAGTTTTAGACAATATAAAATATAAAGAGAAATAAAACTTTGAAAACTGAAAAGCAGACTGGAATTCATGGTATTATGCTTTTGCAGTGTAGTTGTTATAGCAGGTGATATCACGTCTAAACTGCAGCTTTCATCTATAAATCTAAACACTCTGCAAAGTCAACCAGAAGGACAAGTGAACCTTTAATTCTAGTCAGTGTCTAAATCTCACCTAGGATTTTTGAAACAAGTAAATATAAATCATACACAGTATTAAAAAAGAGATCAATAAAGAAATTTGGAACCTACCAATACTGGTAGCGGGTGTCATGCACAAAACTGACCCTGCGTGTCATGCAATGATAGGTGAAAAAAGTGGATAAAGGGAAGAAACAGGTTAGCTGTTTAGAGTTAACATTCAAAGTGAGATTCAAGCATAACCACAGAGAAGTAAGTTAGTTAAGTGAAACTGTAAGGTCATTCATAGTTTTGCTTTAACACAAAAAGGTGATTATGTACTTACAAAAGTCCTGAACACACTGTGTGATTTTTGGCACGTTTCTGTGTGTGTTCAAGATACTCCATACACTTTTTTACTTATTATTTTTATCGTTTCACGTAGTACTTTTGCAGAGATAGGTTTTCATTTATAGAAACATATTTGATTAAAGATCATGATACTCGGGAATTTTAGAACTCACTGCATAATTCAGACAGCTCAATGCTGTGCAGATCAACATTCACCAACTTTCTGACATGCGGCAGAGGAAGAAGTTAAAATGGAATGAAGACAATATTATTCTGCAGGAGCTCTGCCAAATTTGCGTTTGATGTTAATGCACTCATTCTTAAAACAACACTGGAGTTGGAGCAGTGCTTCTGAAGAAAACAAACACTCCTTTGACAATTCCCCAAGCTAAACACCTCAAAGTGTGTAATGTTCCAGCAGAAGGCTCCCAGTGCACCTCAGAGGTGCTGCAGAAGTACTGCTTGCCTGCCATGAGGTTTAGTTTTGCTGCACAGTCCACCTTTAGCCTTTCTGGAACAACTAAATGAAATAAAAGAGATGAGCATCTTTTTGGTCTAGTATATACAGCAACCTGGTGAAGGCAAACAGAGAAGGACACTAGCCCCAAGTACATGCATATTTGATATAAAGTCGAATATGCTTCCTATATTCCTGCTTAATTATTACCACAGCTCCTTATCACACCCTCTCATTACCAGTGTAACCATGAATGACCTTACTCAGGAACAGTCCTCAGAGAACACACAAAGTTCCTCCTTCAGAGGCTACAGAACACTAACAAACAGCAATGGGGAAAGAGAAAAGATCTGTTGTTTTTAAGATCATTCACTAAACAATAAGAAGAAGGTGACAAAGCAATCAAACTGATGTAAAACAAACAAAGTGCAGAACTTCAGAGGTAAGCCATGCTAAGTCAAGACCCACACTTTTTATTACGGGAGCCAGTGGTTAAGAAAGCAGAAAAGTTATATAAAACCACTAAGTTTTATATATATTCCAGCAGCAAAACTTGTTTTAAAATTTAACACACACACACACACACATACACACAAGGAACACATTTTAAAATTATACCACTTCAGAAAATATTACACAATCATTTAAAATCCAATATATAATATATATCATGTCATGCATTGCTCCTTAGACTTGGGTGGCATGACAGCACTTACACCCACCAAATCCAACCTTCCCAGGAAACGTGGGAATATCAGATGTAGCATCTTTAACGGAAAGGTCATGACACCCACTCATATAAAGGAGGTTCCCCTTTCCTAACCACCTCCCATACCCCACTCCTTTCTCTAATATCCTTTCTAGGTGCTGAGGGTGTTTGAAAAGAGCAGGAGGTTCATCACTTCCAGAAAGGTTTTCTGCTTTGGGGCTTGGACTCCATCGGCTAAGTTATCCTTCCGGTTTAGTTTTATTTTTTCATGCACTTGTTTTAGGTTTTGCCAACTACCTGGCCCTTAAGGTTTGGTTCCAGGATCTACGCTTCCTACCATCAGAAATTTGTCAGATAAAACAACAATTGCAGCCATTAGCTGGAAAGAGGGATGAACAATAAAAAGTACAAAACATGAGCTACTTCAGGAAGCACGAACACTCCAAAAGTCTGGAAAATACCCAAATGCTCTTTCACGGAAAAATGTTTGAACTACTGTATTTTCCATAGTTAATTTGAAGTCCTTGGCAATTGCAAATAACAGCAATAAGCCCTGAAAGAGAGTGTTTAAGAAGGAGCTGCAAATTCTCAGGGTTTCAATGCAAAATAAAATTATGGAAATGTTTGTAAGCACAGGCCCGTCTTCCATTCATGTCCAAACAGGCGGTCTCGCAATTTAATTATTTTTTTTCAAACATTCCCATAAATGTCAGTGTGTTTCCTGCCACAGATATTCTGGTGCACCAACGTGCTAAAAATATGGCATGCTATAACTCACTATTATAAATACGGGGGCAGGCTCCAAGGTTGTTACTGAGACCTTATAAAAAAATTCCATAAAGTCAAAGCCATCTGTGTTTGTTTTTTTATCTTTAAAAACATATGGGAATGGGTATAGATTGGGAAATGATCATGTGTTGCATTTCTTTCCTTGTTTAACCGACATTATTTCTATAAACTAAAATAACATTGCTGAAATATCAAGAGCATTTGCAAACACGTAGTTTTAAATGACTCTGGTAGCTCATACTGGATAACATCCTGATACTAAAATATGTCATTTGTTAATTACAAATGAAATCACAGAATTCCTTAGGCAGGATATTTACCTTTGGGAAGTTTGGAGTCGGGGTGACTGACAAAATTTAGACGGTTATGTTGTTACTGTTTACACAAGCACCTAGCACATTCCTTCTCTCACCGTGTAAAGAGAAGCCCTGCCACCAGCTGTGGTGCAGCTCCAGCCATCTCTGAATGCTCTGATTTTTACGGACTTACGAGCACAGAAATGTAAATTACATTCACGCATCTTCAGATCATTCCTATGAGGAATTGTAACCCCAGCGATAAGCCACAAATGCTAGGCAAAGTTCTGGTGGTGTTCCAAAATGAGAACCATGAAAATCCATCTAACGACTCAAAGGCTTTTAGTGAAGCTATGGGGAGCAGTGTGTTTTGCCAGTGCTTCCATGCAGGTATTGACTGGAAGGTTACAGCTGGTGTTTCCTTTCTCCGGGTGCTCGTGGATGGCTGGGGCAATCCCCATGGCTGTGGAACAGGAGCCAAGGGAGCAGGAGGATGCTGTGGCATCTCTGAAATGTGACAGTCTTCCCAGCATTTTTGTTAGCAGAACTTTGCCCTCTTGCCTCCTGGGTGAGTGCTGGCAGATACAAGTCAAAATCTAGCCAATTTATGGTAGGAAAAAAGGAACAAACTCTGGACAATGATGAGCAAGGTTATGAATGTGCAAAACCGCAGCTTAACAGCACGTTGAAATTTCTGCTTGAATTCTTATCCTTTGCAAGAGGAATTAAAAACACCTTATCATCTGTGCAGATGTCACCTCAAGTGGGGCAGGGAGCATAATAAAACCTCTGTCAAGTGCAACTGCCTGACACGGAGGCTGCCTAAGGAACACAAAACTAGTTCAATAGGGGTACAACATACCTGTTGGGATAAACGCTGCATGTTGCTGCAACTGAGCATTGGCAAGAGCCTGTTGATAGTGCAAGACACTGGGATTGAAAACGGCACTGGCACCATTGCTTTTTTCAAGTGCTTGTCTCTTTGGTAAAGGGTGAAGAACACCAGGAGGAAAGGCCTGTAAATACGAAAGTTAGTTAAAATGGCACCACTTTTAAGAGGCTGTCCGTAACATATACATAAATACAAAAACTTAGTATTTTTTAAAGCAGCTAAAGATGCTTCGCCATGCATATTAACTCAAAGCACAGCAATGTCAAATGAGTGACATTTTGTTATTGATAGCAAAAGCATGGTACTATTAACCTAAAACTGTAGCAGCACAACTACTGAAAAGAAACGTTTGCTTTAAAGCAACGAAAATGGCATTGCCTTTAAGTAGGTTTTCAAATATTACAGGGAGAAAAAACCACTTGTGTTTCATTGCCAAGTATTTTCTTTTATTTTTTTTAATTTAAATATAATTTCCTATTATTATATACATTAATGGATTACGTTACGCATTTTCAATTACAAAAGCAGTTTTATCTCAATTCAACTTTTCATGAGAGATTTAAAAAAGATGAAACTGTGTTAGGAACCAAACTAAATAGTCTGCAGTTCATTACATATGAGAATGAGATGGATAAATAGAGCTTCCGGTAAATTAACAAGTATGTGAAATCATTTCCGGTTGATGTTTGAAAAGTAAAGCGATACAAATTTCATTAGTTGCTTCTCTGAAGGTAACAAAAATAAATAAATAAAATAAACCAAAAAAAAGCTACATGCAAAGCAAAAGGTGAAAGGTCAAAGTACCAGGTCTACAGTTGCTTCGAGAGGTCGCTTCATTGCTTTGGCAGTCGACTGAGTCTTTTAATAACAGGCAGCGAGCACATGATGGCAGTGGGCCAATGGGAGTCAAGCGAATTAACATACAGGTAAACAGCAAGCAGAGGTGCGTCATGGGAACGGCATTGCATTTGTGGATAGGTGAGAAGGAAAAAAATATTCTGAATGCAATATACAACATACAAAACACTAGGCATGCACAACAACAAAAATGTTCTTCTAAAGAAATGAATATTACATTTTGAATTAGTACCGAAGCAAAAATGCATCTACTATACCTTAGTTAAAAGCATATAAGAGAGTAAAATATAGATGTTTGAAATTCAGGAAAGTTGAGTAAAACAGCAGCTTGCAGACACTATTAAGCATCATATAAACACTTCACAGAGATGCAGAAAGTTTTAAGGATATGCCTATAAGAATTCCTGATAAGTTAGTTAAGTCACACTTCAAAGTGAGAAAATTGATTTGGGAGGCTACACTTTCAAATACACAGCACCACTGAAAGTTGTAATGCATTATGAATGTTATTAATACGAGTGCTTGCAAGGCAAGGGTCTCTTAATTAGAGAAATAAATGATTCAATGGATTTGAGGTTCAAAATGAGAGAGGTTTTCCTTTGCCAATACAAAACAGAGTCCATAATATGTCTAGTTACACTAACTTATCATTAATTCCTTTTTTTTTCCTACTGAAGCTGGGTCACTTGTAGATTATTTTTTTTCCTTGTAACTTACCACATTACATTGAGAGGGAAAAAAAGTATTTCAGAATAGAAAAGATATTTTCTAAATTTTGCTGCACCCTTAAATACCAGCTTCAAGAGCAGGGAGTAAAAATACTGCTCCCAGTGCTTAAGCAAACATTAACATAGGAGTTATAAAACTAGTCCAGCATTACTAATTTTTTAAAAAGAAAGTACTTAGGCATAGAACATAGGCATATACATTTATGTATACCTTCATAGTAAGATTAAGCTTATTGCTGTTATGATGGCATTCTGTAAATATTTTCCTCATATAAAATATTACTTCCAAGTTTTATAGTGTAAACAGTTCTTACAAACCTTTAGAAAGGAAAGAAAAGTTTACTTAGAAATCAAATTTTTTACTTTTGTTTTTTAAACATAGGCTAATATTAAGCTCTTCTAGAATATGAAGATTATGTGCACCTTGAAATCAGCATGTGGAAATAGGGAACAAAAGGGGGACAGGGAAGAACAAAAAGGAAAAGGCTCAAAATGCCTGCAAAGACCTTGTGGTTACAAGGTTAGCTAGTGCCAAGAGAGAATTTTGCAGGATAGTGCTCATTTTGCTTACTCCTCGTTCCTGTCTGTGTTGCAAGAGTCTTCTCAGCGTCTTCTCCATGTCTCCTTCAGCACTTTACTGGATGACACGTCCTAATCTACAGGATCTGCTCACCTGTCTGGGTCCAAGACCCAGCCAGAACAAGAAACATCTGGTGCGAAGTGAGGACCTGGACAGACTTTTGTCCAAGCAGTGCACCGTGCAGCCAGGGTACCACAGGTACCAGTGCAGAGGACATCACTCTGCCTGCATGGGACATGGCTTCAGGTCCACTCTGCCTCCAGCACAGACTGAAGTCTACACAGCAGCAGTACAACTGAGTTCAGTATTATGTGATGATGAAGTCTACAAATTCAAATCACTACCATTAATAGTAAAGTGTTTCAGTTAATTACCTTTATTATCCAAATGAAAATCTTATCTGATCTCACTTGTCAACTTATTATCTCTCAGCTTATTATTGTCTCTCTCCAATTTTTCTCCGTGTTCCTCTTAACCTCAACTCCCTACTCTGAATCTTTTTGCTGCCTCTCCCCTCATCTTCCACAGCAAGTTCAGTCTCACAGTTTTCCAAACCCAAAGGCTTTAACTTGATCTGTTTCTAAACCTACTCATCAACCTTGTTTCCATATAGTCTCCTACTCTGTCCAGGCTTTCAAATTGCTCATTTTTCTCTCCTACAGTCATATTTTCTTTTATTTTATCCTGATAGTAAAATCTCCTTTGCCTCTTTCTGTTCCATCAAGTTATCTCCTTCTTAACGTTTGATCTCCTACATAACTAAAACAACAATAACAAAAAATCAGTAACTATAGGCTAGAGAGTAAAGGGTACAAAAGGAAAATAAAGATAATAATAAAAAAGATCCCAGTGACTGAAGAAAGCTCCTGAAGATTGCAACAATCCAATCTTCAAAAAGGGAAGGTCTGAGGACTAACAGGTTGGTCAACCTCACCTCAGTCTCTGGGAAAGCAATCGAGCAAATCCTCCTGCAAACGTAAGAAAGCCATGATGGTGATGGGAAGCAGTCAGCATTGATCTATGAAGGGGAAATTGTGCTTAACCAACCTGNTGTTTGATCTCTTACATAACTAAAACAACAACAACAAAAAATCAGTAACTATAGGCTGGAAAGTAAAGGGTACAAAAGGAAAAAAAAGATAATAATAAAAAAGATCCCAGTGACTGAAGAAAGCTCCTGAAGATTGCAACAATCCAATCTTCAAAAAGGGAAGGTCTGAGGACTAACAGGTTGGTCAACCTCACCTCAGTCTCTGGGAAAGCAATCGAGCAAATCCTCCTGCAAACGTAAGAAAGCCATGATGGTGATGGGAAGCAGTCAGCATTGATTTATGAAGGGGAAATTGTGCTTAACCAACCTGACAGCTTTCTATGATGAGACTGGCTTAGCAGGTGAAGAGAGAGCAATGGATGTTGTTTCTCTAGATTTCAAAAAGGTTTTCAGTGCCATTTTATTCTCATAGACAAACTTATTTAATATAGGCTAAATGGGAAACAGGTGGACTGAAAATTAACTCAACTGCCAGGCTCAAAGGGCTGTCATCAACATAGAGCCCACCTGGAGGCTAGTCACCATTAGTGTAAAGGAGTGGTTGACACAAGATAGATGTGCTGCCTCTCAGAGGGACCTAGAAATTCTGGAGAAATGGGCACAGAGAAACTTCACTAAGTTCAATGAAGAGAAATATCAAGTCTTGCACCCAGGGAGGAACAATCCCAGGCACCAGCACATGTTGTGGGCCACCAAGATTTGTCAGAAAAGACCCTCAAGACACTGGTGGACACCAAGGCAGCAAAGCTCCCTCACAGTGAAGGCAGCTGTGGCATGCTGGGCTGCATTTAGAAGAGCATCACCAACAGGTGGAGAGAAGGGATCCTTCCAATTTGCTCAGTGCTGGTGAACCCACCTATGGTGCACTATGTCCAGGTGTGGGCACCCCAATACAAGAAAGGCACGGACATATGAGAGAATAGACCCATAAAGAGCCCCCAGAATTATGAAAGGAGCACTTCTTAACTGGGAAAACACTGAGAGAACTGAGACTGTTCAGCCTGGAGGAGATACGTGAGGAGTCTCATCAATGTATACAAATACCTGATAGCAGGGTAAAGATGGAGCCAGACTTTTATCAGTGGTGCCCAGTGACAGGACAAGAGGCAATGGGAACAAATGTAAATACAAGAAATTCCACTTAAATGCAAGATTAAAAAAAATAATCATTTTTAGTATAACTATGGAACAGGTTGTCAAGAGAAGTTACAGAGTCTCCATCCTTGGAGATTTTAAGAAGCCAAATAGGCATGTACTGAGCAATCTACTCTAGTTCACCTTGCTTGAGCAGAGGAAATCAGCTAGGTGATCTTGAGAGGTCCCTTCCAACACCAACTACGAATTCACTTTTTAATTTAGGCTGTACAGTTTTCAGTGATGTTTTATGCCCTCTGAAGCACCATAAGAATATGTGCAGCTCCTTGAGTGCAATCATAACACTGTCTACTAATGCGCTTTCACATTTAGCCCGCACACGTACCTCTTTCACAGTGTCTTTCCCCTTTCTTTTTTACTTCAAATGATTAGGTCAACTAATACAGCTGATTAAAAATGTCTAAACCTTAGAGAATAGAAACACAGAGTGCATTTTCTGCAAAGTTGCAGAATGCAGAACTCGGTGACCTTCAATGGTCTTACCAGCTTTGCCTACAGTGCTCCAGCCCTATGCACAACTCTCACCTCCACGGGCACCCTCTGGACCAGAGCAATGCAGTACGATCCCCTGTGAAAGAAAATCTCTCTGACACAATTTCAACCTTGGAGCAACATGCAAGTGAACCCTACAAGTAAGCATCTGTAATTCTGCCTTTTGCTCCCTAGATACAACTAAGTATTCTTGATCGTTCTTGGTTGGCCTTGCAGATGTGTAAGGCTATTTCTGCCACTTTTTTGTTGTTATTGCCATTCTGGTGATTTCCATTCGCTCTATCTGATTATTTCGAGTCTATATTAGCCAAAAAAAGAGTTTCAATGTAAAGAATCTCTTCGATTTGCTGGTCTAAATATGCCATTACAATATTTTGTACGTATTTTTCTGCAAAAAGTTACCCTAAATTACAGGTCCCTGCTGCCTTCTCCTGTGACATTAGAGTGCTAACATTTCAATTTTGTGTTTCCAAAGATGCTTTGTTTTGCTTTGAGGCTAATGCAACTCCAATTAAGTCTCATTTAAAGTCACCAGATATATATACAACCATTACTGAAGCGCAAAAAAAATGTAGCCACTCATCTCTTTCTGTTTTACTATACTGCCTAGAAATATTACACTCTCTAAATGAAAAATAAATATTGCGCAACCGAAGCTAATCAGAATAAAAACCCAATCTTCTTTGCTTTAATTTGCAGATGGTATTCAACTTCTGCAAGCACAGGAATATTTAACTTACAACCATCTAATTTGAAAAGAGATTGCCGGACTATTAGAGAAGGAATATTAAAACTTGAGAAATACTATTCTGTTTGGTGGTTTACATGCTTGCATAACTTACACTTTTGTCCTTAAAAAAAATCTGGTCTTTGCTAATTTGCTAAATACAATAGCTTGGGGCAGTTATATACTATACTATGTTTCTGGTAGGCTTTTTACCCAAAGAATAACTGTATTGTCCATAACTATTGTATGCACTGCCCACAAGTCCACAAGCCACATCTGCTTAATTATTCATCTACTGCTAGCAATGAAGACGATGATTCTGTGATTTGCTGCCTGCAGTTTTATCTCCCAAGTCAGATTCTGCACATTTGATTTAACTTCATCAATACCACTCAAAATTTATCAACTTTCCTCGTAGCAACTGCAAGAGGGTTCCAACCCTGGTAAAAGGGCTTGTCTGAACACTTTTAGGTAAGAGTTTAAAATAACAGAAAATAAAAGCCCTCATTCTCTTCTGACTGTAGCTACCACGTTTTTTCTTAATGATTCCCCTTTCAGTTTACTCCTTTTAAATCCTATGAATCAAGTAACTGGCCCATGATAGTGGGAGAAACAAGAAGTCTCTGGGCATGAGATTCATCTAATAGAAGCTCAAAAAAGATATAGGCAGCACTTGTAGTCTTTGGGGATAGCTGCGTATCTACAGAAGGCAGTTCTTTTTCATCTTTAGACAGGAACAAATGGTAGATCCGCTGAGTGTGCTGGTTTTTCTCCACTCCCTTATACAGTGAGACCAAGGTGATTAGTTACCTAACTGTCTGACTGCAAAGGTGGAGCGCATTGAATCTCAGTGCAGGTTCTGTTCTGCTACTGATTTCTGAGGCAAACACTTTCTCTTTGCTTTTCTTCCTTTTCTTCCAGATTTCCACATGTGTATCACTCCTCAAAGAGCTAAAACAGCATATATGTCTCTGTTTTTAGGTAACAGGTTTGGCTAGGTTAGGTAATAGGTGATAGGTTGGACTCGATGATCTCTAAGGTCTTTTCCAACCTTACTGATTCTGTGATTCTGTGATTCTGTTTTCTTGGGAACACTGAAGCTTATCAGTTTTGTTGCTGTTTGGAAGTACTGGGGGCACATTCTACATATAATCAAGGCAGAGAACAGAAGTGGTATAGAGTGTCATTTGCTTCACTGTCTTGAATAGAAATATAGCATTAAAATAAGGGCATAAAGGAAAAAGTGCTTCTTTTCATCAAGCAATAGTAATAATTTTATAAAGTTTTAACTTTACCAAAATCAAAAAGAAGAAAAATTGAAAAAAAAGAGGCAAAAGAGAAAAGAAAGTATAAGCAAACAGCATTAAGTTGAAGCAAAATAGGCATTAAAAAATGGCAGCCATATATGCCAGCACTTACCATCACAGTCGCAGCTGCCGCAGCTGCCTGGGCTGCCACTGCAGCCTGGTTCGCTTGGTGTTGCGCCGCCTTGATTTTGGCCTGCAAATGTGCAGGAGGGTGAAAATACTTGCATTTCTCCCTCATGCAACGACCTTTTATGTAATCCATACACACGGTTACAGTGTTGTCGTTTGTGTCAATCATTGTGCTGTCCGCTGGATGCGCAAAGCGGCAATCAGTCTCTCCACGTGCACAGTTTCCCCGCTGGAACTCCCTGCACACCTACGTGCAAAACAACACATGTTGCAGGGGTAGAGCTCAATGCAACGTGAAAGGCCAAGAGAGCCTCGCACCCCCAAAAGACAGACCTGCCCTTTTCCCCAGTTAGTTCGGGTTTTACAGTGAATTCAATTTAATAAACCCTTTATCTTCTGGTGGGAGAGGGAAATGCTTGACTATGCTTGACTATGTGCTTGACTCCTCAGGTAGCTTTGCAGTACAGTGGCTAAATGAACTTGACAAACAACAGAAGCATTCCCAAATGCCTAGCTTGGAAGCACAAAATACTTTGTCTCTTTCTGACTACACTTTATATTCTTGCAGGTTGACTGGTAGGGAGGGAAGTGGCTCCTCTTGCTGAAACCCAGGGAAGATACATGTCAGATGCACTTTATTGTTTATGGAGTCTACAAACAAAATTGAGAGCCTTCTTAAAAATAATTTTCAAATATGAGTGGAATGAAGACACTGATTTTCCTAAAAACAGATGTGCTGTGGACACTAGTGCCTAGGCTTTTTGGAAAGGACATTTATTTTTGCAACGGTCGTTGGGCCTTCTTGTGTACTTGGATCACGGATTACGCTGAGTCCAGCCCTGCGGAGATCCATCAACACCCAGGAGGCTCTGCACATAGCTGGGGGCCTTGTCCCTTCTGCCTGCAACAAGGCTGTTGCAGTTCAAGGCTGAAGGGCTGTACCATTCCCCTGTTATTGATCCATAAGGCTATAAAATTTCCTTCACATCAGTGCAGGAAAAACAAGACAGAAGTAATATTGAAATAAAAAATGTTCTTGCCAGATATTTCAACAAGGTATGCCTTTACACATTGGAAGTGATGAACTTTACAAAAGATGAAAATGCATGTTGATGTCTGTGTATTCAATTTAAGTAAATGCACTACCTTAAAAATAACAGTGTTTAATTACCACTGGCTGCAAGTGGAGAAATCCCACCTGGTTACAGATTTTTTTTTTATCTGTAGCAGCTAAATTTAAGCCTCAATTCTAAAACAACAGGATCTTTCACACAGGATTCCCTCCAGGATCTTTCACATAGCCTAACAGAGGATGTATTTCTAGGCACAATGGTGTCTACAGTACCTCCAGTTTATCAGTCCTGAGGAGTTTCTGGGTAGCAGTTGAACTGGGGACTGAAACCGGTGGACTTCCAGGAACAATGACAGGCGGTGTGGGTAGGATCTCAGTTGGGACTAAGCCAACTCCCGGTGTTACTGGCGTTAGGTAAGGAGCAAAGCTAATAGCCGTGTTCGTTCCTATTGTGGGACCCACTGGAAATGTGGGCTGTAAAAGGAAAACACAGACCAAGATGAAAAACAAATCCCCTTAATCAATAGCTTATCTTTTGTCTTTTGCTTTTTTGTTCTGGCATTGATTAATTATCTTAATGAAAAATTTCAAACAGCTGGCAAAACACACAGCATACTCTTTCCTTTTATTCATGTAACACGCCTTAGCAGCACATGAAGAGTTGCCTTTGTAACACTGTTACTGGAAAAGAGTCTGCCGATGCAAAGGAAGTCATACTTTGAACTGGAATCTCTGTGGAGGTCCAGCTAATATTGCAGGGTTATTTACACATCTAAATGTAGAAATAACATAGACTTTACTTTTTCTCAATATCTGTTTTCCTTGGGAAAACAGGCTATTTTTCAAAGTACCAGATTTCACAAATGAAATATTATTAACTATATTCAAGCCAAATTTCTAATAAAAGTATACATAATGAGGTCTTTGGCATGTAACTTCCACCTGTTTGCATACTGTATTTTGCCACCTCCTGCAATTATATGTTACTGTGGTTCATTCATTGAAAAAACTCACCTTTGCAAATGTTTGTGTGATCAGCTGTCACCAGTGGTGAGCAGAATAAATATTACAATCTCAGCTGGACATAACATTTCAAAAGGGATTATTCAGGCTTAGCTAGAGTTCATCATATGAAAAACTTCGATTTGGAGGGAATGATACAGGTCTAAAAGTCTTGTTTCATGCCTTCCTACAGTGAGTCACAGAGGTCATGACCAGAAGAAAGAGCACTTGTGTGATGCTAAAACGCAGCCCTGATGAGGCAGAATAGTGGGTTTGTTACCACCGGCTCCACCAGGGCTGGAGGCAGAACATCACCACAGTCAGACCATGCTCAGACCTCAAATCAGTTCTGCAAAACTGATATTTACCCCAGAGAGTGAAGCCATAATTATAAATGAGAAAAAACTAAGCAGACAAACAGGACACAGATTAGCTTCGACAAGGAATTAGGATTCCAAACAAGCCAGAAGCTAGAATCGTATCAGCAGAACACTAAGACTTCAAAAAAACCTTCAACAAAGGAAGAGTGTCCTTCTCATTGAAGTGGCCTGCATGACAGTATCACAGCATAGATAAGGCTGGANTAATAGGCTCAACAGATCAACACAGGCTCCAAGCTTATTTACTCATACAAATTTACTCACGATGGATTCAACCCCATCATCAATATCATCAATGAAGATGTTGAACAGGACATAACAGTATGTAGAAAATATGCAAGAGAAAGAACAGGAACCAGAAGGGTTGTTTCTTCTGGTTTGTTTTGGGTTTGTGTTTATTTGTTGATTTTTCCTTTGGAACAAATCACTAAATTATAAATGGATGTAACTTTTGTACCAAGAAGATGCTTTGACCATGCAGACTAACCAGGATAACCACCTATATGGAAATGGCATCTACCTGCCCTAGAGAGTTAGAAATGTATAATGCTCTGGTTTTACCAGTGATCAAAACAGTTTGATATCAAGCAACTCAGTTTATATGTCAAATGTAGGCTAAATTCTTAAGAGCGTAATAATGAATATTTGTATGGAACAATGGTTTGACTATGTTGAGGACAATGTGTGTTACAGGAAACATGAATAACAGCTTTGTATCAGATAAAATTTAAAGAATAAATCCACATGTCAAATGACTTCTATGGAATTCTCTTTCACTTTTTATCCATTTGATCAAGGCTGAGTCATCGTAATCTGGCAGTTTATGCGAGACAGAGAAAAAAAACATGGCATTTTTATCACAGCCATCAGTATAGAAGACATTACTTCATGAAATTGTAAAGCTCAAATGATGAAATGTGTGAGAAGAAAAAATTACAATTTGCCACTTTAGTTTCTTCTCATAATACTAAGCAGTGGAATCTACTACCTCATCAAAACTTTACCCGGTGAAAACTCAAGCAGTAGAAATCCAAGAAATATCAAAACATATTAGGCCAATATAAGCAAGATACAATTTCATGAACATGTACCAGAAATTGAGGGAGTCCAGACACCCAATTCCCAATCCCACTTGACAGCAGATGTTTCAAGCATAAAAACACATTTGAAAAAGGCATCTGGGGTGAGCTTCCTATTACCAAATACAGGTGTCTTCTCCTGAGGTGCTTACGCTTGACTTCTGTGGCAGACCATGAAAAGACAAAGGCACTTAGAAAACCAAACATGGTTTTCCGGATGCAGATGTCTGAAACAAGCCACGCGAACAGTAACTAGGAGTGCCTATGTCTTTTGATAAACTATAAATAAACCCTGCAAGTCCAAGGCAGAAGTTGATGCCAACAGTCCAAACGCCTCAAGTTAGAGAAAGAAATCCCACTCCAGTGGGATGCCTTACCCTAGGCACTTACATTGAAAAAACATCATTAGCAGCCGTATGTGAATAGTTTAACTCTGATTACTTGCCAAACCGTGCTTTAGAAGGATGCTACAGTGAGGAGCCCAACTACAAGGACAGCCCAGAGCAAATGATGATGCTCATGCACGTAAGACTCCATTTCTATGTCACCTTCTGGATTTCAAGTGTCCCAGGCACCATGCACATCACCTTGAGACAAACACTGAGTTTATGAAGTGCATGCAACACCAGTTCTTATCCTGTGACACTTTTGACTTCAAAAGAGTAGAAAAATGCTCTCCAGAATAATATTAACCTTTGTTCCTGGTATTGGCATTAAATAATACCTAAAGCCATTCAAACCCACACACTCCTGTAAACCATACCTCTAGCATCTCAGCAACATCTTGAGTCAACAGACATGGACTGCTTTTATTGACACTAATTTAGAGAAATTTTACAGGTCAATATAGTCTTCAACTTTACTTACCATTAACACCATCAGAGGGAAATACTTACCACTGGCTGTAGTGGTGTCCCTGGAAACATGAACTGCATTTGCTGGGCAAGCATTGCTGCAGCAGTTTTTTGTTGGATTAAGTTGTTCCTGCCATTGATTTCCAGCTGAGTTTTCAAATGTGTTGGTGGATGCAGGTACTTGCAGTTCTCCCTTGTACAACGGCCCTGGAAAAAGAAGACACACTAATTGGTCTCCTGCTTTTGATGACAGTTTAATGCCTTCAAGCACAATATTACACCACAAACTAAGCAAGAACTAATAAAACACAGTGCGTCCTGGGACCGATGTAGCAGGCTGGGAGGAGCTGATGGCCTTGAGCTCTGCCTCAGTCCACCACCTCTGATCATTTAGGCTAAGAAAAAGGCTTTGAATTAGCATTTTCAGTGTTAAGTACTGATCACTGCCACACAACTAATACTCAGAATTATCCAGACTGCCTGAACTGCCTCTCATAGCATCTTTGCCGGAGTATCTGGTGTTACCATAACACAAATTTCTTCTTTATAAACTGTATTACATTATGAATAACAAATTGAAACCTTCTTTAAGAGACATGCAGCCTTAACATACATCATATTGAAAATAATTGTGTGTGTTTGTCGTAGTAAGGATCTAAAGTATCTACTCTCTGCATGTGTTCTCTCATATGTTCACCCTTATTCCAGTTCACTGCCTTCTAGCCTCCTGATTTTATTACATCAGCACAACTTTGAACTATTTCCATTCAAGTATAAAAGAACAGAAGTAAAGCTGGTACTTTTACAAACTAAATTTAGAAGCAGTGCACGAAGCTAAATCTGAAGGCACAGAGCAAAAGAAAAGCTTCTGAAAGAAGGAATTTTTAGACAATTATGAGACAATAGGAGACAACAAAAATATAGGTGGGATGTCACCTCTGAAGTGGCTTGTGCTGGAGGAGATGGACATGGAGCACACCTCTACAACAAGATTTTTGCCTTCATAATGATAAACTGGGGAAGGCTCAGTGCAGGCAGTGACCATATGCGTTTGTGTTAGCTGCTGAGGCCAACTGGCTGAGATCTATTTCACCTTAACCTATTTTGTATATGAATGGTTCATACAGCAAATCTAAAAATTAAAACAGCAAAATCATATTCAACTATATTCAAGTAGTCTGTGAACTACTGTACCTGATGGAAATGTCTACCTATCAAAACAAAAATACTCCTTAAATAAGGATTGAGAGCAACTCTCCACCACAGAGGCTTTAGAAATAACTTAAACCTGAAGAGTGCCTCCAGTCTTACCTCTGAAAGCACACAGCCACTGTATACTATCATTTCAAGCTCTGTAAAGCAACCCACAGTGCACAAAAAATTGGTTATTTCTGAAAGCTTTAAAAATAATCCAACCATACAAAAATGTAGTGTCCTCTCTAACCTTATTAAGTTACTAGTTTTTTGAGCTTCCAGTTAGCAGTGAACGTAGATACTATAAAAGAACTGTGTGGTCCTGCCACGCTGGCTATAGAAAGCCCTCTAAACAGATCAAGCCTTGTTGAAATTAAATGACCCAAAATAAACTGCAGTAGAATGAGCACTGAAAATATTGAGCAGATTAATTCAGCCCTCACTACCAAAATTAAGAGACCAGCTTTTACTTTGGACCTACAATGGTAGCAGGAAAATGCCTACAAGTAACTTCTTTTTTTCCCAAATTCTCCGTGCCCCAGCTACTAATCACTGCGCAAACAAAAATTCTAACTTGTAGTATCACTTCACTCAAATGGGACCCTGATTTTTTTGTTTATTAAAAGTCAAATATTAAGTCCAACTGACGTCACAGCACATATCAAACAAACAGCAGAACCATACACAACACACAGGCATATTCAACATATCGTTTGGGTCAACATCTACAAGAGTTCACTTTGGATTCTTGCAAAAAGCTACTATGCTATCAGGCCACATGATCATAAATACAGACACAAAATTGAGAATTTTATCTTTAGAGTGCATCAGTACCAAGCCTCCGGAGTGAGGCTTCGTTCATCACAGCTCTTAACACCACAGCAGTTTAGGAGTTCTACAGACAGTCAGCCCCTCTGGCACACGATGGAAGAAAACTCAGCAGGATGAGGAAGGTAGCAGGAAAAACAAATTGCTTCTTACAACTTTTAACCTGCTCCCAGATATGAGTCAGAGTCCTGAAACTGAGGGCACAGACAGATTGGTTTGACACTGGGTCCCCAGAAACTCCTGTCACCCATGACGTGAACATTATCAACAAGCACATCAGAAGCAGTTGTACATTTCCCATGGCAGTTCATGCAAAAAAATCACTTTCAATGAGCTGTCTCCTTATCTGCAATGGATAGTAACAATGAACAGACATCAGATTATATTCCCAGCAGTCTGTTACTCCACTCATCCTGGAAGGATGGTAACCACCTCTGACCTTTCTTTTCTCTGCCTTTGTCCTCTACAGATAGTCTCGCCTAATGCATAGCGCCCCAATTCAGATGGGTAATGGAAAGTTTTAGGAAAAAAACTACTTTTCTACTGCTAATTATCCAAACTGGGAACATGTTGTATCTTGCATTGGGCTGTGACACAGGTTTCATTTGAATGAAGAAGTGACAGAGGGAAAGGATGCACCAGGGAGCTGATAACTCAAGGGACTTCACTGTCCATTGTTCCGGCACAGCAAGGAGAAGCTCCACCTCTGTAGAATCACAGAATATTCTGAGTTGGAAGGGACCCACAAGGATCATCGAGTCCAACTCTTAACACTGTCTCCCTGGCGGCAATTGAACCCGGGTCTCCCACACGCCAGGTGGGGACACTTACCACTGTACTAAAGTGGATTTCAGGGGCAATGGTCTTGGGAGCTGCTGCCTGACTGGCTTAATTTCAAAAACCCATCCCTTAACAAGCAATGTCACACGACTGACCTTTTTTAAAATCAATAAAGTTTTCTATTAAGAACAATAGGCTGTTTGTCTAAGATCAATGGCACAAGACAGACCACAGAAGACTGTGTGGCCCTGGGTCCCAGCGTGTGCTGTGATAAGTGAAACCCGAGACGTAGCAATTCATATATGTGTAACTATGGCCAGTCCCCCACCTCCGCAGCTCTGAGCAGCAGGAGCAGCAGCAGCAACCAGGAGCATGCAGCAGCAAACAGCTATCCAGCTAGCTGCTAGCTGCTGCTTGCTTCTGCATGCCCCTGCTTGCAGCAGCTAGGAGCAGCTTGCAGAGGAGGAGAGCTCCCTACAGCAGCTTCATTAATACAGTCAGCTCTCTTGCACTTCGTGCCCCCCATATTGCGGCTTCAGATCTTAGCAGCATGATTTTTTAGCGATGTAGGAGACCCGTTTCGCAACTGCGCATGCGCGACTTGCCGCAGCCGTGGCCCGGGCGGCGAAACAGGCGGCAGTGGGGGCACAGGCAGCAACAGAGGCAGCACAGGCGGCGGCCGCGGCGCGGGTGATGGCGGTGGGGGTGGCTGCAGGGGCAGCAGCAGTGGTGGTGCCATTCAACGCAGAAGTTGGGCTATGCAGGTCTCAAATAAGACTGCGGGTGCACGATATAGGAGACCTGACTGCATACCTTTGAGACCGGAAAAAACCCGCAATGTACTGAAGTCCTGACAGGTGAACTACAAAGTACCAAGGGATTACTGTATTAAAAAGCTAAGTATGTACTTAGAATTTTAAAATCATTAAAATGAGGTGCATGCAGAAATAACACCCCATAACTTTGCATATTAACATACCAAGAATGCATTTCTTGTCTACAAGTTTTACAGTCACATCTCTGTCTTGAATACTTTATAATTCACAGCTTTCTTCAGTATTTTATTATTGTTCTAATAGTAACAACAACAATAATAACAATTCGTCCAGTCTTTGGAATTCCTCATGTAAGTAAGTTAGCTTTTACTTAAAATACCTTCATCTTTCATAAAAATACAAGGTTTGAATAGAAAAAAAAGGCAAAACAGTGTTTCTTTTATCTGTTAAACCAAGTATCAATTAAAGCATCCATAATGATTTTGCTCAGGCACTGATTTCAGGAAATTTATTGATGCTATAAGTGGGAAATAACACTGTGCCTCTCCCACCTCACAGCATAACTTAACATCCAATCACCTTTAAAAGAAACGTTATCTGATGAGAAACTGAAACAGAGAGGCCTGCTGCCTTGCAGATGTCTGTCCCTTGCTCCAAACCTTGCTCCCCAGGGTGCTTTCAGCTCCCGCTACCCACCTCTGTTTTCCATAAACTCCCAGCTTCCCCCCTAAACACCCTCCCACCTCTCTTAACTATAGACCAGGAAACAACTCATATGATAAATATAACTTGCTCACGCCATCCATGCCCTGAAGAGGCAGCCAAGAGGTGCATATGGCTGGCGCACCACACTCGGGAGCAGCTTAGTGCCCACTCCAGCCTCTTCCTTAATCGGGTAGTACTTTGCACCTCTCTCTTGTACCCAGACAATGATTTTTGCATAACCAGTAAGAACTTTGAAGCATGTCTTTGAAATGTCTGCTTCTAGCAACTTTGCTTGAAATTAACTAGGATGTTCAAATGTTATTAGGGTGAGAGTATGATGCTGGCAAAAATGTGGATAGGGCAATTCTGCAAAACCTGTTTCCTAAAGAAAACAAGCTAAAACTAACAAATGCAGATGAAATCATATGATCTCTCAGGATTAAACACGCAGTCTAATTGGGGGAAAAAAGTATATTAAGACATTATTGGTTCTAGAAGGCATCTGAGTAACAGGTTCTACAAGGGAAAAAGAGTTTTCTGGTTTCCAGCTAGACACTTGAAGATCCAAATATTTGCTGGAGTTAGAAAAGACAACACACAGACACAAATTTTTTAAAAGCAATAACCACCTGATGCCACAACCACCTCTTCTACTGAAAAAAAATTCTGCAATTTTCTGCATTATGCAGCTTCGGCAAACTTGCATATATCTGTAAAGATCAGAATATGTTTTAATAAACCTATGCACTTGCAACTGTTTGCATGCTGCTGAGCTAGACATCACCTGCTTGCTCTTGACATTAGATACCTGAACATATTACGTACATACTGTTCAAATCTCTGCAGAGCAAGAACTAGCACAGGCTGCTGTCTGGGGTGGCGGCAGCACACGGCAAGAATAACCACAGAGACAGCAGTGTCAGCAGCTGTGGAGGTACCTAAGCTGTAAATACTTTGCTGGAAAAGTTTCTGACAAGATCAAAACCTGTTCCTTCTCCTTTGGGATTCCTCCTCGGTGAATTCTGGTTGGCAACATGTGTGGCCTCACCCAATCAATTTAACAGTTGACCATTGCATAAATCAGGAACTTCTCAATTCCGATAATCCTGTGTTCCCTGAGGCTAAAAATAGACCCAGCCAAAAGGAAGGCAAGTATTTTGAGATACTTAAGCTTCTGTACCTGTACATAGACAGCCACACTAACCCTACCACCCCAAAACTTCCAGTTCAAAAGTTATTTTTCAAACACATGAATACCAAAAATGAAAAAAAAACCCTCAAACACCAACCAAAACACCAAAGAAAACACTGATTATGTATTCATATGCAGAGATTCTCTTGTTCTATAGGACTGGCATGTATGCATTACCTTCTGTATTTTAGTACATGAGAGCTCAATCACATCAGCACTTGCAACATCCATGGAAAACCCTCAGATTTCAGTTTGGACTGAGTTAAAAAGTCTAACATCACAATCCATGAATTCAATCTCCTTCCTAACTTTCCTCAAGAAGTAAAAAACCAGACACCACTGCTCCACTGAAGCACTCCCTTTGCACTTACTGTGAATATGCACCATCTCATACGATCTGTAGGACTACACATGCCCGTAGAGTTATGCATATGCGCAAGGACTTAAGGGGTTTAGTTAAGCCTTAAGAATGACTAGTCACAGATTTTTAAAATTGTAACTTAGCATTTTATTTCTTCCTCAAGGCATACAAAAACATTTCAAGTTTTTTGGTTGCATAATTTCACATCTAGAGTACGTTGACTTGCTCATATGCATGCTTATGAAATCACAATTCATTTAGCCCAAGCAGAATTGTATCTAAATTTATAGAAAGAAACAGAGATCAGAATAAGAACTCTTATCTTGAAAATGAGACATATTTGAAATATTTGTGAAAAATAATTTCAAAAGGACCAAAACGGACTAGTAATAGAAATATTAAGCTTTTGATAGAGTTCAAATACCTCAGACTTCACCATTTGCCATACATCTTAAAAACACAAAGACCTAAAGGAAAAAATGCATCAAAAAAAATGCAAGCATCCCTTACATTACAGTTGAAATAATTCAGCTCTTGGATCTGCTTTCCTGAAAAAAAAAACCCAAACAAACAAACATTATGAACAAAAACAACTTTAAGATTTCGCTGAGAACTTAGTTCTGTATTTCTAATGACACCTTGCAAGTCCACCCACCGAAGTTAGTGAGCATGCATACATATTTATGTGCACCTACACACGTCCGTTTCAAGAAAGGTATAAGGCAAATTCACTTGCTAAAGTAGAAAAGAAAAAGAAGGCATGAAACTTTCAGGTGACTTCAGCCTGATTCAGTTTCCAACAAGCTGTGAAAACCCATTAGCTACTCTTTTAATCACTTCAATTTTTTTTTTTTGCAAGAAACTAAAAGCTGGAAAAATTAAAATGATCATTTTATTCATAAAATTAGAGAACAAGAACTGCCTGTAACTGACAGAAAAAATAGAAAAATATTGAACAAAAATGGAAGTCTTACAAAAAGATGGAATGTCTAAATGATGTAAGTGTCTTGCCACTAAAGACTTAATAGGAGATATTTATTTAAATGGAAAAAGACAAAATGTTCTCCTGAAGAGCATATTTGCAATGCACAAAGAGCTCTGAGTCTCTCAAGATGCTCTTTCAAACAAATGTTGAGCATAGCTATAGAGAACAGTTTAATAATTTGCCTTGCAATATCAAGGGAAGTGTACTCAATATTAAATTGCTCAGAAGAGAAAGAACTCAAGCAGATATTGCAGACTCAAAAAAAAGACATTTATGAAATTGTAAGTTGTTTGACAAACATCCTCAAGATTACTCTAACAATTAAGAAAATTCAGAAAGAGAAACAACAGTTTAGTATAAATTTATTTTATTTCTGTGTTTACTGCCTTGAAAATAATTTGAGAATAATAGGGCAATAAAGATTATTTCTTCCCCAGTTATGTGGCTCCTTTTATTTTTCTTCTCCCATTTCCCCCACACACTGGCACTCAAAATCAACCTATTATTTTTATCTTAGCTTCAAGTTTGGCTACCAGCATTGATCAGTAGCACATCACAAGCAACAGTGGACATCTCTTGAAATAAATCTTCACTCTAATGCACACAGACAACTTTCACAGAACAAGAGGCAGCCAACACAGAGTATAAGGGAAAAACCCTATGGAATGAACATAAAGAAAGCAAAGGGAAATATTACCTTGTTTAGATAAAACTGCTCAAATGTCTGATTTATATTACATGGGTGGCGAGACTCTTCACAGGGTGTGAAGCTGCCTTGTGTAGGGCTCCAACAAACACAGAGTTTTTCCTGTGGACTAGATGCAGCCTACAATAGGACTCAAGAGGGGTATCAATAGCAGAAGAGTGATTTCACCCTCTGACCTTGCCCAGTCAGAGAAACCAACATATTCACGGACTCCTGCATTCTAGAAAAACTTGTCTAAAACTAGAGTCTCACGATACAACATCACACACAGTTAACTGATGTCTGGGCAGCTTTAACACACCTGCTCATGTCAAGGACTGTGTGTTTTTGTGGAAAACAGAAAAGACCTGTGTAAAATTGCAGGTGGGACCACACGGTAAATCAAGGTGATAGATTTTTGCTGGTAAACAACATACTCCACCATTAAAATTAACTTAACTGAACTGCAAAAGAAGAAGATCAGAGCTTAGGAAAAGGCAGTATTATTTAGATTTTTCTCTATTAATACCTCCAGAGCAGACAAAAATAGCCATTCCAGAAGTAATGCTAATACAGAAAGGCAAGTTGTTTGACTGCAGGTCAGCTAGCAAGAGAAAAGGCAACAGCAGTGTAGCAGAATGGTAGAAGACTGAACAAGATGGGCATGGTGTGGCACCACTCCCTGACCTACCTCTTTCCTCACCTTCTTTACAATTCCCATAAAAAGCTACGTAGGGGGACTTAAAATGACTTTAATGCAAGCTTGCTCATAGAAACAGGACTGAGATTAAACTCCCCCGATTTGGAAGTAGGCAAAGATCACTGCAGAACTGACAATCTAGCCCTGAGACACCTTTTTTCTCTCTTGGTGGCCTGTAAAGGAAAGCCACTGTGACTCAGCACACAGACTACATTCTCCAGTGTCCACACCACATGTTCTCCAAGTTAGAAAAGAAAAAGTCAGTAATGAGCACAGGTCTTTGCTGCAGAGATGCCTGTGGGTTCAAACAGTGAACAGCCCAGCAAAGATCAGGCAATGGGATGGTATGCTGGAAATGATTCCCTCAATGACATATTGGGCATTTTAATGCGCCTCAGCAAAAGCCACAGAATCAGCTATAGGGCACCAAAAAAGAGCAGGAGATATGCCTTGGCAGTGAAGAGACTGGTTGACTGGATCAGAAAGAAAACGGAAGGAGAGTGCTGTAAAACCGATTACACTGGCTTCCTACAGCAATTCACCCGGCCAAAGGAGCCTTGAGAAGATCCTTCACTTGAGAGTTGCAGTGAATTAAAGAAGATTTGGAAAAGGCCCATTATTTGGAAGAGTCCTGCCATATGGAAAAGGTTATTAGCATGATGCAGCAAGTCCATTATGTACCAAGGGACTCCACTGGTGTACTGCAGAGAAGGGCAGACCTGAAGTACCAGAAGGAAAACCTTGACCATCAACATGTGACAGCCTCCAGCTCTTGAGCCGGATGTCCAGCAGTCACGAACTGCTATGGAGATGACATGATGCGCCCTGCAGAATCTCCTCATGGGGATACTTTCACTCCATCCAGGCCACTCCATACTCGTCTGTGATCTGGGGTTCCCAGTCCAGCTGGGGCTTCTGGGCCTCTTCCCTGTCGGGGATTTCACAGTTTCTTGGTCAATCGTTTTGCAAAAGAAAGGAAAACACAGAGCTCAGGTTAAATACACAAAATTGTGGAGGACACCTTACATAACTGCAGAGGTGAAAAGTACAGTCGTGTCCCTTTGCAGAGAGTGCTTACCCACTCTCAGAGGCAGCACTGGAACTGCAGCTGCGTTATTAATAAATCATCGGCTTTGCTCCCAGAACTAGCCAGCAAACGCTGGAGTCTGACACCAGCTCTCAACTGTTTGGAAAGTTGCTGAAAACAAACAGAAACTTCTCAGCATTTTAGAAATGCCATTTATTTGGAACTGCATTAAAAAGCAGGAATTAAAGAAAAACCTCCTAAAAATAAATATATATGCATTTTCAAGGAAGAATCACACAGAAAATACCCCTTACTTTCTATAACCTCTGAAAGCAGCAAACAACTTACTGAGATGAAAAGACACCATATTGCTATGGGAGATATAGGGGATGCCTACAGAGAGCAACCAAGTGCAACTGACCTGAAAAGCAGTGGGTAAACAGGCCACCTTTCCTCACCTCTTCTATACCCAGCCCATGTTCCTCTTGTTCTGGGAATTGGTTTCTTAACATCAGTGAAAATTTTCAATTCTTATCTTTTCTTGCAGTCCGACACACCTTGAATTTCCCTCTTCAGGGAACAGGGAAACCAGCACTACCAGTAAGAGGGGCAGTGAGACCCCTGCACTGAAGCAGCAGGATGTTAAGAGTTACTGGTGAGCCAGACAATCAACAAACTATATCAGCTTAAAAAAAAGGGAGGAAGAAGAGTGGCAAAAGGAAAATTCAAGGAATGAATGAAGCCCTAGCATTTCAGAAAGCTAAAACCCCCTTTTTTTTGCTGAAGGGTTATCTATCCCCTTCCACTTGGTATTAGGAAGTTTCCAGAAGATCTAGCAAAATTAGCAAGAAGTATAATACAGTTACACTTATCTCAATTGGTAGTTTATGGAATTAGGCAGCTAAATCACAGCTATGAGAAAAGATAAGATATATTAGGATGTCTTATTACCTTCCCTGAATACTATATTCATTCCAGTACTAGAATACGGGATTGTGGTCTCGAGAGTGCTTATACCTTCTCAATACTCTGTTGAAGAGGCAGATAATTATTCTCTTCTTTAAGACAGATTTGGTGCTGACTAAATAAAATTCTATGTTAATTTCAAATTAAAATAGTGCCTCTAGGTTTTCCAAGGCAGGTATCCGTGACTCTGGGGGAATGCACACACTAGATTCACATAGAATCACAGAATACTCTGAGTTGGAAGGGACCCACTATGATCATCGAGTCCAGCTCCTAAGTGAATGCCCATATAGGGATTGAACCCACAACCCTGGTGCTAATCTTGGTGTCATGTCATCATCACTTTTTTGTTTCTATAATGACCTAACTCCCCATCCCAGCATCCCATTACCTAGACCATGTCAATGAGTTCCTAATCCAGTCTTTTCTTAAACACCTTCCAGGGATGGCGACTCCACCACCTCCCTGGGCAGACCATTCCACTGAGGAATCACTCTTTCTGTGAAAAAGCTCATCCTAACATCCAGTCTAAACCTCCCCTAGCATGACATTGTTAGGTGTATTCCAATCTCCATTGTACCCGTCTTCATCAGGGTCATGAGTAGATGCACTGACACCAATTTCAATTACATGATCACTATCTACTACTTTATCTAGTGCGACTACTAATCTACTACAGTAAGCCCTCTCCACTTCGCGCCTCCCATATTGTGGCTTCACCTCTACGCGGTGTGATTTTTCAGCGATTAAGGAGGTCCGTTTCGTGACTGCGCCTGCATGAACTGATATTCATGAATATTCAGATTAGACAGTCATGAATACTAAAATCAACCCCCACAGTGTGCCGCACGGACCACAGGGGCACTGCTCTGCCTGGTCCGCTCCACTTGGAGCGAAGTGGCTGCAGTGGATCTGCCTGGAACTATGCCTGCCTTGCTCTGCTCATAGTGAAGAGGCTGCAAGCAGTTATGAAAGATTTACACACTCTCAGGTTAGATGTGGTGTCTAAGACTTTCTCGGGGTAGACGTGTACCTCGAGTACGGAGAGACCAGGTCTACCCACCTGGAGAGACATTGGGACAGCGGCGTGTGTGGCTCCCTGCACCAGTGTCCCTGGCCAAATGGAAAAGGGTTTTTTCCCAGTGTGGGGTGGCTGCCGGCGCCAGGAAGCACTGACACAAACACTGACACACAGCAGGGCAGTGCTGACATGGTGCTGGAGCGCCGGGGAATGGTGTGAGGGGGCATGGCAAATTTGCATATTAATGAGCTGCCACTCTAAGCTGATGGGGGGCTGGGCAGCAGCAGGGAGGCTAGGGAGGGAAAGACCCATGGTACCGTGGCATTCAAGGGCAGACTGTACTTCAAACAGTTTTCTTTCCCAGACAGCAAATAGGCAGTCAAATGGTATTTCTTTCAACTCTGACAGTCAGCTGGTAATAATACTCTAACACATGTTCATCTATCTCCTGGCCTGAACGCAAGCTAGTCCCTCCCTTCTGGGTCTATGCATAGGGCTGGCTCTACAGGATCACATTAGGAATGACTCTGTTAAAATTATTAATGGATTTCTTGGTCTTCTTGTGATACTAGACAGCATTACTCTCACTCTACACAGAATAAACTGAAATCAAAGACAGTTTGAGCTGACAAGTGCCTATAGTTTTTGGCTGCAGATATCTGTCCTCCTTCCACTTTGCCATTGCATCCATGAGCACATGCAAGTACTCCACTAGACACTTCATGGCCTTGGGTTTGGGGAGTCCAACTACCTCATGACTAGGAGTCATGATTTCAGGGACTTGCTCGCTGGTTTCCAGAGAAGTGAACATCTGGTCTAGTGGCTACCTCCTGCCAACTCCATCACTGCCCACCTCACCAGCTGGTCCAGCACCCTCTAGCTGGAGGTCTGACCCCCTCTACAAGCCACCCTCTCTGCAGAAAGCTGCCTGTGATATGCACACACTGAGGCAGAGGAAAATATAAGGATGGAAGAGAGCATAGAATCACAGAATCACAGAATCNGTGGAAGAGAGCATACACTAACGTTGCCTGGACAGCTCAAATCCAACACGTTTTCACAGAATCACAGAATCACAGAATATTATGAGTTGGAAGGGACCCACAAAGCTCATCTAGTCCAACTCACCATCTAACACCTAGCACCCGTACAGAGACCGAAAGCACATCCCAGAGTGGTAACACAGTCTAGTTCCCNACACTAACACTGCCTGGACAGCTCAAATCCAATACGTTTTCCTCAACTCTTGGCTCCCAACCAGTTCACCCGGGTGAACTTCCACCTTGTCCCAGCTCTTCTCCTCCTCTGCATTTCTTCACCTTCAACCTAACCTCTTCCCTGCCCCAGCACCAGCACCTGACACCAGATGGAGGTGTGACCTCAGAATGAAGCCAGCTCAGTGTGCGTGGAGGCTGCCTGATCTGCACATCAGACAATACACAGGCTCTGCCAGGGATGCATAGGTGGAAAGCTTTCACGCTTACAGAATGACCAAATATGAGTGAAATTTCACCAAAATAGCATAGAGCAAATGATTGGTATCAGAACAATCCTTCTGCTGGATCTCAAGGTTCAACTATAAACAATGAGAAATCAAGTCTTATTATTGAACCAGTTTAAAAAAAAATTAAAAGGAAAAACAAGGTATTTACGTCTTAACTGTTTTTCAAAAATGGTGTTTCACCAAAACTTTAAATAAACACTCTGAGTCAGTCACTCAAATGTTTCAGCCCAGATAATTGCATTTTGAAATACTCACAAACCACTGAAAAGAGGGATATTATTTGGAAAGTGGTGGGGAAGAGTAAATCCAGATGATGGCACACTGTTTGCTAGTAGCAAAGCATTCATGCATGCCTCATCAACACGTGACCAAAGTTTAATGATCACAGTAACTCAAAGCACTTAGGGAGAAATGGAAGTATTTAAACACAATGGCAGTAAGCAAAACATTCTTGTTAAAAATTAAATCTGCTGGACCATTCATCCAGAAATACTTAAATGCAAGCAGTCGTTACACATCCAAGCTGATGCACTTCCTGGCCAGTATAAAGAGTTAACAAACAGCATTTTGGAGACTATACGTAATGCCTATAAGCATATAAGCATCATTTCAAGGCAAATGCCTCGTTACATTTCAAGTTGTATCGAAAGGGTTCATGTACTAGCGTACCCAGTCTTTCCACACTCACAGAAAAGCCCTAATGATCTATGCAGAAAGAAAAAAGTCACAACCATTTGACTTGAACAAGGACTTCTTCCATTTGTTTTCTTCAGCATTTTGAAGATGATACTCTAACTCTTTTCAGGGAAAAGAAGTTCATCAAGTATTGACAGGAGATTACAAGTTCTACTATAACATGTGCAAATCCACTTGGATAAAGGAACCAGTTCTGTGACTTGTTCTTCCTTCCTCCTTAAGTTTCTACAGGACACAAGCAAGGTCCCCTTCAACAGTGACAAACAGACAACTGAGAGTGTTTATCTCCTGAAGCTTTCGTAGGTTTTACACCACACTCATTTGTTTCTCAGGAGAAACTAACTCAAGGTCTGAAATACTGTTCTCTAAAGAGGAACCAAAGTACAACATAATTTATGACTTTCCTTTGTGTGTAAAGTGTTTTCACTGCCTGCACCTTATCGGAGAAGCAGTTACAAGATGGAGACTCCCATCAAACATCTTTTTGTAAAATGTTTCCTTTTGTTTGGGTGCCAAGGGGGAAGAAGCAGAATGTGGTCAGAAGCCAAGGGCACTGCCAATGCTTCCGTCACTGCACTAAATGGCAAGAACAAAGTGAGAAACTCTACGAGAAGATAATACAACCCTCTTCCTCTCTGATCCAGAGCAGGAATGAAGAGTCCAGAAGTGCTGAGAACTTTCCTCTCTGGAGCACGAAGGGGAGGAAAACAATAACCATCAATCCAAAAAACTGCATGCAAAACTTGAGAAGGTACCCAACTTATCACTTAGCCTGGCAGCATGGCTGAACCATGTCTTCATCATTCCCAGGAGAACCATTCATGCCAGCTACGTTGCAGTAATTTTATTTAAATATCCTTTAGAAATGCCATAAGGGTGAAGCACATAATAAACTAAAACTCGACAAACCAAAACAAAGTTTTATGGAAGAGAAAAATGCATAATGATCTCATGTTTTTCACAAGAGTGACTCACAGCCAGGAACCATTAAGTTTTTGTTTCTATTTTCTATTTTTATTTGTCTGATATGCACATCATAAAGTGATTACAATTGTTCCAGCATGTCAAGTTCAACCATCCATACAGGTTAAAATGTAGTACAGTCAGAAAAGTTAATCATAATTGAAACCATCTTGATTTAGATTTTTCAAAAAGCCTGGACGTCTGGAAAAGTACTTAAATGGCCAATTCAGTGGCTTTTTTCACATCCTGTTGCTTTTCAGTGAAGAAAAATTGTGATGCCTAAGTACTATTCATCAGGAGAAATAGTCAAAATATGAGATCACTAACCAGAAACTAGACACCGTTTAGTCAACACCCTTGTTTAATCACAGGGGATTCAGAGAGGGCAGGGGGGAATTTAGATGATTTTACGAATTTAACACATTTTAAAACATTATACAGTGTAACCATGTTAATCAGTCTGTAGTAGCTAGCATTATTCATCACAGATTTCAAGCACAAGCCCAGTCTTAAACAACAGTGACTGCACGAAGGTTGGCATATGTAGCACTAAAAGCTATTTTGCCATGTTAGCAAGACATAGACTAGAGTTAGGTTTTGTTTGTCAAATGTAAACTAAAATCATGCCTGAAAGATATACATAGTTCCTGATACAAGCCATCATTTACCTCTTAATATCCATTCACAAGGCAACCTACAAAGTATCACTCTTCAGGCTATTAAACCCCTACAGTAAATAAAAAAACAATGAAAGTCAAAACAGATCTATTTTCAAAGATGTTTTCACATTTTCAGGCCAGTCTTGGGGCACATAAGCTGCTCTGTATGGTAAATATCATGGTGCCAAAAAAACACATGATGTGAACATAAAATTCCTTAGGGATCCTCTAGAAGACCTATGAGCCAGATGGAGCATTTTCATAGGAGGACAAAGCTCTGACTCAAGGTATTGCTGAACAGAGCGCAAGGTATAAGATTCAGGAGGTTGGAAGGACTGCACTCATTTCCCCTCACTGTTAAGTAGCCACATGTTACTGTATATATGGATTATATATAGGCAGATCAACCACACAGAAATAGNAAATAGTGATATTTTTGTAAGAGCTCCTTGATACAGTCAGCCCTCTTCCACTTCGTGCCCCCCAGATAGCAGCTTCACATCTTCGCTGAGTGATTTTTCAGTGATTAAGGAGGCCCGTTTCGGGACTGCGCCTGAGCGATCCGACAGACATGAATATTCAAATTAGGCAGCCATGAATATTCAAATCAACCCCCACGCCATGCCGCATGGACCATGGGTACACTGCTCTGCCCGCACGACACCTGTCCCAGCTCCGCTCTTGTCCTGCAGTGCCCGCCCCGGCTCCACTACTGTTCCACAGCGCCTGCCCTGGCTGGGCTCCCCTCCCGTGGCACCCACCCCAGCTCAGGAGTGCCCAAACAACGCCAGAGTGCTAGGGGGGCACGTGAAGGTGTGGGGCAGATTTGCATATTAATGACCTGCCATTCTACGCCGATGGAGGGCTTTGCAGGGGAGGAACCAGGCCTGCGGTACTGTGGTATAGGAGACCCGACTGTACCTCTAAAAATATGGTCTCTGACAAAGAGATGTCTTCAGAAATGAGTCAAACATGAAGGCACCCCAAGCACAACATTATTAGCTTTAGAATTATTGAGTTCTGTTTGGTTTTGTAGATTTTTAGATACCTTTAGATACCTTAAAAGCAGACTGATTAGAATTATCTTGCCTCCTTACAGAAGATTTTGTGGAATATAGTTATTTACCTCTATCTTCTTTGACAAGTAACTTCAGTAGAAAGGAATAAACTGCCAATGAGGAAAACATCTTTTGAACAAATCGTCAACATGGGAAGTGCCTTTTAATTAATTTTAAATTGACATTAAGATTACAGAAGCAATGTTGACATTTTTATAGAAAATTGTCTCCTCCAGTAGATGTCACCAGACTTTTTATTTATTTTACTTTACCATCTCACACTGAAAGCCCAATGTTTCATCAGCAAGTATTTATCCAAATTCTTCTCAGCAATGGTAGTTCCAGCCTTAAAGTTCCAGTGAATAAACAATGACAAATGAGTTTTAAATGCCGACTCTTCTTTAAGAAGAAAAACAGTGAATTTTAAAGGTATGAAGGCCTCAGTAGAAAGTTCATCATATATACAGCCACCCACCACACTGCAGACCATGCTTTATTAGTTTTCCCATGCTATAATCCTGAGAACAATGAAAGGAGAGACAGCAAAGACTGGGGATGCAGGCCTGAAGGACTCCCTTGGCTAGCTGTATTTAACAAATAGTGTTCAGGTTTAACTACTAGTAAAAGAACATTTGATTAGCATATCATGGAAACCAAAGAAAAGGTAAGAGCTATGAAAAACCTTCTCAAACATCAAACAGATATGAATCAAGCTTATAAATAGAGTTGCCTGCAAGCAAACAATTTCTGGAATGTACTGGGGAAAGCAAGGGAGAATCCCACAACAAAGAAGATTGCAAAAGCCAACCCAATTTAACAAGTGGAATTACCAGTCTGGAGATGACAGCAAAATAATGAAAAAACACCAGCCAAGTCCGATACAAAGAACTTTTCTCAGCATTTAATAAAAACGCCAACATAAAGGCCAATCGTTCGGTAATTAAAAATGACGCTTTGGAAATGCAAAGCCTTACACAGGCTTGTTAACTACTCATGGAGTACTAGAATTAATGAGGAACAGAAGTTCTCTTGGAGTAAAGCTTAATTTCAGACATATTGGATCGCAGTTAGAAAATGTTAAACTATTTGAGTACCAGACAACAACTTATATATCATCAAACAGCTGTCTGCAAATTTATCATCTACTTCTTGCAGACACACAGAGCTGATAAACTATAAAGATCTCAAAAACATGAGATCTACCTTTTATGCATGTTATTTAAAACAAACTCACACATACACACTAGATTCTACATGTACAATGAAGTATTTTTCATATCTCTGACTGCAGCTAAGAGGACAATGACAACCCTGCTATGAAAACAGGCTAAGAAACATGGTGGTTACCACTACTCTCCAACACCCTTAAAAATCACACAACCCTCCTAAGGCTGTGGGACAGCACAGGTATTTGAGCATTTTGTGAAATTTCTCCAAGCCTGTGTATGACCCAAGCACACACCATGGCTCATGGATCCAAGCAGCAAGTTGGTGGAATCCCTCAGGTGTTGAAAATCACACAAATATTCAATGGCCCCAACTTCCATTACCCCTTCTCACAAGACAGAGGAATTATAAAGAATAGCTATGAGTAGCTGCACTGAGAGGTGTGGGATAGCTACTGCTGTCTACAAACCAGTGCTCATCTCTGAGGAACCGGCAGAAAAGCCACCAAATCCTATCCAACCCAACTTCCCTCACCTTAGCACTGGCAGATCCCACAAAACACGGAGAAACAGCTTGAACTTGTGTGTTCACATAATTAGCTACACATAAGCACCTATTTGATGACCTTCAGATAAACATCATCTTCCATTTGGAAAGGTAATTTATATACAAAACAAACTGCATCTCGTCTTTTGATCAAGTTCATGAACAGATGGTATGCCTATGTCTCTTCAGCTGCCCTACAGTTAGGAAAAAATAAATTCATAACCCAGAAGTTTGATTTTTTCTTTGTTTAAACTTAAATTAAAAATACATGTAGGAATTCCTTAAAATACAAGTGCTTTGAGGACAGTGGAGTCTGATAAAAATATATTGCCTGTTGGCTAGTTCACCATCATTGGAGAATGAAAGCTGCTACGCTATTCCAAGTACCACAGCTAGAAAGTATTTAGGACAGATATTCAGCCAACTTTAACTAACTCCTGAGCAACAAGTCAACAAAGCCTACTATCTGTGAATGCTCTGATAGTTTATAACGTAGAAAAAGGGTGAAGGTTTACAAAATTTCTAGCGCCTTCTAAAAAAAGTGTAAAAGAACATAAAGGTAGAAGGTGAATGCATCAAAGAATAAAACTTCAGTAAGTGAAAAACAAAAGTTAGTGGAAATTGCTGTGGAAAATAATTACATCAGATTACGAGGTACTTCATTAAAAAATCGATTATGATGATAAAATGGGTTAGAGTACAGTGAAAGTGAAGTCTAAATCTGATGCCTAAGTGTAGAAATTGGTTGAAGATTCTATGAACACAAATTCTAATACCAAGAAAACGTTTATATATATATATACACACAGGTGAAATTAATGGCTAGGAATCCTAAAAGATTCCTAGGTCTCTCAAGCTATCATCCGAAGACGATTTTCATTAGCCCAGTGTCACTAATAACAGTATTTCTATGATTCTCTGCCACATTTGGGATCACTGCAGCATACCACAACCTGTTATTTGGTTCAGCAGCATATGAATTTGGAACACCAAAACAATGAACGTTATAAGGCAGCATAGCTCCCATTTCTCTGCTACTTAGAAAAACACCTAACTTTTTATCATATTTAAGGATCAAAATTAATATTAAAACAGAAGTTTCAAAAGGAAGATATGAAAGATTCTAGTTGTGGAAGCTTCATGCTTTGATAAACTGACTGTTTAATAAAACATTTACCACCTACAGTTTTGATATGGTACTATGGAATTTAGACATCTCACCACCCCCTGTTCTCTCCTATTCCCCTTCCTGAGCAGTGGCAACAACAGCTACCAACACTGATTGTGTTGCCCTCTGGCACCCTTTATTTCCCTCCAAAGCACAAAGTGGGGTAGCTCCCTTCTTTCCCTACTGCTGGGGTCCTCAGCTCCTCTCCTTCTCAAACATTGAAGCTTCCTGCAAGTGGCACACTTCACTGCAACACAAACTCATTGCATTTGCACTCAGCAGAAGGTTACAATTAGGAACACTTCTGTAATTTCTTAAGATGAGCCGTCGTACACCTCCGTCTTGGTATTCTCAAGAGCAAACCGCAGACTCTGCTTCTCAAGAGAGAAGCATACAAGTAAATAAATAGAAGTCACGTTTTTTTGACAAATGATTCAGCATTTGAGAAAATAAAACAGCTGTACTATGTTATGCCAGGGTCCATCTAGTCCAGTATCCTGTTTCCAAAAGCAGTGAGCAGCAGATGTCTAGGGAGCAGTATAAGAACAAGAAAAGTATTTAACTATATATGTATATTGAAAATATTTTTCACATGTCCTTGATGGAAAACAGAGATGGAATTTTGACAGAAGAGAGAAAAAAAAGCAAAAGAAAACCAAGAGTCCAACAAACAGCCTTTGCAAAAGCATGAAACACTCTTTTCAAAATAAAAAGAGACCTGAGAGGAAGATAAATCTTACAGATTTCCTTCTTTTTTCTTACTTTCCTCCTCCTCCCCCCCACTCCAAAGAAGCCCTCAGGAGCAAGAAAAAACCCAGAAATTCACTTGCTATTGACAGAAACAATGTAAGCACATAATGATGCACATCACTGGCCAGATAATTTTGAAGTGCACTTGACTATGAGTGTCAATGGCTTCTCTTCTGTGAAAGGCTTCTCACAGAAATGTAGAGGTAAGGGATTCACATGGTGATATCACAGCTAAGAGCTCCCAAAGTATTACAATTAATGGATTTATAAATACAGCTTCAAAAAGTATATCCCTCAGTCAGATGGAAACCATGTTCCACTTAAATTTTCCAGGTAGGGGAACAACCACTGAGGCACTGTACTGCGAACAGGAAAACCAGACTGCCCACAGAGAAGTACAGAAAATGTGGGGACAGTGAAGTGTCCGCCCCATGAAATCAACTGGAGGTTTATGATGGGCTTAGTTGGATATGGGATCAGTTGCAGATGTCATCCATGGAGACACGGACTGGAGGGTCCATAAAGTCACAGATGCAGAAACCAATCACTTTGACACACTATTAAGCTTCATATCTCTGGGACACCAAATCCATTTTTTTTTAGATCTGTGTTTTTCAGAAGCTCCAGATAAACTTATTTGGGACTGGAAAGAGAGAAGCATCATGGTATGACAGAAGATGACAAATTTGAAACCCAGAGAACAAGAAAACAGCATGAAAGAACAGAGTATTTCTAGCCAGTGACATGAAACCCACACATCACTGCAGACACAGATTCGAAGGTGTTCAGCTATGTCCTGGAGATGGAGCTGACCACGGCAGAAGAGAACATCATGGATGCTTTATCAACTACTGACTGAAAGACAAACCATGGAAAAGGCAATTACAGACCCAAGGATGTATAAAACAAGGATTGCCTAGGAAAGGCAGCAAGGTGCTGTAGCAAGGCTTCTTCCTCTCCTGTGGCGACTCTCTACTTGCAATGCTACTCATGTTTTTGGTCACCAATGTTCAAGTAAGTTGGATTTGACCAGAGGCAGGTACAGGATAGGGCTGCCAAGGTAACACAAACAAAATGAAAACCCGTGTCATAAAAAAGAAACAGAGCATAGTGAGGGTACTTGACTGACTAAAACAAAGGCTGAGAAGGGGTACGTCTGTTTCCAGTCAATGTCCCAAGAGAACTTGTGGTGTCAGAGAAGGGTGGTGAGAAGCAGGAATGTGGTTGCTTAAGTTGCAGAACAAAAATGGCACACAGCTGAATGTAGGTGAACTGGCAGTGAATAAGCCTACACTGGAAAGGACAGAAATGCACACTAGAAGTGATGCTACAGGAAAGTCTTCTGATGGAAGTAAACAAAACCTCCTCACCAAACCCTTCACAACATTTAGTATGGAGATTAATAAACAACTTCAACAAGGAGGTAATGTGACTGCCCACGATAAAAATTAGCATGGAAATTCCTCAAACCTATCTTTCTATTGCATGAATAAAATAAGTAAGACAAAACAGAATCACAGAGTCATCAGAATGGTTTGGGTTGGAAGGGAATTCAAACACCATCTAGTTCCAATCCCTCTGCCAGGGGCAGGGACACCTTCCACTAGATCAGGTTGCTCTAAGCCCCATCCAATCTACCCTTGACCGTTCCCAGTGATGGGGCACCAACAGCTTCTTTGGACCACCGGTTCCTGTGTCTCATCACCCTCACAGTGAATAATTTCTTCCTAATGTCTAATCTAAATGTACCCTCTTTCAGTTTGAAAGTGTTCTCCCTTGTTCTATCACTACAGACTGCTGTAAATAGTCTCCCCCTAGCTTTCTTTTATGCCCCCTTTGGGCTGCTTTAAGGTGTCTCTGGAGTCTTCTCCTTTCCAGGCTGAACAACCCCAACTCTCTCAGCCCCTCTTCTTAGGAAAGGATCTTTGTGGCCCTCCTCTGGACTCACTCCAAGAAGTCCATGTCCTTATTATCTTGGGGACACCAGAAATGGAAGCAGTCCTCTAGATGGCGTTTCATGGTCGGCTTTCTGGGATGCAAGCAAGTATTGCTGGGTAATGTTGAGCTTCTCATTGATCAACATCCCCAAGTCCTTCTCTGCAGGGCTGCTCTCAATCCATTTGCTGCTCAGCTTGTATTTGTGTTTGGGATTGCCCTGACCCATGTGAAGGATCTTGCATTTGGCCTTGTTGAACTTCATGAGTTTTCATCAATGACCTCTTTAATTTCCATGCATAGTTTCCAAAAGGCTCTGCTCCAAGATCCTGTTGGACACAGATCAGACTGACTGGCCTGTATTTCCCTGAGTCTTCTTTTTTGTCCCTTTTAAAAAATGGGGGTTATGGTTTATTTGTCTTTGCCAGTCAGTGGTACTTTCACCAGACTGCCAGTACTCCTCCAAAACGACGGACTGTGGCTTAGAACTCTTCTGCCAGTTCCCTCAGGACCCACAAATGCATACCATCAGCTTCCATGGACTTAGGCACCTTCAGGTTCCTTATATAATCTTGAACCTGATCTTCCCCTACAAGTGGGAGGTTCCTCATTCTCCCAGTCCCCGCTTTTGTCTTCTGAGACTCTGGTGGTGTGGCTGGAGCTCTTGCCAGTGAAGACTGAGGTGAAAAAGTCATTAACGCTCTTGCTCAATAGCACACTCATAAAGCAAAGCACTTGAGTGCCTCCAGTCTCAGTAATGCAGCATGTAAAACACTGCAGAGGGATGCTTAAGGGAAAACCTTTGCAGAGCAGGAGGTAAGGCAAAGGATATACAGCGAGTCCCCGCGTATTCGCAGTCTGCTATCTGCAAGTTTCAGTATTTGCGGGTGATTTTTCCGCAAGATATGCGATCTCAGCGCGTGCGCATATCCTACCACGACCTCAGCCTGATCAACCCCTAGCTTCGCCACTTGCGGCGCCGGCTCCACTTCCTCCCCGCTTGCACAGCCAGTCCCAGCCCCATCCCCGCTCCCCCCCACCCCGCTTGCAGGGCTTGCGGTGCACCCCCGCCCCAATCCTGTCCCAGTCGCTTGCCGCGGCTCGCGGTGCTGGCACTCGCCCACCCCAATCCTGTCCCCATCTCAGTCGTTTGCCGCGGCTTGTGGCGCTGGCCCGCCCCAATTCCAATCCCATCCCCGTTCTGGCTGCTTGCTGTGGCGCGCCATGCCGGTGNAAAGTAGGTATGAGATATATATATTATATATATGTCTAGTAAGAAAGAGAAAAGCAGTCAACCTCACTGGATTTTTGAGTCTTCAAGCTCACACTGAAGACCTGCATTACAGGTAACAATAAAAAAAGGTGAGGGAAAAGTGTATTCATGTTACCTTGTATTTTTCAAGAATCAGTTGTGGTGACTAGAGAAAACCTCAATGAAAGAACACACTTTCCCATTCAGAAGTTAACAGAAGATTAGATAAAGTTTCAGTACATAAGCCAGTGTGAAAACAGAAACACTGTGCTTGTTAGTTTTTGAGAATCTCTGGCATGCCTTATTTTTAAAAAAGCTGGAAATGAAGTTTAATTCCCTGTGGGAGTAGTCATTAGTCTCTTCCAGAGCAAAGAGCACTTGTAACCTGCTCTGTGCAAAGCCTCCAAAGTAGCATCAGGCTGCGGATGTGCTGTGAGGTAGCTGGGAAACGTCCCTTACTCAAAGGGCTCTCATGCAATCTGCCTCTACTTTGGGGAGTACAGACTAAATAAGTGGGGAAAAAAGCTCAAAAGGAGGATCTGACTTTAGGTGCTACATGTATACCAAAATTAATTACTTCGTTTTCCCACGAGCACTGGATTCCAACTCCCACTTCAACCACCACCCTGCTAGAGGAAGACAAAGATCCTTCTAGATCACAGATCATTCTGAGTTGGAAGGGACCCACAAGGATCATTGAGTCCAACTTTTAACACTGTCTCCCTGGCAGGAATCGAACCCGGGTCTCCCACACACCAGGTGGGGACACTTACCACTGTACTAATAGTTCTGAGGATGGATCTTTTCTCTGAGCTGCGGAAGCAACCCACAGTGTTCTTAATTCCACTTGTTTCTACATTTTAGCCTAATCTCCAAGTTTTTTGGGTGTCAAGAACCCATGGGCAAATTGCCATTCCACTGCAGGAGTGACTCTATGTCCCAAGCACTGTGGGTCTACCTCTATAGCACACAACATGTGCTAAATATTTCATGAGCATATCCATATATATTTATGTGATCTACGCACTCCTGGACTCCTAGGTACATCAGGGTCGCGTCAGAGATGCAGCCTCTTCCAGGTACAGTGATCCTTCGCACAGTCGCGGTCCGTAATTTGTGGGATCCCATACTCGCTGTTGATTTTCTAGCGAGTTGCAGGACCTGGTGCATGCGCAAAAACTACCAGGACCTCAGTCTGATCGGCCCCCCGCCCCGCTGCTCACAGTGCTGGCTCCGCCCCCCCTGGCCTCCCCACTCGCACAGCCAGTCCCATCCCCGCTCCCCCCCACCCCGCTCACAGGGCTCGCGGCGCATGCTCGCCCCGATCCCATCCCCGTCCCGCTTGTTGCGCCACGCCTGCACTCACCCCCCCACCCCGATCCCATCCCCGTCCTTGGCGATCGCCTTCCCTGCCCCAGCGCTCGCCCGCCTTGGCGGAACCACAGACAGAGATCTGAAACAAGCCCCGCTCTCAGGACCCACTCTCCTCCAGACCTTATATGGGGAGGGGGCGTGGCTATAGGCATGGCATACTCAACTACGTAGTGGATTCGCTATCTTTGCAGATTTCACGACTCGCATGAGGCGAGCCAGACCAAACAACCTGTGAGTAATGGGGGTTCACTGTATTTTAAAATACTCTGTTTTTACAAGAGTGTACGGGCAGGCATGCTCTGTATTTCCAAGATACTCCGTAAATTTCTATAAATATGACCCGAAGAAGGGTTTATAAGCACAAAAGTTGGTTTGTTTTTTCCCCAGCCATGTCAGCAGGTATAATAGAAAGTATCATTTCTCCCTGCTAACTTTGAAAGGCTTAGTAATTTCTCATGCTTCTGAAAGAAAAAGAGGATAAGTAAAAAAAAGAAAACAAACAAAAAACCCCAGTTACATCCCTTTTACAAAGGGGAAAGCAGAGGGGCAGAGCTGTTAAACAATTTGCTTCAAATAACACAGCGAATCATGTCAAAAGCCACCATTTAAAAAAACATCTTCCAATATCCAAGGTTATCCATGACGCAAGTGGTTATTATAATTTTAAACTGAAGACTTCCTGCTTCAGTGCAAAACAGGCAGATTCAGGTGTTTTGTAAGAGAGGTGTGTTTTAATATATGATTGATATCTTCTGATTTACCACTCACAAATTTCAATACTGGTGTGAGAGAAAACAATAGTCATCACAGATTACATATAAGACTACAAATTATATAAATTTTACATAAACTTTTAAAGTTTTGTAGTGCATCATCAGACAAATGCAGCTGTATAGAGAAAACAGAGAAAAATATCACCTTTAAGAAATCCTGATTAAATAAAATTTAAATGCATTCTCTCCAAATTCCTTGTGGTAGGGAAAGCATGTTAAAGTTGTTGTATTTCTATTGAAAAATTATGGTTATCTATTTAAACTGCGATTTTAACTGGACACAGTGTGCCCTTAAGAAATGCAAAATCAAAAAAAAAAAATCAAACTGAATTTTAATAACGATCCTGCAGATACCATATCAGAAAGCTTCAGGCCTCCATTCAGATCACTTGAGGGTTTCTTTTATTTCATTTTTCTTTGTCAATAGTTGCACAGTAGATTTTTTTCTGTATGATAATCCTGTTCTCCAAGCCAGTCCAAATCAAACAGCTAAACCAGAGAACATGCAATACCATTTAAACACCCTCATAACAAAACTGGTACTCTCTGCACCTGCTGGTTTTTTCATCATACTAGAAAACACTGAGTTTAGAGAGAAGGTTGGTTCATGTTACATGCAACAGCAGCACATCTGTCCGCACCTTTCCCTTTTCTACACACCTGCTTTAGTCAATGAAATGTCACTGAAAAACCAGCACAGGTTTCCAAACTGTGTTTCCAAACTCTGTGGTTTCCTCCTGGTATCCGCAGAGATGCAGGTGACCAGTGTCAACTACTAGGCTCTGCTACCTCAGCACTGTTACACTTTCTGCTTCTGCACTCCTCTACTCACATCTCAAGCAATAAAGCCATCTAAGATCACAAGGATGCTGGGATCAACCAAACCTGTCAGGTATATCAGTTAATTAACTTCCATTGAACAGAAACAAAAATCAATTTACTGCCATTTCTTTATGGCCTCTAAAGATGCTGCACATTTATTAACTTACTGCACTACTTTTTGATTTGATTATTTCCACATATCACAGAATCACAGAATACTATGTGTTGGAAGGGACCCACAAGGATCATCTAGTCCAACTCACCATCTAACTCCCGTACAGAGACCGAACGCACACCCCAGAGTAGTAAACATAAACCTAGATCCCTCACATCTATAACAATAAGTTAACCAACTAAATAGAATTTGGCCATGAATACATATAGGTTATGAATTACTTAACCTTCACGTGCTATTTAATTAGCCAGGGAAAACATTTCTCATTTCACATTAAAAACTTGCTCACTCCTTTCACAGCCCAGATTCTCACAAACATTGTTGAGATGCACAGCTGCTTTATAGCAAATCAAAGCACACTGAGATACAGCTGACACAGATCACAGTGGATCTTTTTGCAACATCCAGGACCGAAAGGCAAATAACTAATTAGAAAGACAGCCTTATTCAATTATCTAATAATAAACTCCCTTGCTCATTAAACACATTACATATATTGTAACAGCTGGCATACTGAAATATCTGATATAGGAAAACCTGCTAATAATACTGTTGGTGCTTTAGGGAAAGCTGGCTAAATGTTTTTTTCTATAGTAGTACTCATTTAAAATATCATCTACACGTTGAGCAGTGGAGGACTTAATTATACTGTGATAATGTCAAGTTTGGGTAAAGAAGGTAACAGTGACTATCTCTTAGGGCAGCCTTGACTAATTCCAAAGATCAGCTTACTCCTGCACCCAGATACAGAAAGAGCCTCATGGGCTGGTGCCCTGAAAACGAAGTATGTATATGCTTAGAGCTCAGGACAAAATCGCATATGGTTCTTACATAAAACATAGTCACCTTTATTTCCAGGACAGTTTTCCTTTTTTTTCTTCAAGTGGCTGCCTAAAGAAAAAATGCCTCAAGAAACCTAACAGCAGAGATGGCAATTGAAAACCTCCTCCTTCCAGATGAGCTTTCACCACAGATGCTAGAGTGTTACACCTTCTCTTGCCCTAGCTTACTGCCTGTGTAACTTCTGTGGTGTTTCTACACAACAGCCAGCTTCAGTGAGGGCTGTCACCTTCCCCACCTACCATCCAGCCCTTCACTGCCTTGCACACCCATCTAAAATAAGACCTAAATCTGCATTCCTAATGGAAATTTCCTCCTCCCTGAAGAAATAGAAATCACAGCAAGTACCAACAGCTCAGTAAGATAAATCTGCTACTTGAAAAGTCTGAATACGGAAAATATCATGAAAACTACATTTAACAAGCAAGTGGAGGCTAAAGGGAAGAGAGAATGGATGTAGGCCATCCTGTGCCACAGCTCTGCCCAACTCAAAGACTGTTAGTATAAATAAATGGGGAGTGATGCAAGCACCAGGATAAATGAAGGCAGGGGCTTTACACATTGGATTGCAAATCCCAAACCCCAGCTTCCTTGCGGTTAACTGAGTTTTAAGGATCACGTCTTGTCTACACTAAGAATCCCTTCCATTTGGGAGGGCTTACAGGTCTCTCTCTCTTTCTCTACACTAGTATTAGGCTACCTGGTTTTTACAAAACTTCTAGGACCTTAATTATCCTTGAGACTGATCTGTTTGCCAAATATGGCTGAAACTGGGCAGTGGGTTCAGAAGTCAGCAGGGAGGAGGGACAGAGAAGCAGATTGACTGCATAAGCCTCATTTCCTCAAGAATCCAGGCTAAAAACAATTATAGCCAGAAGGTTCAATTAAAGAAAGAGACTTGATGTTTCCTGCACTTCAAACACAAACTGGCTCATGCATACTAATCAGTTAACCTCTCACTGAAGGAATGAGAGTTTTGCAGCAAATTAATATTTATATTGATTTATACCAAGAACCGTGGCAGGCTGGAACTTCAGCAGCATCACCATGTTCAGCATGAAGCTCTTCCATTCTGACACAGTCATTTACAGATGCTCACTGTATCTCCATAGCTATATCCACACACCTCCAACTCTGCCCATGCAAATCCCCTGCCTCCATTTTCAGTAACACTGACATGCATGGTATGGCCAGTGCTTTGAAGCACACAGGTAAGACAAAACGCATTTGGGCAATAGCCTGCATTTTCATGACATTATTATCCAATACTTTAGGCAAATCACCATTAAGATACTGTTTGAAAAGCAAATACTTTCCCTCTCTTGTATTAGAAATCAACTACATGCATATTTGATGGCACTTGGCATATGTTCATATCTGCAAATAAAGTAATGGAGAATTATACTTCAGGGGAATGGGACTTCTTTGTTGCAATTTTCATGTTTTTTCAAATGCGTATTCTGGTTGATTTCTAGCTTTCAAATCTTCATGGAGTGGTAGTAGTGTTTGCTATTTAATTTAAATTTGCCAAAGGTTGCCCATCTTTTTAAATAGGCTGAGTTCACTGTCATCCCTGTGGATAGAGAGATTTTCTTTTTGATCATAGATAGCAAAAAAAGAGCCCAGTTATGTGGGCTACAACTATTTCAAATTAAAGAATTTACATGAGCTGTTCACGTTACTAATGGTAAACTATAAATTACATACTGAAAACGTTCATCCTCTTCTTGTTCTCCACAAGGGCATCCTGCTGCAGAAGACGTTTATTTTTTTCTGGGTTTGGCCTATATTCCAGCTTTTGCCTTAGCCAGGTCATCACTGTGGCAAGTGCATTGTGCCTTTTTAGTCAAAGCAGTTGATGTCACTTTCCAGTTAGTAAAAGAGTTTACGCTGTCTCTCAAGAAGGGCTTCACTCTGTTTCCACAGAGAAGTCAGTAGGACCATGTAGAGCACCCTGGGATACCCTGGACTGCTGCACGGTGCAAGGAGACGTGACGCACTCCTCTGACATGTCACTGAAAAGCCATCAGTAGTACCCTGTGGAATCTCAAATAGAATCAGATACTGCTGATTGGGCAACTGAATCAAGCCCAAAGCCTCAGGTCCTATCCACAACAAATAAATGCATATTAATTTTGAGGTGATGGCCTAATCTAGCAAGGCTCTTAGGAAAAAAAAAATAAAATTATGCACCTCTTGACCTCCACGTGTTACATCTAGCTTATAAAGTTGGACTTTTCTGAGTGTTTCATTCAACTGGGGCTGAAAGCTAGGGGCCTGTTAAGTAACAGCCAGTGGGGCTTATCCTATTGTCTAACATGCTTGATTTTAGTTTTTGGCTCTCTGTGAACCAACAGAGTAGGTCCCAGCAGCTCAGTTAGTTCTTGAATCACAGCTGGACAGTTTTTACGGCCACTGTGTATCTTTACAGGTACCACCAGACTATCCTTGGTAAGCTGCTCTCCTGATAGCATGCAAGATAGCAAATTAATCCATTCAGTCAGAGGCATAGCTTCACCGTGAAGTGCTCAAGGCCCAAACTGAATTTCAAGGAACAGTAAATAAATTCAGATTTTACAAAGTATAAAAGTTGCCTGGCCTATGAGACATGCAGCACACCTGATGGGCTGCTAGCCCAGGCCATCCATGCAGCTGCCCTGAACTGCACATCATAGATCCCCTCACACTCTAGCCAAGCAGTCATATTAAGACGCAAGGGCTGAGAACTTGTAACGCCTCATGAAAAAGGATACATCAACACTGTGGTGACCACACCAGGTCACCTGTCAATCAGGAGCATGACACTGCACAGCGCCGTGGTGCAGTGCAGCGCATGAGCCTGCATGGCGACAGCTGCCCACAGGGAGCACCATGGCTCCTTTGGTCCCTTGAGCCATCAAGTGCACACAAGGATGCTGCACCACAGCTGCTACATCCCTCCTACGTTTTCATACAGTTTTCCACCCATTCTCTACTTCTTTGTTTTTCTGCTCAACAATTTGATCTTTCCAAGCACTGGAGCTACCTGAGTTTTGAGGCACTGCTCCCAATGTCTTGTCATACAGCTCATTAATAAAGCAGACAAGATGACTATTTCTTTTCACCATTCTTAATTTCCTCTTTATTGTGGTCAAGACCTTGCAGGAATCTAATCCTGAATGGCAGAGCATGCCCACAGCCACAAGGTAAGCATCAATGTGGAAGAAAAGAGATGCTTATAATTTCCTCTTGCATTTCACTTGTAGGGCTCATACCTCACAGCAGGCTTTCAAATATGTGTTTTAACACCTCTAAAACCACAACAGTTTTTCCTTTTTTTGTAATAGGTTTCCAATAAAGTCCATCTCCTCAAAAGCAAGGTGCCAGTCTACATACGAGGAGATATGAGTTGGGAGGGGGGTACAGTTGTCAAACAGACTTGCAAATAAACGCTCCAGTTCTTGTTGGGTTGATTTCTATATTTAAAACATCTTTCCAATGTTGGGGATGACCTAGAGTAATAGGAATACAGCTGTTGTCTCTGCTAGGCTTTTTCATCAAGATGCTCCCTGCATCTGAGCACAACCTTGTCTTTTGTATTTTATGATGCAGTCAAAGTATAACAGCTTGGGAAGAACAGCTGATGCTTGAGCTGAGAGAAAGCCACGTACACAGGGCCCAGGGAAAAAAGGTGCCTGGAATGAAAGAGAAACCACCTGCCAGAAAAATAAAGGAGTAGGTGGGGAGACCTGGAGAGCGCAAGCCTGTGGGAACAGTGAGTGACCTGAGTTAATAGGGAGAGTGGGGGAGGAGTGGGCAGTGAGCAATTGCTCTTGTGTTCAAAATCCTAGTGATGGGATGACTCAGACTCTGATTGAATTTTGCCTTCACTACACCCACAAACTGGTTATTATAAGGCTTAGGGGAGCATGGATTGGTGCAGCAACAAAAACTACATAGTGAATTGACGGGTATATGAAGCACCTCCAAGTGCCTGAAAATCCGAAGAACATCTGCCAAACACGGTGCCCTTTCATACAAGGTTTCCTGTGGCTCTAACTCATCTTCCTTGCTGCTCTTCGTGTACTAAGACTTAGACTGATAACCAAGTGACAGCTGCATCTGACATGAAGGGGTATGGCAGACTACCCGGGAATGCTCTTTTCAAGTCTCTTCTGGAAACAGGAAGCTCCAAGAATTAACCAGCAAGAACACTGCCCAGGAACTACTAAATACACTTGTGATCCTTCAGGATAACATGATTCAGTGACCAAGAAGACAGATGTGTATTACCTCCTTCAGTGACTGTTCTTTACCTGGTGTTGCTTTCAACATTTCTGCTCCTAGTGCTCACACTTCTCACCAGGCCAAGGGCCAGGCGATCTGCTCAGCAAGTTCTAACACACCGAAACCAACCGTGGAAACTGCTGGTAACACCCACTCATATCAGGTGACCCTAATGGGCCAGAGGAGGCACAGGCTGCTGTGACACATCTCGTGAATGACATTCTGACGTGTCTGCTCTGACATTGAGAGGCTTTGCCACTGAACCACAGCAAAGGAAAGAGGAATTCCCATGACTTCAGAGGAAAGGAGGGTCTGGGTAACTCAGCAATCAGGTATCCAACTGCGTTCTCCTCTGGAAATGGAACTTCAGTCAGAGCAAGGTGCACAGTTTTAAAATCTGGTGAGGTGCTGACAGGTGATGCTATTGACAGCCAGGACAGCTTTGTGCTCTGAGTGCTGCTACTGAGAGACAAATGAGGAAAACAAAACAAGGCCTTGAAGGAGACACCCAGCTTTTCTAATAGCCTTTGTAATGAACTTCAGTTGGTTCAGTCTCTCTGCTTTTTGTAAGTGCAGTTTGAGCGCAGGGGCAGCAGGTTAGGACTCACTCTTTAGAGCTGACTGATGGCTAGTGCCGCCCTAACACAGAGGCCAGCCCTTGGCTCAGGCCTGGTAGTCCAACAAGGCTCCTGTGGCTTAAGCACCACAGGAAGCTGGGATAATGTGTGCCTCCAGACTCTGCTCTGAGACTGATGAGAAACTCCCCTCTCAGAAGAGAGACAAGCCTAGTGAAGAACACAGCCCTCTCTGCAATAAGCAAACATCCACAGCTTTTTAATAAAACATTATTTAAAATAATAATAAAAAGGCTAAACATCATGTAACACAACAGTTAAAAGCTTGTTGCAGGTTCTCTCCTAACCAATTCAAGCCAAGCTCAAGGATGTTTAAGTGTCTCAGCCCAGCAGTTCAGCTACTTGGTTTTTAATTATCCTTTCCTTTTAACCCTTTCAGCCAGAAGAGACAGCATGGAGAGAGCTACATAAAGAGACAGGAGAGAGACAAACAGGAAAAAGGAAGTGTTAAAGGGACTTGTGCCTGCTGGGAGGACTACAGGGGAACACAAACAAGAACAGACGATTGAACACAGAGGGAATACTGAAGAGTTTCTATACTCAGAGATAAGGAAGGGGTCTTCAAAAAGTGATTGCCCCTCCTTAAATCTCCTTTATGCTAAAATTATGCAAGATGGTGCTGCCTAAATTAATAATTTCATCTTTCATTTAAAGCAGTTTTTCACTTTCCTTTAGATCAACTCAAATCACAAGGCTGCATGATCACCTGAACAGAGATAAAAATGGGGAGCTAGCTGTGATAAGACACAGGCCTCGATGTAACCCTCTCTTTTTAGCAGCTGCTCACAGTTGCACAGGTCTGGTATAAAGTGAAATATAGTCTCAGGAAATAGGATGGCATAATTTCATGCAGCATGTGACATCCTTGCACTTTATTCTGAGCCCAAAAATTGCCATAGCCTGAAGAATCAGGGCCTTTGGGAATCATACCTGTCCTGGGAACAGTATTTTCATGAAGTAGTTTTAAAAAAACAAGCCTTCTCTCATGAGGCTTCCTTTGAACTTACTGGGGAGAAACATGCCCCTTCCAAAGAGAAGTCAGTGGAAAAAATTCACCCAGATTCATCATTAGGGCAATGCACAGGAGATTCTCTTCTGCTTTTCCAGTACAAGAACTTGGGGCATCCATGACATAAAGAGGTTCGGAAGAAACAACAGATGTTGCATTCCACACAGTATGTAATGCAGTTGTGGAACTCTGAGGCATGCTGTGGGTGCTGAAGGTGTACATGGTTCAAAAAGCAGCGGGGTAAATCCAGTGGGAAGATGGTCACTGAGAGCTATTAGGTACAAGCCTATAATGTCTGGCTCTCAATGTCCCCGGACAGCACTTCATTTTGAGCCAGCAGAACACTCCAGAAAGTGGAACCATAGGTACCATGCTCCACCCATCCGAGCCTCCCATCGTTCAGACCATGTCACTGAGTTCCTTATCCAGTCTTTTCTTAAACACCTCCAGGGATGGTGACTCCACCACCTCCCTGGGTAGACCATTCCACTGAGAGATCACTCTCTCTGTGAAAAAGCTTTTTCTTACATCCAGTCTAAACCTCCCCTGGTGCAGCTTGAGGTCATGTCGTCTTGTTCCGGTGCTGGCAGCCTGAGAGAAGAGATTTACACCCACCCGACTGCAACCTCCCCTCAGGTAGTTGTAAACAGCAATGAGGTCACCTCTGAGCCTCCTCTTCTCCAGGCTGAACAACCTTAGCTCCCGAAGTCGCTCCCCACAAGACTTGTTCTCCAGTCCCTTCACCATCATTGTTGCCCTTCTCTGGACCCTCTCAAGCAGCTCAACATCCTTCTTAAACTGGGGAGCCCAGAACTGGACACAGTACTCAAGATGTGGTCTGATCAGCGCCGAGTACAGGGGAAGGATAACTTCCCTAGTCCGACTGACCACACTGTTCCTGATACAGGCCATGATGCCATTGGCCTTCTTGGCCACCTGGGCACACTGCTGGCTCATACTAAGTTTTCTGTCAATCATTACTCCTAAATCCATCTCCATTTCACCTCTCTCCAGCCACTCATCCCTCAGGCGATAGCAATGCAAAAGCTTCTGCCAGGTAGCATTCTCAAACTACCTGGAATTTATTGGACTTTTTACAAGAAAAAAAACAGATGTGGGTGAAAAAGAAAGTTGTTGCTCTGCAGAGAGAGTAAGATCTGGATTCCATATCCTATCCTCCACTAGAACTTTGCATCCTGTAACTTCCATATGCCCAGAGCCCACAGCTACTGAAAAGGGCAGCCTATACTGCCACATTCTGTTGGAACTGGGTCACTGTGCAGCAAAGCAGACAAAATTCATGGGCCCAGAAGGTATAAACCACCCTGTTGCCCAAGAGAAATTACTTTGCCCATTTCAGTCATTCTTCCCCACCAGCTATAGGCACAGTCCTTGAACTCACCCTGTCTTTGAACAGTGTCACACCACATAACCGGGTGATGGGCAGAAATTCAGCCAGCTATGACACTATAAACACCCATTTAAATACCTTCTACTATAGCCAAAACTAGCCACTCCACTTTCCACACTCATCTGTAATCTGTCCAGAATGCCTCATCTGCCAAACGTGAGCAGGTATTACCTACTTCAAAGTGTGATATGATCCCGAGTCCCTGAAATTTGTAAAACATTTAGACTCAAAAAAGGAATCACAGGAAAGCAAACGAGTACTTACTGCCTTTCTTACACCTCTGAGCTCACTCTAGTACAAAGAGCCTGCTCACTTTCCTAAGACTTTTTCCCCTTTTTCTAAATAAAGCTGAGGCTATCCTTAACAGTTATTTTCAGTTCCAAGTATTTCAGTTAAAGGGATGTTCCTAAACTGCTTTTTTCCCTGTAACCCTTTTAACTTGGTAAGTATATCTCTGTGTACAGCTTTCAATTACTGCTACTTTTTATTCTGTGGTGCCAAATGAGACCAGATAGGCATATTCTTAAAAGGCTTTCATGAAAATGCAAATGAACAGCTCACAGTAGTCTGCTGCCTCAATAAACAGAAGAGTTTGAAGTGTTTAGACACTAGTAAATAGATAAAAAAAAAAAAAAAGAAGTTATCTGTAGCCCTGCCCTAAAGAAGCTTTCACTTACTTGTTACCACTATAAAACTTGCAATGACAGCATCTTAAAGATACCTTCTCTGTTATCTGTATTAGCTTAGACAGCACATCCTTCTAGTACAAAAACTGCAGAAAGGGTATAAATCTGAGTCAGGAATTACATAACACGAGAACTGAAAATCCAGACTTGCCTGTGAACACAAGAGTTAACTCTCAACAAAATGTACATGATTATGTTTTCTTACCTGCCAAGCTTTACCCCTTTCCCCAACCTAAACATCACCATCCCCAATCTAACCATCACCATTCATTTTAACATTTGCTTTTTTCTTAAATTCCAATTCAAATATAGCAAAATGTAGCGTGTCCTTGTGTGCACACATTATGTTATATATTAGTATTCCCTCAAAATGATTTTGTTCTTTACTATTAGCAGGACAAAAAAGCCTTGAAAACAGGTTTCCTTATAGTGTCAACTTGGTGGGATCCAAAGGGGATACATCAAGTGTTATATATCCACGTTCTTCACTGTTAAATTAAGGTATCAGATCCCAGGCAAAAGTATAAAAATATAAATTAAGCAGTTTCTGAAATTAAAACTTTCCTGTTAGACAGGTCATTTGACTGACCCTTTCAAAGGCATCCAAAGGGGAGATGAAACCTCAAAAAAGGTTTCAGTCAGGGGGTTAAAGGCAGCAGATAAGGCTCTGCTTCCTCAGCACCCTGTATCTTTCCACCCACTATCAGAGCTCAGGGCCTTGCCACAAAAGTTCCCCTTCATTCACCTCAAGTACAGTCAACCGGATTAGCAGACAGACATTTTCATCCTCACATTAAGCTCTGCAAGGTCACTTGCCCAGTACAGTTTTGGGTGTGCTTGTGTGGCTACACTCACTGGCCAAATCACGTGGGGCTTCTGCTGGACACAGCCCCATCGCTGGAGGTGATGTGGCCAGCTACAAGCTACAGGCAGGCTTCTGTCCAGCTGCTGCATCCCTCATCCACTGGGTGCACAGGGATGACCAACCTGCACTCCGACACTCCCAAAATGCCCTGTTCAGAACACACTAGACTCCTCCTTCATCAAAGAGGGAAAAATAAATCTCAGAAGAAAAAGACATCTCAGAAGTCTATGCAGCAGAACCTGGCTTGAAACCAATGAGTTTCTGGCCTGAATCTGACCCAGGCTCATTAGTCTTTAGCTATTTCCGTCTAGCCTGGAGCATCTCACAGATGAAGGATATTCAGAGCCCAGACAGTCTTCAGCAGTGAGCATTTTGGATCTTCAACACTGTAATCAGTCCAATAGGTTGCTGCTGCAAGTATTGCAAGGACAGGATTTTTGGCCCCCAATGCCTTTCTCAGTTAAAGGCAAACAGGGTCCATTAAATTCTGCTGACCTTCTACTTAGAACCACCAGACCTATAAATAAACTTATTTAATACAGGAAAATTTAGATTCTGATGCAATTATGTTACTCCAGAAGCACAGCCTAAGGCTACAGCACTGTCACTGGCAGGAGTGACCCAGCGCTCTGCTAGTGACACACAGCCCCTCTCCCTTCTGCAGCAACAGCTTAGGTTCCCAACCTGCTGCACTGCACAGTCACAAAGACAGCAGTGGAAGCACAAAAGAGAACATAGCATGGCATAGAGGCAGGTGTCCCTGGCTGGGATTATATCCTTCAGTCCCAAAGCCAGCTTTTGCTGGCTTAGAAAAATCCTAAAACCATGGGCAAGTCAGTGTGAAGATGCTTCTGGCCACAGCCACAGGACATTCGAAGTTGAAAGGGTCCTCTAGATGTCCTCTGGTCTAACCCTCTGCTTAAGCGGGGTCACCTAGAGACAATTGTCCAAGCACTGTATCCTAGACAGTTTTTTAGTATCTCCAAGAATGGAGAATCCACAACCTTTCTGTGCAGCCTGTGCCAGTGCTCAGTCACCCTCACAGTGACAGAGATTCCTGATGTTCAGAGGGAGCCTCCTGTTTCAGTTTGCATCCTCTGCCCCTTGCCCTGTCACTGGGCACACTGAGCCGAACCTGGCTCTGCCCTCTTTGCACCCTCCCTGCAGATGTTTATATACTTTGACGGAAGCCCCCTTAGCTTCCTCCAAACTGAACACTCTCATTTCTATCAGCCTTTCCTCATGGAAGGGATGCTCCAGTCTCTTTACCATCTGTGTGACCCTTCACTGGACTCTCTCCTGTAGCTTCACAGTGGTGCTCTGGCAGCCTGATCCAGCTAGCAGACACGGGTACCGTGCTCCCTTGTCTGCCCTGGAAATCTGGAAAGAAGAGGGCGTGTAGGGGAGCATATGTCCCTACCCAAAACAGGAGCTCTTTTGATCGATCAGTGTGCAAAGGAGACTGCCTCTGAGTGCTGTATCTTGTGTTTGACTGAATTCTTAGGGAGCAGCTATTTACTACCAGACACCACCTAAATGTAACATAACTCCATCACTGACTAAAAAAATGTTCTTTCTTCCCTGGATAGTGGTTTACTCAAACAGATTCAACATATTAGCTATAATTTATTTTTACAGCAGGCGCACCAAACCAAGGCAGTTAAAAGACTAAGTCTCTAAAGCTCTAGATGCTATGTAAATAAATGCTGAATAATTGCCTGCATTAAAATGTGGTTCAATGTTCAGCAAGGAAAACAGGTCTTGTTTTTTTTTAATTAAATTCTGATTTTATCTATAATTCTAGACTGTTCTGTTTGTTTATTTACATGAAAAGTTATCCTCCCTGTTAAGTGCCAAAGCCTTACTCTGAAACTCTATGATTAACAACAGTATTTCCAAAAGCTACACATCAAATAGGTTTATTTGGCTAATGACCTAAGTCTCTCAACCAGCAATATAAGCAAACTGAGCTAACCAGGCACATTCTTACTGCGCATACGTCAATTTACAAACATGCTTCTGAATAGCTGAGATAAGGGCTGTGAGAGCACCAGTCCATACAGCCCAGAGCTATGCACTCGCAGTGATCCCTGACAGCTCCCCGTGCACTGCAGGGTCAGGTAACACACCGAAACACACAGCTCCCACTCAGCTCCTATTCGTGCTCAGAGGTAAGGAGCTGCAGTTGAAGGCACTGTCAGCCCATTACTGGATCTCCCTCTGCGGGCAGCAGTGTTGGTGGGAAGAAAGTTGTACATCCATTTCTGCTGCTTCGGGCCACAATCTGGCTTCTTGGTATAATCCCATCTTTACCAGCAATTTGGCCCATTAAGGCCAACTAGAAGATACAAGACAGAAGGCACAGGTTCATGCTCCAGCTGGGAGGAGGGTGATGACGGGCAGTGGGATAAAGCTGGGATACAGAGGCCTGGCCACTCACATCAGATGTCCTCCCACACTAGCACAAATCACAGCTGCTTGCTTTAACTACATTTTCTACGCGGTTTTGGACTTCTCTGCACTGTGCAATGATGCTGGTTGTCACTGAGTTATCCAGTGTGATCCCTTAGGATTTCTCTTCATGGTATTATTATTAGCTTAGTCTGCAACTCCAGTTTTAATTTGCAGGCAATAACCATCCCTGAACAGAAGCCTCCAGCTTGAATAGCTGGTACCTCCACTATGAGTGCCCAGCACTACCAGGGACAGTGATGCTGTCCTTAGGCATCAAGGACAGCTTCATCACTGCTTCAATCAGGATGATGCAGCAGCAGCATCTCTTGCACTGCAGATACACTACTTGCCAGCCCAGGGGTGACCGAGTCCCGCTGCCTGTCTCCAGCCTCCCAGCCACATCCCTGAGCCTTTACCGTACATGAAAATAGTACATAAACCCCTCCTTCTACTGACAGGCTTATTTTTCATATTAGTGGAGTACTGCCCACTTGCTACAGATACTAGTCTGCCCGTTTAAAAAAAATTATCCCATTGGCAGACAACCAATATACAAGAACATCTACAAAGAAGCTGTTAAAGTTTATCGCGCAGTAATCCATGGATTAAGGTCATTAATAGCACTCGATGACATACTGCCATGACTCCAAAGGTGCTCCCCTGGCTTACAGGACATAACCCCCTCATAAACATTTTCCCTGAGACACTTTCTTCTAAATCTTCAAAAGAAGAGAAGAGAAAAAACAGAAGGAAGTTATCTAGGACAATATATTGCATTGCATCAAAAGAAAAAAAAGGTACAATGAAAATAAACCACACTGAACTTTCTTCTCTTTCACACTGATGTTTTCACAGTAAGAGAGTTCTTGGTAACTGAAATTTTGATCCTCAGAGCTAAATGCAAAAAGCAAGCCAAGACATTCTCCCATGCTCAGAAGCAAGGCCAAACCGAAAACTTTCAAAAAAAAAAATCTGAAACGTTCAATTCTGTCTTTTATTTATATGAAAAAAGTTTCTTCCTTCTGTGACAAGAAAACACAAATTTATCATCATGGAAAACATTGTGTACTCCTCAAACCCCATGGGGTCATTAATCTTCTTTTATGCAGTACATTAAGTATTTTCACAGAACCTTAAATAGTTTTCCAAAATGTGCCTGATGTTATTTGGAAGGCAGAAGAAACTGATGACCTCACAACAACATTCTCTAAAGGAGAGAATCCCTTCACTCCGTTCTTAATTTATTCTCCAGTTGGCACCATCCAGACATGTAACTACCCATGCTATTAATTTATCTGAGTCTCCAATACCAAGGGTAAACATCTGTTGTGTCAAAACTGAAGTAATGGATAGACTTTTTTTAGTTCAGTTGATCTAAATTAACGAATCTGCACTCTTTCCATATGATTTGTTTCATTAGGACTCAGGGAATGGCCTAGTACTGTGCCACTGTGTATCTTCATTTGCCATGAAACAATTATAGTTCATCAAATGTACTCAGGAGAATACAATACTCTTACCAGCTGCAAGCAACCCTGTATCCCACAGTCATATGCAATTTTTATAAACAACAGAGTGACACTTACAAAAAAAATCCTTAGAATGCTTAAAAACATCAATAAACAAACATTATGACAAATAACATTTGTTTTAATATACAAACCACTCTCTGATTAACCTGGTTTAGTTGTAACTCATCTATTCACATTTTATTTTCAGAACAATGTACTAGCGTTTTCACTACACATGCAGTTTCTTTTTCTTACCTTTAAGGAATCAAAGCAGGCAATAACTCTTCCATTTTCAACCTGGCAACTTTTAGGGGGGTGTGCAAATTTGCATTCTTCATCAGAACGTGAACAAGTTCCCCTCTGAAATTGCCTACACACTTCTAATGTCAGCCATTTTGTATCTCTTACAGGAGTAACATTCAAAGCCATGATGCAAAGTTGATTTTGAACTTATAAATTGCTGTCAAGTGAATTATGCTGAAGAAATTTCCAAAAATAATGATGAAGGGAGAGGGGGGAAAAACAAAATCAGAAAAAAACCCACTTCAATTCCAATTGAAAAAAAGTTTTAAAACCCCAAACAGTGGGGAACAATTAATGATGTCCAACACACACAAAGCAGAATAAGCAGAGAAAGTTTATCAGCAAGCAGTCACTCATCAATCATTAAGTCCCACTTGTAGACTTTTGGCTGGGAAAACTCATGCTCAGTCGCATTTCTGTCTGTAAAACGTGAGGGTTCGTTGATTGTAATCACAGACGCATCAGTTTTAAGCCAAGGTCCATCAATGCAATGGCACTCCTTGATAGAATAGCAGTTCTCTGATGGTTGTTTGCTGGTATTGATTACATGAGAAAAGCAATGCAGTCATTTGTTCATGTCCCAGGAATAATAATAATTCTTCTTTTTCTCGTTTCAGTTTCCCATCAACTAATTGGCAAATGGAGACAGCTGAGGTATCTTCTGCCAGGTGTAAGGTGAAGGCAATGTCTGGCTGGCAAAGACGGGATTTTGAGAACACAGGCGTAGCAGTCCTCCCTCATAAAAGTGACTTGGCAAAGGCACTTTTTAAGTCACTGACCTGACAAAACAAATACAGCATCAGTTCACATGCAACTCATTCAAATCAACATTATGAAACCTCTCTTCCCTTTTTATCAGATTACAAACATACTGCCGATGCTCACATGCATTTCTTTTCAGAAAAAACAAACCAAAAAAGTCCCCCTTCTTCCATGAAGTTACACGAGACAAGGGAATAACCAGTTGAAGCACATACTGCAGTAATATTCTAGGCAGCAATCCAAAAACTGGGAATGATTTAAATAGATGAATGTGGCAGCCACAATAATTAGGCACACTAGTTGTGAAACAATTCAATCTAATGTGCTTAGTCTCCAAAACAATATACAAGAACCCATTTCCATTAATTTATCACTTGGCCCTTTAGACTGTGTTACTACATTATAAGTTATTCCTCATTATTTGTTCTTCCTTAGAAACGAGGATGGTAGTACTGTATTCTGTTCAGGTTGATTTTTTTCTCTCCCTCTAGTTCTCAAGGGAAAAAAAGAACCAAAACAAACAAAAAAAAGTCGTTCCAAAATTACAGAGGAAAAACCATCCATATGCAGACAATAGAGTTAGTTCCCCTGTCGACCTAGAGGCTTTCTCATAAAGGCTTCATGAGAGGGCTCAGCACTAAGTCATCATTCTCTAATGAGTCCTTTCTAATATGAAGCAGTTTTTATCTCAATATTCCTTTGATTTAATTATCTTTTGTGTACCTTTACAAATACATCATTCAGCATCAAAACCTAAGACTTAAATATGGCACTTAAGCTATTTAGGGACTGATCTGAAAATCAAAGGGATAGATATTATAAATATTTTTAATCACTAACAATATTTTATTTGCAGATGGTGAAATCATGGACATGATGTTTCCTTCCATCCAGCTTCAAAGGAACACAACTCTTACTTTGCAGATATTAGCCAGAAAGAGTTGATGGATTATTTTTGTGCAAGAAAAAAAAATAGGGGGGGAAAACTGGAATAAGTGAGATTTTAAAATTAATCAATAAAAATAACCCTAAAAACACTGTCAGCTTTTCCATGCCAGAACAATTGCCATTCTGCACTTGGATTCATCTATCTTAATTTAAGTCAGTATTGTAAGCAACGTGAGTAACAATTACTCAGTTTCAGGATCAGATCCCGGGTCTGACTTTTAGGTCTTCACACCAAAAGGCTTTTGTATTACTTAGCAATGCTACTTGAAAGGGGGTTACTATGTGACCAATTCTTACACCAAACTTTGCTACTGCTTACACGAATAAAGGAAATGCAATGCTAATTGCACAAAAATTCAGTTTCAAGTCCCATGTACAATAAGATGGGTCTGGATAACACTCTGCTAGCTTTACCTAGTCATAAAGAATAATCAGGTGCAAGAGAATTAGTATATTTTTAAATAATTCCATGCAATTATAGTACAGTACATGAATTAAAAATTCCTTTAATTAAATATTCCATCAATGTTGTCCAACAGCATCAATGAAGAATGAGAGTAGACTGAAAGCATACAAAGAGGTGAGAAAATACTTCTAACTGATGAAAAGGAAAGAGAGGAGGAAAACCAAAGACAGCCTCTCCACAAGAGCTTGTTGAGCTGATAGCTTGTTCGGCTTATGATTTAGCAGGCTAAATGTAAAAGAGGAAACACTCTCCCCTAGAGCCACGCATTCCAATTCAGAAATGTCAGTACTGGTTTTCAGTAATAGATGCAGGAGACAGGCTGAAATTTTGGGAAAAGGCTAAATGTTATACAGCACACTGCTGAAAGTCACAAGTAGTAAACCACTGCAGGGCTGCATACCACTAAAACTGACAAAGTTGTTTCTCAAGTAGAAGGTGTTAAGACTGAAAAAACCCAGATATCACAGATGGCAGCAAAGCAAATAGCACACAATATAGAAATGGCAGTAGGCATAGTCTTTAAAATGTGTGCATGGCAGACCCCCATAGGAGATTATAGAAGATTTGTGAGACTGCAGCAAGAATTCATACCAAAAAGCACTTAGAGAGTGGAGGGTACATGAGTAAAATACGGTGTCATCCTATTTTTTATCCTCTTGCTACATGAAAATTTTCTAAAGAAAGGGAAGCGTGAAAAGGTCATCTCAAAAACTGCCTTATTATCTGATTTCTCAAGAGTCATGAAGTGCTTCAGGAGTTTCTACTGGTGCAAGCTTATGGGATAGAACTGAGACCTTTCTAAAGGAGGCCATGCCTTCAGCAGGAGGCAAGGGCAAACATGCTGAGGATAGAGTAATTTGGAGTGCTTCATCCCTACCACTGACATGACCTATGTTTTCAGGAACACACCCTACAGCAGCTGTCACACCTCCTCTGCCCATCACTTGTGTCAAGAAGGTGAAGGAGGAGAAGACACCTTGAAAGCCTGAACATGAGGGAAGCAAAACAGGAGAAGGGAGAGAAAAGACAAACTGGGGAACCAAATTATGGGATGAACTGAGGGAATTCAACACATGGGGAAAGTTCTCAAGAAAAGGAAGAAATGGGAGAAGATGGTAGGAAAAGGAAATTACTAGTTGTGGAAGAGAAAGGAAGAGAGACTTCATAGGAAATGAGTAACAAAGAAGATGGGTGTGGTCAAAAGATCGAGAAAGGATGTGAACATTGTGGGAGAGCAGAAAACAAAGGAATTTCAGAAAGAAAGCAGAAAAGACTGTGGTTACAGAGGCAAATCCAGCAGGTTTGGGTAAAAAGAGAAGTAAACGAAGGTGAAGAAATTGCAATGTACATTTAGTACAGTGGTTTATGTCCCTGCCTTTCATGCAGGAGACCGGGGATTTGATTCCCAACGGGGAGGCAGTGCTGTTGTTTAAGAGTTGAACTCAATGATCCTTGTGGGTCCCTTCCAACTCAGAATATTCTGTGATTAGAAAACATAATAATAAATAATAACAATAAAACAGGTCCAAGGTCCCAGGCCATTACTAACACCACAGCTCCCCCGACCTTGTGTGCGTTGCAACCTCCACCCATCTGAAGAACACCAGAGCCTCCAGCAAATGTAAACTCTGCCCTTCCTTCCACTATTTCTAACTTCTATTTATGTCCCAACATACCAGACAAAGTTTTCCTGCCATAACCAATGAGACCTCACCAGCCTAGACCCTTCAGTACCAACACCATTCCTTATCAAGGCAGAAGGTTTGGTTTTTTGTTTGTTCGGGGGTTTTGTTTAGTTGTTCTGTTGATTTTATTAGTAACATCCCAACTGAGACCCTGTAGCTAAACAAACTACCAAAACTTACACACGGACAACTGGGACAAGAAGTTCTTACTGAAGCCAAAGAAAGTACTCAACACACCGATAAATACACAAATTTTGGGGTTTTTTTACAACTACTACTGTTTATCTTCAGTCTCTCCCACACTTGGATCAATTCCATTAATCCAGAATGCACACTCATGGACATGTATTGTAAAAACCATTTAGCTTTAGGTGCCTCTTTGCAGATAAACATCAATTCCCTTTTGCCAAATGCTAGCATGGCATAAAGCAGTAGGAGGCTTGCGCCACACTTAAAAAAAATTGTTTAAATTATTAAACTAGACAAAGCACACAAACACTAGGAGCTCCCAGAAAAAGTTCTCACAGTATCACAGTATTAGGAAGGTTGGAAAAGACGTTTGAGAACATCAAGTCCAACCTATAAGCCAACAGCAACCCATCATCTAAACCATGGCACTAAGTGCCTCATCCAGCCTAATCTTAAACACCTCCAGGGACGGTGACTCCACCTCCCCAGGCAGCCCATTCCAGTAGCGAATCACCCTTTCAGAGAAGAATTTCTTCCTAATATTGAGCCTAAACCTCCCCTGACAGAGCTTGAGACTGTGTCCTCTTGTTCTGACACCGGTTGCCTGAGGGAAGAGGCCAATCCCCACTTGACTCCTTTCAGGTAGTTGTAGAGAGCAATAACGTCTCCCCTGAGCCTCCTCTTCTCCAGACTAAACAACCCCAGCACTCTCAACCACTCCGCATAGGGCTTGTGCTCCAGCCCCTTCACCATCCTCATTGGCCTTCTCTGGACATATTCTAGCATCATAACATCTTTCTTAAACTGAGGGGCCTGGAACTGGACACAGTACTCAAGGTGTAGCCTCACATTCTGAGGAACATGAGGTAGCCAGCATCTAAGAATGGCAAATGAGCACAAAGCCCTGCCCTACTACAAACCAGCTAGATCTCTCCGCTGGAAAATAGGAGCTCTTGTATCTACAAAATATGGGGTGCTCTCATACAATAGTTTTACTTATCAGACAGATAACCTGGCAATGGATTATGTAGTAGAGTGAGCTCCCGGGAGCAGCCCATGTGTCTGGGAGCGGCCCACGAAGGTCACAATTCGTGAAGAAAGCGAACTCACAAATATGCAATTAAGCCCTGCCTACCACCCTGCCGCAGCCAGGCTGCCTGTCTCCCAGCACCCTTCCCTCGCAACTGCAGGATGGAGGGGATGGGACACGACCAGGACAGGATGCTGCAACTATTAAACTGACACTTCTCTCCTTTTTTTCCTCCTTTTTTCCCCGGCTTTGGCATGTGCAAGGAATAAACTTCCCTGAGTCATCCCGGAGTTTCCCCACTCTGCATGCCCACGGCATCCAGCCCCCTTCCACGATCCATGGCTGCTAGCTCTTGGCCCTGGCCATGTGGGGGAAGATGAAGCTGAAAAGTTGTGTTCCAGGTGTAGCCTTCCCTCCGGGCTTGTGACTTGGAACAACAAGAACTCAAGCCACCCACCCCCAGGCACACCAGTACAGCCCCCCCTGGCTGCCGGAGCCAGAGTCCGGACTGCACAGCAGGTGAGGCGCGGCAAGACCAGACCCGCAGAGCCTCAGTCACAGCTGGGGCCGCTGCCTCTGGACATCATATCGGGGAAGGTGCCGTTGCAGATCGCCCCAGCATCGCCTACCTCCCCCACCCCACAGCCCTCCAGATGCTGTCCCCCTGCGCCCCACGGAGGCCCAGCCTCCTGATCCCCATGGGGAGGCACCGGTGCTCCCAGGGTACGAGGACAGCTCACCCACCCGCAGTCCCGAGAGATGGGGCAGGGGTTCAGGAGGGTGTCCTGTCCCAAGAGGCCATGGACAATCAGCTTCCCTGCCAGCCAGGGACGGGGCTGAGCCCCCATCTCTCCCCGGGCTGGGGCAGAGCTTGAGCAAAACAAAGCATGGCCTGAGCAGGAACCAAGAGTGAAGCAGCCTGGGCTTTTCCTGCTGGTCCTCATGCAAGGCAGGCCCCGAGCCCGGCTTACCCTGATCCCCAGCATTCGCTGCCGCTCAGGAGAGCGTTTCTCCCGCAGGGCACGCTCACATAAATTTTTACCACGTTGATTATAAAGAGGTGGATGTTTTCCCTTTTTGTCTTTTTTCAGTTTTTTCAGCCCATGATCCCGACTCACTCTTCCAGTGTTGGACACCAGGGATGGGCAGTGCTGCCAGCGCAGGCGGACCCTGCGATTTCAGCCCCTGGAGCATCAAAAGGGAGTGCAGGCGCTGCCCCACGGGTGTGGGAAGCGGGACCACCCTTCCCTTCACCACCCTGACAACAAAGGGCACCACGGAAGGATCAGCGTGGGCCACAGGGATGGGTGGAAGGTGCCTCTTGCTCCCACTCTCATGCACAGACACACACAGTGGTGGCCCCCTCCTGCAGCCCGATGGAGAACAATGCCAGCCGGACAAACACACACATTTACATTAAATGCATCCAGGTTAGGACAGGCCAAGTGGCTTCTGGCTCCCTCCCCTCCCCACCTCCAGTGGCTCCCAGGTGATGCTTATTTACATATTCATGAGCTGTTTGTCTTCGCAGCATTTTTCCTGTGCATGCACGTGGCACCGCTTTTCACTGAAAAATGAACGGCGAAGTATTGAAACTGTGAACAGGAGAACTGCGGGTAAGTGGGCATCTTCTGTATCTGTCTAATGGAGAAGCTGAGACATCCAGGATGTGTATTCGCACTTCAATAGATAACATACAGTAATAAGCAAAGACCTCATTTTCAAAAAGTCAACTCTGCAGGTGATGACTTCCAGTAAAGGAGCAGAGTCCTCTATGTGGTCCCATCACAGACCTCTAGTGGAACTACAAAGTTAATTCAAAAGATGTTAAAACAGCTTTACACTTTTTGAGATTTAAGCACTCTGTATTATTTATTATTCATCGCATTAAATCTTCACTAAGAGGTGTCAACACTGGGGCTCAATTTGTTGCTCCTACTGTCAAATTTTATCAACATGATCCATCTATTTCTTCCATAAATATACCAGAAACTCAAGAATTAAAAAGTTAGAAAATTCGTAGTTGTACCTAAGAGGGACTATACAGTTTGAAATATATAAACTCTTCTTTCCAAGCAAGACAGAAGAGATGTGCTAAATATATTTAGCTTCACAGGTTTGATAATTTACAATCCTCTGTTTTAAAAATAAAGAAAAAAATAAGAAAACAACCAACCAACAAACAAAAACCCAAACTCCAAAAAACTCACTGTGCTGAGGAAGCCAAGTGTTCCCTCTTCAGGTTACTAGCAGGGCAGAAATTTGACACACTGCTGTCCAAATGACCCTGCAGCAGGCACCAGGCACAAAGAATTTCATATCAAACTTTTGAGGTCTGGCTGGAAGATGCAAGTAGAAGAAAACAAACTCTCTACCCCTAGCTAAGGTTAACCATAAGCATTACTAACTTCATGCTCCAAAATACAAGTTCACAAAACAGCAATGTCTAAACCACATATGGCCTTAACTCAGATTCTCCTGATGTCCCTTTTTATTCAGGAGATAAACCAATCTACAGGAAACAATACCCTCAAGTTTACCCACTCCCCTCAGCCTGGATTTACTAGTTTTGAGTCAGTGATGTGGGACAAAACACAAAATCTCCAGAGGGCCCAGGACATCCAAACCCAAGGATTAACCAACGTGCCTCATTCTACAAGTGCATCTTCAGACTACTGACAAGCATTGTGTTCCTTCAAAAAGTGGCTGCTCCTTCAGTGGTTGATCATATCTGCAAAGGAAACTTGCTTTGTATTTCATATGTTTATGTACAAAACCTAGGGGAAAGATTCTCTGCGTAAGTTTAACATGTAGGAGCCCTCTATCATCAGATCAAGTTAAGCTGAACATTCATAACGGAAATACAGCTCTTCGAAGACTGACATCTATTGAACCCTCAACCTTCAGGCAAGGAAAAGGCATTCAAATCCCACTAAATCATACGTCTTGTTTGCAGCTGCACAGCAGACTCCACTTCCAAAAACTTAGGATGCAGCTATACATTCAGGAGAAACTGGCAGGTGCTCCTAAGGGACGGAGGGACTTTGCTTCAGTTTTTCAACTAAACTTCATTTTTATACTCTTAAATGTCTTTTTTCCCCCCATTGTGCTTTAAATAGCATTCAAGGCCTCCAAACAGAAGAGAAGCTCCACAACGCCACAAGCATACTCCACTGTTGCCTTAAATTCCAGCTATCGGCCATTTCCTTGACTCTCCTCCACAGTTTTTTCTTGCTCTCCCACAGACTCCCTGCAGAGGAAAGCAAGGCTGCAGTTTCACCCCAGGCTACACCTGGATCCATTATGGTGTGGCTCATCAGGCAGAGAATAAAGGCAACCCAGCAGCATAAAGCACTCTGCAACACATGTGATGGCCAACAGACACACATGGCCACCTGCGCAAGTGAAGAGCAAAGCAGGCACAACAGGACACTCCCCTTGTGGTTGGTCTAGCTCCTCTTTAACTAGAATGCTGTATCCCACGGGACATGCTCCCCGTCCTTGGAAAGCAAGGCTGGCTCTCAGGCATCATACGCTAATTTAAGCCTCACTGTGCAAAACGCCTCACTAGCCAATCCAGAGAGGGTCTTTCATCAAAATACACTAATATGAATAAAGTATGAAAGAAAGTAATTTTACAGACAAATAATGTGACAGTCAGCATGCTTGTTAATCACATTTGAATAAATTACATCTCAAAGAAAAAACAGGCAAGATATTTTCATGCGGTGGATAGGCTTTTCTCATTTCATCAGTTTTCCAGATTAGGAAACAGGATCAGACGTGATGCAATAGCACAGAGGTATCATTTATTAGTGAGTTTTATGCCAGCTTTGTATACTTGCCCTTAAACCAATTTCTAATATTCATATTTTTATATACATATACCCTAATACTAAATACATATCTAGTAAGACTGCACAATGTATAGTGGAGTTTAGTAGTGTCTTTGCATGGTTTTGTAAAAAGACAGCATTGAAACATGAATCAGGCATCTGGATCTTCTCTAAACTATTGTGAAGTCACAAAAATAATATTCCCTAAATTCAAGAAACAAAATAGGACAGATTTCCATGAAACATCATCCATTCCTTAATGGCAAATATGAATGTAAAACCTTTCTGTCACCATAACATTTTAAAGAAAAACCATTATAGTAGAGCATGATGATTGCATTTTCTTCTACGAATTTCAAGTGAAACTTATGAAAACTTCTTTAATCACTTTCAGGGTTTCTTCCACTTTAAGAGGTTAAGCAGCTTCCATTTGGCATCAAGCAAACCAGCATTGCACAAACAAGGAAGAAGTCAGAACTGCCCTGTTAGAGAAGCAGCCCACTGGTTTGATCAGGTGGCTGGGAGCCAAAAATACTAAAATACTAATCCTGGATCATGTATTAATTTGACCTGAACTCAACTGAAGTCAAAAGTGTCCTGGCTTACAAAAGAATCATTATTTATTTTATTTGCTTGACTTGGAGATTAACTATTGCGACATCTCTCTTTGCCTGTTATACAACCACACATGAACACTTGTGAACTGTAATTCTGATGAACACTTTACTCAGAGACAATCCTAACTACTTTAGTTAAGCCGACAGAAGTCCAGGGACATACTAGAAAACACCAGTCTGTTTTATTTAAACTGAGCATGACCTCCAAATCAGTTTTGCTAAATGAGCCATATTTTCCTTGTCAAGATCACTAATGTGCCAGGTTCAGGCTTTTTAGTATGTCCCACGCTATTTACAGTATGGCAATGAGCTTCTTGTTAAAAACTGCCGGTTCACTTTGAAGCTGGCTTTACAATGTATAATAACACTAATGTCCTTTGTCCCCGGGGAAGCAGGTGAGGAGGAAGGTGACTGTGAAAGAACAGAAACAGCCTGAGACCTTTTCAGCAACCCACTGTACTACTTTGCTAATGGACCATGAAATACTTCTGCTGAACTTGAGGTCTGTGGATGACTACAGCCCACAAGAGTATTTTCTAACATCAAAATGCTTCGAAGTCATGATGAAAAAACTAATGCTTATTATGCTTCAGTTAAAATGCAATCGTAGGGAACAGTTTTCCTTCTTCTAGCAAACTTTTTTTTTTTTAAATGATCTGCATCCTACTCCACTTTACCTTCTCCTCCTCTCTTGGATTGCACCCTATTTCACAGTCTGTTACATAAACTCTTTCTAAGTCCAAATCAGCCTGATCTTATCCTCGAGGTGTATGAATTTCATACACAGAATTCTGTTCCCACCTTGACAAGAGGGCAAAAGCAATTTCTGTTTCTGTGCCTCGGCGAGCAGAGTTAATCATCCCCGGCAGCAATGACGTTATCACTTGGCCTCTTGTGGACACAAATGTTTTGCTTTTGGCAGAGTGCAGCATGTAATAGCTATTAATCAAACCCAATTCCCCAGGAAAGGGTGCCCTAGTGCATTAGGAGCTTCTACTCACACTCAGACGCAGACACACATTGTATTTATTTTTTTTAGGACCGTAAAATGTTTATAGAAAACTGTGCTTATGTACTGTGAAATTTTTATAGACTGGCATGGAGAGAACGCATGATCAAATGACCGTTGTCACCTGCCAAAGGACCGATAACATGCTGTTACACAAGAGCACAACTTAGAAGAGCTCATGTTGTAGTAAATTTTCTGTTTTATCTACTCCAGTTTTGCACCAAGACGAGAAGGTAGAACTCTTGCCAATGTATTTGTTTATATGACAAACAGGATCCCTTTGCACTGAAAGACAAGGATAAGTCTGAATAAACCATGGACTCCATGTAAATTAAGACATGTTGAAATCACAAGCTGCAAGTTTTAGGACTGCCAACAGTATTACTAATAATATACTCCAACAAATTACCTAGATCTGGAAAGTTGCATATCACATCCAAACCAAAATCCCAAGGCAAGGGCAGCAAGAGCACTACCTAATGCTATTAACTCCGACTGCCTCTTAACTGCTGAACAGATTCCCTGCATGGAAGCCAAACAGCACCACTATTCTGAGATAAAATGCCTCCACTTCTGTAATTTTCTCCATTTACATTTTACCTGAGAACAGGATAACAAAATACACAAGGATGACCTGAGCAGCTAAGCCAAAAAGTCCATCTTGCACAAAACACAGTCTGCAACTGTGGCTAATAACAGATGTCCACAGAAGGACAAGGCAGGCAGAGCATGATAACTTCCATGAATTTTCTCCCAGGAACCTGTAACTGATGTCTTTGTACTTAATAGGTCTTTGTGGATTTTTCTTCCATGGATTTCCCCAATCCCTTTTATAAATGCCGCTCTGCCAGAGAAATCCTTTATCATGTGCACAGAAAGTAGGATACCAAGAGGGAGCCTGACTAGTTCTTACAATTGTTGACAAAAGCCTAGACTCTCAGGAGAGGAGTGTGGAAATGCAAGAAAACACTTCAGGACTTCTTTGGAGATTCACGCTAACTTGAAAACCACAAATGGAGCTGGGGAGTAAGATGACTGATTACAAAAGCCCTTAAGAAACTCTGTTGTTACTGCTTTTCCAATACCTCTGTATAAATATGTTAAACTTGAAGAGAGAATGTTCCTTTTCCTTCCAGCAAAAGCGGAGCTTGGAGAAAAGCACTTTTAAAACCTACCGCAAGAGGAAGAAACACTAAGACACCTTCTTCTGCACTCCAAGCTGTATCACCTAGGAACACTCCCAGCTTTCTTAGCGATTCAACGGAGAAGCAAGAAAACTCAAGAGCATGCCCAAAGAAGCCCAAGCAAACCATTCTTGCATTCTGACAGACCCCAAGCATTTTATAATAATCTCAAACATATTTTGGAAGGAGCAAGTCATCACAATGTAAAAGTGCTTTCAGAAGGGTGAAGAAAAAACCTTAATAGTGTCTTTAGTACTCAGAGAGTTGCCCAAGCAAGCCTTTATCAGAGTCCATTTTATTACATGGATTCAATTCTCCTTTTGCTCCATTAGTAGTGTGCACACAACACAACATTAGTTTTATTGACTTCCAAAACTAAAGAAATCCTCATGAAATAGAACGAGGTATGACTGTATATGCAAGTGCTTTACTTCTTACATATCTCCTGGGACATACTGCAGAGGCTGATTAAGCACCTATGCCAGAATACTTTATCTCTTAGAGCAGTTCAAAAGACGCAACAGCAACCTAACTTTAAAGTCACCTATGGAACAGCAGACAGCTCTCAAGTACCTTCAGAGCAAATTTAATTTTATATTTTTTAAATAATGTTATTATGCTAACATTCAGACAGCAAATGTTTTGTATAAAAGCAGTTGAGATCTCCTACTAAAAGCCATTTTTTCAAAGACCCTTCCCAGTTAGAAAGAAATCAGTAATGGAATTTTTGGCATGGTCCTGAAGAAAAGAAGGTAGTACATATGAGATTGTTGGTCTCTTCTGAAGGCATGTTGCCTTTTTGTGTTGTAAACAGACATTCCTGGCTGATCTGCCAAGGTGAATAAAGAAAATATTTAATCAAGTTCAATGTGAAGATGACAGTAACAGACCTTTTCAAAATTCATGCCATTTATCTGTAAGCAAAAAACCCCCTCAAAACAGAACAACAAAAAAACCCCAAACTCAAACAAAACAAACATTTAAAACTTCAGAGGCTATCTGTGTTGTATTTGACAATACAGGATGCAAATTCATTCTCTCTGGAATAAAACAGATTTGCATTTTGCATAGAACCACTATTCTATTGTCAAATAGCTATCACAAGTTCAGAAAGAGAATGCTTTTCCTCTAAAATTGTTTTTTCAACTGGTGGCGGAGAAGCAAAGAAGAGCTTTTCTACAACTGCCTGTAACTTCTGGTGATTTTTTTTTCCTGGAAATCTTGAATATTTCTATTTAATTCTGAGGTAAATAATGGAGTTACAACTGGAAGGAGGGCAGAGTAATTGTCTACAGACACTGCCTACCAGAGTAAACATTGTTTTTCTGATCTCTAGGATGATGAATTTTGGGTTTGGTGTGCTGTACTGCTACTGACCTTCCTTTTTGCTTGAGCACCAATTAAGAAGCAGTGACCCAATAAAAATGGGTCATATCGATCTGTTGTTTTGATTTGTGTAACACGTCTCCCTCAGTCCAAGAAGCTCACCACCCATTGCCACTTGAAGAAAGTTACTCTTTAACCCAGTTTGATTTTAGAAAATAACCTTTTTTTTATTATTTATAAGGAAAAGGAGACAAAATACTTAAACACAGAAAGGCTACAAAGAAACAAACTCAGAAGTTCATTAGCATGCACAAGGACATCCAAGGAGGTCACACTTATTTTTCTGAGGTGCATAATTCAGTTGTCTGCAACAGTAGAGGGGGACACAAACTATAGTCATATTTCTGGAAGGAAAAAAAACCCAATCAACCAAACAAGCCACAACAAAAAAACCCTGCCAGTATCCTCAGACAGCAACTTCAATATACAAAGTCTTCCTTTTAATTTCTCTTTGCTTAAAAGTTGAAAAGGGAATGGATTCAGGCAGCCATACCGACTAATTAGGCAGCGGTAGTCCAGTATTTCTGTGTTCCAGACCCAGGCATGTCCCCGCCTTAAATCAAAAATGTTTTCAATATTTAAATTACAGTCTCTCTCTCTCAGCTATTTATTCTGAAAAGAGAGCAGTAGGAAAAAGTCTTTCCTACTCTCAACTCGGTGTTGTTGAAAACTTTCCTGATGGAAATTTCAGCATCTCAAGGCCTCTTCTGACTGAAAGGCGAAAATATTGGAGGGGAAAAGTACAAGTATTTTAGCAACACTGAAATAATTCCACTTAAATACTTTATTTTCATACTGTTAATCATTTTATTGTAACTTAAGTATTATCAGAGATAAGCACACAGTTATTCCAGACTATGCTTTAAATGGCGTTTCAACAGGAAAGTTGAAAAATCTGGTTCTTTCATCCATTGATGCAACGAATCCAACGTTTTTGCAGTAAAAAAATGAACACATTTCCCATAAGCATTTTGACAGAGCACATTCCCAGACTTTTCTTCTACTGTCTCTGCTTACTCGTAACTGCAGAGATTTCTCCCTCCTGCTGGGGACAGCAGTACAGCTAAGCATAGCCTGGCATTTGCCAGCGCTTCCAAAGCAGTGGAGAGGCTTCTGACACGAAGCACAAGCCACTGTCTTTTGGTAAGAGACAGTTCTCTTGCAGTGGAAAATTTGGACCGGTTGGTTAAAATAAGTCTTGACGTTTTTGTCCTTTTCAAAGGCTTAATTCATTTGTTATAGTTCAAGCACAGTGACAAAAGGACATTTAATGCCACACTTTGTCTTGCACTTGACATTATGTATTGTCTTGCACGACTGCTGCGTTAAATCACAATTCAAGAGCTTCCTTTAACCATGCCCAGACACTACCTTGACATACAACACTATTTTTGAAAGACAATGTCAAGTTTTCTGTGTTACAAAATAATGAACAGTAAAAGGTGGTGGTGGGGGGAAATTGGATTTGGTCAAATAAGTAACATCAACAACAATCAGATATTAAAAAAAGTCTCTGTGTAAACATTAAAAGCGGACTGCTGCTGTTACGCTTACACACATTTTTATTCCAAAAACAACTTTTCAAAAATGACTTAAATGTGTGTGTTGAATGTGCCTTATTTTAATGCAATATTTGTTTAGCTTGTAAATAAAAGATTTTGTATTTTCTAACCTTCAGCCTATGTACACACTCTGGCCTCTGGCCCCCTGACACTTGATAGGACTTTGTTCCATTTCCTACATTTCCAGGACAAAGCAGGTGAGACCTAAAATCAAACCGGAGCAGAAAATAAAAACCAAATCAAAATAAATAAATAATTTTTTAAAAATCTCCCGCCTCACTCTGTTAGAATTATAACCTCCAGTAATCCTCTTCAACTGTATGGCCTGCAAAGTCTATGTTATCAATATTTGGCATTCACAGAGACACCTACTTCATTACAATGCAGACTCTAGAAATCCTGAAAACCTACTTTAAAGGTCCTTCTTCCACATTTATCCCTCTGCCCATCACCTGCAACAGCAGTAACCATGGTACCACTCTATAGCAACTGAACAAAAACGAAAAAAAACCCCAACCAACCAAACCAAAACAAAACTCCCAAAACAAAACAACGAAAAAACCCCCACTACTATATTCTGAAAATACAGAAAAGGAAGAGACAACAAAGATGGACGGGGATTGTAGCTCTATAGGACTTCTTACAGAAGAAGTTCACTCATTTTACATATTAAAGAGCGTTTGGGGCTTTTTTAAAATTCAGTCATTATGGTTCTGTAAAGTTGAATGGAAATCCACAATTTAAGGTCCTGGGTTTTTTTCACCAGACAAACAAGGTCTCCCAGGAAGACCATTAAAAAACAATCCTACTGATGCACAAGGTACAATACAACCTAAATTTCCTCATTGCAGCACTGGAGTCAATGAGGCCACACACACAAAAAAAAATTAGTATTTTTAAATCAGAAAAGTAGAAACTTGCTACTTCAGGGCAATCACTTTTACCTTTCAGTGAATCACTTCAAAGATGAAAATTGCAAGTTACCTTTCCCCTAAGTGAAAAGCATGCTGACATTTCAGTGATTGGAGACCCAGAGGGATGAGAAACAGGTGGTTATCTTTACCAAAGCAGAATATTACTACTAAGCCTGTTCTAATTTCATTTCTCTTTAAGGGAAAACAAAACAAAGAACAACAAACACCCACAAAACCCAACCAAAACACCCCCCCCCCCCNAAATGAAAAAACCCAAACCACCAACCATCTTCTATTGATTCCAACGACAAAAATCCTCGAGTTCAAGGACCCACTGTAAAACCCTACTAAAGTTCAGCTACCTCTTGTCCATTTCCCTGAAAGTTTGAAAACATCAAGTGAATTTCATAAAACCTCATTACCTACAAATATGTTTACACAAAACCTTCAGTTTTTATTAAGGAGTACAATTATGGCAATGGTAGGGAAAATCTAGAAAACACAAGTCCTAAAATTTCAGAATTAAGCAAAATGAAAGCAAACGAATCACCTCATCTTTGTAACCTGACAACTTTTGTGGAACTCAGTTACCATGATGACATAGGTCTTATGGATGTTAAAAGGAATTTAATTTAAAAGGGGAGCTAAGGATCTGCAGACAGTATGAAGACTGAAGTCAGAGCAAAAGTTCAGAGTCAACAAATTCTACAAAAGCCCCCAAATCCAACAAACTCACAAGATCAAATACGTTTTTACTTCTAATAATTTGCTGTAATTTTCATAATTAAGTTTGCCAAAAGTTTCCTACTCTGCTTTGCAACATAATCATAAACAGTAAGATAGTTCGCAGTTAATGTAAAATTTTTGCAAAGTCATACCTGAAGCCAACTGTGAAGATTTACAATAGGATCTCATGATGAGTACACTGGATGATAAAATGACATCAGTTTAACATAAAGATAGGCAAAAATAATGAGGATGAGGAGAAAACCAGACAAGTAATGAACACAACACTTGGTTCAAACAAGACATTGCTACAGAAGAAAGATCATACAGACATTACAGGCAATTTGACGAAGACTTCTGCAAAATATTCAGCAGTTGATGGAGCATAAAGCAAGCAGAAAGTTTGGTGCTATCAAAGGAAAACAGAAAAGAATTATGCTACTGTGCATAGTCATGGAGCATGTAACTCTGGAATGATGAAAGTGAGAGAACAGCAACAGCACCATCAGCACTGCGGAAAGGCTTACACATACAAAGAGGCAACTGCGAGGCTTTTGACAACAGAGAGAATACAAAATTCATACAGACCGACGACAAGCACCACCAGATTTCGATTAGGACGTAGGGGACACTCAACGATTCACCAGTTGGGGAAGGCACACAAAAGACAGCTATCTTTGCATACAGTAAACGGCACAAGGGTAAAGTTAGCAGGTGATATGCTGAAGGTCGAAAATAGGAACATGTTTAAAAAAAAACCCAACACCTTTTCGGCTTAAAAATCAGATTATTTAAATACTCATCAGAATCAACTATGGCTGACCAACTATGGTTAAGAAAGAAAGCCCTCTGCAGAAAGCCTCTCATCCCTGGTGACTTGAGTCACATGTCAGTCAAGCCACATACTGCTGTTCTCAGCTTACCCTTCTGCCTTCTCCACCTCAGGATGGCAGCTTCTTACAAGCAATGTAGTTCTGCAACCAGGCCTGGCTACAGGTCCATGGGGACACACTGATCCTCAAGCCCTCCCGCGAGAAACTCAACACTTTCATCTCCTATTTCAAACAAACAGATTTCACAGACGGCAAACTCATCCTACTAGCTTTGAGCAGTGAAATGCAGCATTGGCAACCTAAAAGCCCAATCTTCTTCACCTTCCTCATGCCAAAGTGGAGACAGCCATCTCTCAAGTATGAGATTCAGAATGTGAAGGCACAGAATTGTCTCCTGGGGTTGCCAAGAAGCCACCAACCTAACTAGACAGACACACATGCCCACAAGGATAGGCAGATCATACGAATGACTGTACCACCTGCTCTGCACTCCAGAGAAATTATTTACTAACTTGGGAAGGCAAACAAACCCTTCCAGAAACATGTGTTTGTTCTCAGGCCTTACTCCCTTGACTTTCAGTTGCACCCTCCTTCTCAAGAGACTAGGGAAAGAAGCTGGGACAGAACACTAGTGCAAAAACCAGAGCCATGAGAGGGACTGCATCCTTCATGCTCCATAGAAGTGTCTAATGACTTCCAGCTCCACAGGTGACATTCAGGTCCAGGAAATGGATTTGGTTCCAAGTACTGCTCTCCAGCTTCTCCTGAGATGGATATTGTGGATTCTTACAACTTAGGACCTTTTACACCAAAGATTAAGCCGACGGCTTGTTCCCCGCTGGCGACTCTACTTCAAAGAGCTGCTACTGTGGATACTACAGCCTTTGAAAGTAGCCTCACTGCACAGTCCTGAGCATTAAATGAGGTCTTTTTAAAAAGAGGGAGAGTGAGAGGAAGTAACAGTGCATTGGTTTTATCCACATATCAGTGGAGCCACTTTCAAAGCCCTTCATGCCTTCTCCAATGTGGCGAAGAAAATGTCAGGGTTTTTAGCCATGCCACCCCCCTTAAAATTATGGCAATTAAGCAATCCATCCCTGAAGTGCATCTCAGCATTAGCAGAGAGGAACTAAAATACACAAGGGAATTGTAATAAAATACATATGAAGCTAAAAAAAGTTTTTAAACACAAGCATTAGAACCCCAGGACAGTGGCGTGCCGTGCTGCCAGAGCATGTTCAGCATGCCAATAAGGACTGCAGCACTGCAATCCCCAGCACCAGCAGCCCACGCACCGGCATCCTCCTCTGCAAAAGCCTCTTGCCAGCTGGAGAAGGTGCCCCAAGTTCCCCTGAGTTCTGGCTACAGGGTGAGGAGATGAAGGTAGGAAAGCTGGCACTGGTCTCCACATGGCAGACAGCGGCTGTGGCTGGGGATGAACAGGTGAACAGAGGGAAAACCCAGACATGGTATCTCAGCCTTTTAAGTAAATAAGAGTGAGGCAGTGATGAAGCTCTGAATCATTAACTGGGCACAGAGATATGTTCCTGCCAGCAGTGAGGCCATTTGTCCCACCAGAGGCACAGCCAGAGGTGTCTCCTAACAAACTATGCAGCTCTAGGCTTGAAATATGCATACAGCTGCTGATAATAGCACTGCAGACAGTCCGACAAGTGAAAAGAAATACCTGAAGAAGATAAAATGGACTAAAACTGGGCTTTGCTGTCCTAGGAGGCAGTCACTTTCCCCACCGCAACATAGTGTCCTACAGAGAGCTGCCAAAAGAGTGTGTCAAGGCACAAACCCAACACACTGAAATGCTGCTCTGAAAAGTCATCCTTCTGAGTGCTTGAAAGTAACAGAAATCTTGCTACTTGGCAATTTGATATTAGTTTTAGTTCAAAACACTGCCTATAATACCTATGAAGTGCAAAAATCATATTTAGGAAATTAGAGAGTGCGGAGCTGCCTCATTCAGTATATCTGAAGCATATATGTATATCAGAGCATTGGGGGAAAAAAAGCACTAACAACAAAATTCCTCAGAAAGCCAAGGCAAAAAGTATTCAGCCTGGATAGGAGAGAACACTAGAGGGTTAAAAAAATATTTTGCTAGGCCTATCTCTTAAAAGCAATCATACACAAAAAACATACTGAAAAGTTGCCTTCAGCACTCTCACTTAAAAAAAACCAAGCCATTTCTAACCAATTCCTATCCTTCCTCCTTCCATAAACCTACCAAGGGAAAACATTTCTCCATTTTTCGTTACTCGTACTCTCTAATTCTGCCTGTTGTCAGAGGCACTGTAGTCCCTGCAGGAGAGATCTTACAGCATATGAACCTCCAGACTGACCTTGTCTCTTTTTATGAGTTCAGCAATGTGTGACACCCAAATCTCTGTTTATCATCCACTCAGAAACTGATAAAAATAAATCATTGATCTAAAATAGAAAAAATTAATAGACTCTGATACGAACCATCTGTTCCTATTTTCTGATCCATTTCTTTATGCAACAACTGTACCACTAAATCCCTCCCACTGTCTTTATTAGCTATTGGTTCTGTGTAACGAAAATCACAAAGATGAAAAAACATTTTTATGACTGTGTATTACGTATGTGTGCATGTATTTGTTGACCCAAATTTAGGTATGAAAAAGAGGGAAGGGTAGGAAAAAAAGTGAAATAAACAGAGTGCGAAGCTCTGTGTTTATCAAACTGTTTACAGATGAGCTCTTCTGACTGGCAAAGTTTCAGGTATCTCAGGCCCACCAGGTCCTTTGCCAGTCTTATGACTCCAGGAATCCTACAAGTCTTCTGCAGAAGCAGCAAGTTGCACACTGGCAGTTCTCAACAGCTTTAGTAATCATCAGTAGCTCAGAGTCGCCTATAAATTATTCTGTCCTTGTGTTAGTTCAAAGGCAGCTGCATTTAATCCCCTGTTAGGAAAGTTCATGAGTTTTCACATCCCCAAAGTTTTCCTTTTTTCAGTATGCTTGAAATAATGAACTAAGAACTTGATATTGTCAGCTTTATTGGAAGGAGAGCTCAGCGTTTTAATGGCCTTTTTACAAAAGAATAATAAAAAATTGTGAGGATTAAAAAGTTGGCAGATTCTAGAAAGGGGCTGCATAACTTCTTTCTCCTCACATACTCTCTTACTCCAAAGATAGCTGAAAAGTTTGTTTATACAAGAAGACTTTTTTAAAAGACTGTATATCAATAACCAACAACTGTCACTGCATTTGCTAATAATGTGTAAGAAGATTAGTTTAATTAGTCAAGCAGTTAATACTGCTATTATTTGAACTAGTTTTCAGCACTGACAACCTCTTGAAATGAGATTTATTTTCCTCAGGCTATAGTTTCAGCCTGTTTACAGACCAGTGATATAGCACTGGTTCACATTTGTTAACCATAGCACATCGTATTAAACGTATCAAATAAGTTTCACAATCAAAGGTTTTAAAAATAAAATACATACTAATAATTTCTAAAGTAAGTGATTTTATCCTCTTTTGCTACAATTTTATAAGAGCCATATTTATTAAAAAAAAGAGAAAAATATTTTTGCTTAAAAAAGGTGTTTCATTCCTGGAAGAGAAAAAAAATCCTCAAAATCAGAAATTTCTAGTAACATTAGGAAGCAAGGTATCACTAATAGCTATCACATGAAATTTAAATCTTAGCAACGTGTCTAACTACTAATTTAGGAAACTAGAACTGTATGCAAAATCATTACTAACTAATTTAAATTGAACACTAAGTCTTTTTCTCATCTCCCAATACTGTAAAAACAGAACATTTTATTTTACAAATAAATACCATCTAGATTATTCCTAACATACTTGTGAGCAAGAGAGAAGATTCATCCACAGCAGAGGTGAGACCTGAGTGTCTAAAACCCCACGTAACATTAAAAACCATTTTTCTTGATCAGAAAAAAAAGTAAAATTGTAGCACACAATTATCTTGCATTTCTGTAAAATGTATGCTTACAAATGAAGAACTTAATTTGACTTTATAAACACTCTATAGTCAAGCACTGTACTTCAGGACCTGTAAATCATTAGAAAATTCTACCTTAGGAAAATGAAGATACTGATTCTAAACAAAGTAATTATTCCTTGAAAACAGACAGACTCCACGGAATAAGATGTTATCATACTAATAGCTCTGACGAAAACTACAGAGTAATTAAGTAGAAAGATACTACTAGATGAAAAGAGGTACCAGAAGCCGGTCCAAAATATGTTTAATACCAACTACGTATTTATATGATAAATATAAATACAGAATATTTACTACCGCCTCTACTCTCCAAAAAGAAGGTCCACTTACCCAGGGACATGAAGTACTCTTAAAAATCCTTTTGTCACCTGATTGTCAGTAGTTTGATACAAACTATTTGACTAAGTGGTGAACGCAAATTTTTGCTTTGGTAGTCAGACACAAAAAGGATAACTTGATATATTGTGATCTCTAAGATATGAAAAATAGCTCCTCAAATTATCTCAAACTAAGAGACTGCCTAAAAGCAGGAGACAGGAAAGTTTTCTCTGAAAGCTGTGTATGAAAATCGTTTTATTTTCAAAAAATTTAAGTTCATCTGACATTTCATAAATTGAAAAAGATTATTTTACTTGCTTCTAATTATCAGCCTTTGCCTCACAAGCTTAACACAGTCTGCACACAAACAACACATTTAAGCATCAACAGCGATAGTTCAACATACGTATCTATATCCTAAGGACTTGTAATAATGTTCTACACCCCAACGTGTGTTTTGTTTTTTAGCAGAGCTTGAAATTCTCAGAAGAAACAAGGTTGATTTTATTTAGAAGACTGGAGCATTCAAGAATGACCAGTTCACGAATGGAATATGCGTCAACAACCTCACTGCAGATCTTCAGCAAGGACTCAGCCAGAGAGCAGGGAAGTCCTACCGACCTCCTCTGAGCAGAGTCAGCTGTGAGGAGTCTGGAGGTGACATTGGGAGTTCTGAGCACATATCCTGTACTTCTCCTTGAAAAACGGGAGGGGTGACAGACAGTTGGTCTAGAAGGGCCTACTTGAAAGACCTTTAAAACTATCGTAACTCATTACTAGGAGAAATCTTGAAACTCTCCCCAGAAGTGCACCACTGAAAGGTTGTCTAGGCAGTAACAATTTTTTTTAATTTCTCTTTAAGAAATTGACCTTAAGTCTTCCTCAGTTACACATACTTATTACATACTACACTCAATTACACTTATTTTCTCCTACCAATGTCCTATTTGAATACCAATATCTATTTGCAATGTTCATTACTATTACAAGAGAAACAAGATGACATTTTCTTGCTGTCTCACTAACTGTTACTCTTACAGAAAAAAAAACCAAACTCCATTATATACTGTACTCATAAACGTGATTCTATAATGCAACTGAAGTCAGCATATTAATTCAGGTTGCTAACTGGATGAGCTCCTGTAAGGTACTGAGCACCATCAATGCATATGGCAGTCTGAGAAAGTGGAAGAGGCTTCAGCACATCACTGGATAAGGAAATGTTCTCAGACCCTCCTGCAACATTATGGTAAAGTTTGCTTTCTATTTAAATAATAATAATAAATAACTCTTCTTCCAGAATTTCACAGGCCTCTGCCTAAATATCTCTTCCTTCTCTCCAGAGTATTTTACAGAAATCTTCACCATTCCTTCTTGGGGTTCCTCCACTTCAAGGAAGTTGATGTGCCGTAGCACTGTGAAATCATTGCTCTAAAAGTCAGCCTGCTTATTAAATTATTCTGTTAGCTGTGTCTTCTCTCATTAAAAATGTATAAAGATCAGATAATTGCAGCACATATTATTAACCTTGTTTTCCTTGCTTTCATGTACAGGTTCTGTTTTGCTGCTGAGACAAAGACATGGAAAGCACAAGGGAAATGCTCAGCTAAACTACAATACGAAAAACTCTCCTCGCTTTCCTTCAAGAGCACAAGGAATCACAGCGAATGAAAAATGCCCATACTTTTAGAACAGGGTAAAATACTGTAATCTCGTTGTATGGCTCCTGCAAGTCTAAAACAGGCCGTCTTGGCTTTAGTTAAAGCCTCCAGTAGGGAATTACTTAGATCAGCCTGTCTAATTCACCTAAATCTTCAAACATAGCTGCTATAAACTTCACAAATTTCCAGGTTGACTCCTTCTCCTTCTTAAAGCTAGGCAGCACTTCCAGACAACAACCCAGCTAAAAATCCAATTAGGGTAGCAGCATTTCTGAAACATACTGACCTATTTCTTTTTTTACTTGTGTTAATATGCATACACTCATGTTCTATTTCTGAAGAGAGGAAATTAATACCCTTCGAAAACAAGTTACCATAAAATCCACCTATTGCACCCAAATAGAACCTATTTACTAGAAGAACTGTTTCCCTGACTCCCCCAAGCAACACATACAATATGCAGCATACTGCAGCAAACTCTTTAAACATTCGATAAAAGACAACGATCCTCCTACCTTGTTCAGCCCTGTCTATTCGACACATTCCCAACGTGAACAGGAACATCTGATATAAACAAACAGCCATATCTTTCCCATCACATCATGGTAACTAATTCTCACGTGAACTGATGAGCAGCCTGTAATTTTTATTTTCTCCCCCTCAGAAAGCCTTGTGCTTATCTGGGGATTTTTCCCTCAGATGATGAAGCAAAGACACAGCCTGAACTCTGTTGCTGAAAGACTGCAGCCCTTCCTTCTCACAGAGCCCTCCCAGCATATGGCAGCCAATCACACCCAGCTTCGTCAGCCCCACTGCTCTTAAACTGATCCTAACGGGATGATTGACACAGCAACACAGCACTTCTAATGTGTAAAAACAACGCATCCATACAGATGAACCAGGAATTTCCCTCGCCCAGGGAAGGAGTTGTACTGGGGAGATCAAGCAATACAGTACTTCGATGAAATAACATATGCAGCAAAAGCAAACAACTCCCGTCCCCTCCACTGCAACCGCAGCTACACCATTTCTTGCACAAGCATTTTCAAAGCTTTTGCTAATTGTAAATGTGTGCACAAACAACGTTTCTGAAACTGCAAAACTCCAATGATGCTGTTTTGGCTGCAAAGGTGAGCTGTGCACCACAATAATAAATCAAACCATCTATGTTTTATTTAACATGCAGTCAAAACATACTCTGATTCACACAGTAATATTCTTATTTTAATACTGCATAATCTTACGTGCAGTGCCTGAATTTAACAGCAGTACAAGCATAACATCTTTTCAGAATACGTATTTCAGACTGGCTGTTAAGGGCTGAAGGTATGGGATGCTTCCCAATGAAAACATAGCCTATGGAATAGTGTTTTAATTCATATCAATGGCAGACAAATCACATCAGCAGCTTCTAAACTGCAGCTTGTGCAATTAGCTCGCAACTAATGTTCATTTGTATCAAGGTTCTGGCACAAGGACTACAATACCAATTGCCATTTTCAAGTCAAGCTTGACACGCTTGGTACACAAGGTCTGCTGTCAATCAGTTGTGCCACAAATTTTACTGAAGTTTTAAAACACAAGAACAAAGCAGCCAAGGATTATTGAACAAGAGTTGCAATTAAGAAAAATACAGAAAGGAGCTTAAGCTGAAAGTCAATCTTTATCCAGAAAGGGATAAAGATTGCAGTACAATACTACTTCAAACACCAGTTTAAGCAATTCAAGCCATTATGCAAAAAATGTGTAAAATGTGTTTAAAATGCCACTAGAAGTTTTAGAAATATGAATAGACAAGAGGAAAACAAAGCTCTCATTCACTGGCAGCTCTGTCCCAAGGCCCATTGTTTTCTATGGACTATTTTGCATATTATAAACATAGCTTCCCAAAAATCCATTATTCCTCTATCCTGCAAGCAACAACTTTCCTTTGGGCTCCACCATCTCCCACCCAATTTGTGAAAGCCCTCCCCTTCCAAGCATGGCTGAAATGTGCTTCTGCCAAGAAGGCTCCTGCCAGCCAGCCCTTGCTTTCTGTTTAATCACCCCCTCTCCATTCTGGATCCATTCTGCTCTATATAAAAAAATCAAAACACCCTTCACCTCACAAAAAAACCCCCCAAACCCAAAACAAAGTCGACTCTGATGGGTTCAACAGACTCTGGGGACATAGGTGGTAACTCCATCCATTATTAAGATGGCTTGGTGCATCTTGTCAGGATTTTCCACATTCTTTTGACTTTTGCCAGTCTCGAGCTGCCCTTGTTAAAAATTTTCCATGCTGGACATCTGCTGCAGGATTTATTTACTTTTCTGCCAAAACACAATTTGCCTATTTCTAAGTTAGCCCAGACAAAAACATGTCCCTTTGCCATCCTTGTAACACACTCACTTAGGAACTCTGGCTCCTCTGCTTACGTTGTCCTGATATGTGACAAAGCACTAATCCCTTCTTTTGGTTTTGTTTTTTGTAATTTTTCTTTTTTTTTCTTGTTAAATCAAGGCTACTCTTTTGCTATGCATGTGAAAATATTTTCCTACTTGACAAAGTTTTAAAACCTGATAGTATTCGGCTGAGTCATAGTACCTTTTTAATTTTTGTTTTGATCCCTAAAGTGCAAATCTCAGAAAATGTTCTGCAGCAAACGTCCAGTCTCCTTCAGCCATCCGTCCGCATGCAGCTGGAAAGGCACCAGCCCCACAGTGCGACTGAGCATGTAATGGGCTCAAGTTACAGGAGATTAGCAGGATTTCCCCTGTAACTGCTGCTCCCATCTGCCAGAGACCAGACATTGGAGCTGACAGCAGGAAGACAACCTCGCCTGTTGCTCTCATGACCCTTCGGCTGGTGCCCCACGGACGCGCATGAGACAAGCCCTTGAGAGCGCACTGCAGAGGGGGTGTTAAAAAGGTTAGGTGAGCCAAAGCATGGCACAAAGTCAGGCAGAAGGAGAGACACAGGGAAAGGGAGGAAGAGATGCAAGAGACAAGAGTCTGGAAATCCTGGCTCTGCTCCAGCAGAAGGTTACAACACAGAATATGGTGCTCAAGCCAGAGAAGGGAGAGTAAGCAGCACAGGCACCGCCAACCACCAGAAGCTAGCCATCCTCTTCACAGACCACATGAACATTCATACCGCAACATGTGCCAAGAGCTTCCGTGGTGCCTCTAAAGAGGGAGGAAACCTCCAAGTTACCTCAACTCCACCCACCATAAACCCAAGACAAGTCACGCATGTAACACCTCAAAAGGCAAGGGTTCGGCACTGCCTGAGTAACCCTATGTCAGTGTCACTGCTTCACAGTGCATACAGTGGTCTTCAACCACTGTAGAGGTTTAACTGCAGTCAAATAGGGTTGAGGTGCTTCCAGATACCATCTCTAGGACTCCTGAATCAAAAATGCAAAAATGCAAAACTAATAGCCATGCACCCACCCATATCCTTATGTGGGCTATTATGTTTTAGATCCTCTCATGCCAAAGGACCAGAAGCCCCTAAACTCAGTAGGGTGTGCTGAAAAAACATCACATACCATTTGTGGACCTTTTACGAGGATCCATCAAAAAGTGCCAGAGAAAATGCATACTCTTTCTCAAAAATAGCACTTCAGTACTGCCATTGCAAGACATGAGTTCATGGACTGAAGAAAAAGACATTTTTTAATATGTTCTGTATGTTGAGGAGTGAATAGTTCCAAAGTGACTGATCTCCAATGGAGATGTGCCCATGCATCCTTTCATTTTCCACATTGGTTAAAAAGAAGGCCATAATTAATATTTTCAGGCCAATTTATACAATCATATTACATATTTCACTGCAAAACAACATCATCTTAGAGAAGATGAGAAATTCAGATGTCAAACTCAACAAAGAATAACAAACAAAGGTAAATTCCCAACTCAGAAAATGCCATCTGTTCTGCTTGACATGCTTCTGTAATTAACAAATCAAGGGAAAACTGCTGCTAAAGGTGACTATTACACATAATTTTCCGAGTGGTGTTGATATAACTTTTGGAGAAAAGTGGGCTATTTTGGAAGTAATAAAGTGGAGGAGAACTGAAAAATGTAGAACCCACAAAGTAGTTTTTCATTTACTCTTGAATCATATCAACTAGGTCTAATTTCAGAAACAACTAAACTGGTCAATTTAAAGGGAATTTTCCAAGAAGTGTGGAACATATGTAACACTAACACTGAAGTCACCAAGCAATTTATGTGACATTCTGTGCAGCAGATAGATGATTCTGAGCCTTGGATAGATGACCTAAGCCAACAGTGACATTTTTGTAAGTTTGGCAATGACAAAAAGAATTGCAAAACTATTTCCTGTGTCAGTAATAGACTCTTCCTTTAGTAAGTTCCCACAACTGCTACTATGAGCAAAATTCAGCCTTGGTAGCTATGGTCTGAATGACAGCATAAAGAAAGTCAAAGCAGCTGCCAAGATTTTAAAACTAGGCACTCATGCATAATACCACTGATGCCAGCCTTTCCAAAATGCCTCAATCTCTATATTGAGGCTGAAGTAATGGAAGACATCACTATAACGTACAAAAATTAAGAGTAATGTCAAAACTCCAAGTTCCTAACTGGAAACAGATATGCTCTTCTGAAAGGACAAGTCTAATTTTGGTTTTAAAAATAGGTTTATCAGAAGAACTTTAAGTCCGGCTTTTAAACTGTTTTAACTTCCTAGAAGCCAGATATCCCAACATCTCCCTAACTTCGAAAAACTAGAGTTGCATAGAATGAAAATGTAGAGGGAAATATAAAATGAAAACATAGGATCACAGGATCACAAGATATTCCGAGCTGGAAGGGACCCACATGGATCATCTAGTCCAGTTACACAGAAGCAACACGTATTCAAGTTACACGTTAGGAATCAATCTTACCAAAATTAAGGTGGCTCCTGGAGGCCTTCCAAATGCTCTCGCTCTATCCGTTGCTTGTGTAAGGAATTTAAGCCATGTCTACATTTTAACATCCAAACACATGGGTGCAGACATGCATCCAGTTTGCATCCTGGCTTTATTTTAGGATGACACCAATTCCCCGTCAGGATGAAAACTAAGTACACAAGTACCATTCCTTCACAGGGTGGTTCCATTTGGAAGGGTGATGAAGGCAACAGCCAGAGGAGAGCTGCAGTACACTCCAAGCAAGCTTTTGTAGCTGAGTGTTTGAGGCGCATATACCGGGTACCATGGAGAGCTGCGCTGCCTCTGGATTGTAGCCTTATGAACTTCGCTTGAAATATATTTGACCAAATATAAACAACTACATGTCACTGAGTCACTTGACTCCCCCTCTCTCTTTTTAGTCACTGAAGAGAAAAAGGCATTTGTGGGCTGTGATTCATCCTATCTCAATGTAGCTATTCTAAGAGATTCCATCATATCCTAGAAGCATCGGTGTTTCTCTATTGGTTACCTGAGATAGTCACACTTCGGCTTCTTCCTTCCTATGTTCTTCACAGAAAACATGTAGGAGATGAACTCTTACTACAGAAGAAGCTTTATTAGGAACGTAAGTACTTAGACATTTAGTTATACGCACTGGATAGCACTTTCAATTTTCAAATTCATGTCAAATAACCATCATACAGCTAAAGGACACCTGTATTTTGACAATGTACAGTTACAGCTTTGGTGTAAATCCTCAGCTTGCCATAAGCATGTTCCAGCTATGTTGCTATATAAGCTACATAAGCTTGTTCTCTAAGCTATGCTGAATATGTTCCAGGGTTTTTTTTCCCCCTGACTGAACATCAATCCTTGCACTCACTCATGCCTTCCTCCTCTGAAGAACTGATTGGCACCAAGGTAACCCAGGAAGAGTTGGACGGGATTCTCTTCCTGATTTTCTTTTTTTTCATTTTGGAGAGGGGACATTTTTGGGGAGAGGGAAGGTTGGTAAAATAACCAGTATCTTGCTGACTCCATAAGTTAGGTACTGTAAACTGGCAAAATAATAAGCTAGGTAAAATAAACTGGCAAACCACCTACATTGCCTTACTCTCAGAACATAGACTTACGTAAAAGTTTTTTTTCAGGAAAGTGACTCTATTTTTCTTCATGACGGCTGAAAAAAAAAAAAGCCAATTGCAGTTTGCTCATCTGAAATTCCAAATCACAGATGTATTGAAACCTTAAAAATATTAAAATTTAAATTTTAGTCATCCAAACCCAGATATCTACTACCTTCCTAGATACCCCAGGGAATTCCTGTTGGCCTCCAGTGGCCACTGCTAGAAGGACTGGGTTACTAGTATGTCTTGGATCTGCCAGCACCATGAAATAAAACTGCCTAGTGCCATTTTAGATGACACATATTTACATACCTTTACTCATCCAAAATGTAACCATTCCTATCAAAATAGATTTTGCCAAATCTTCTAGCAGAATGTAAAAGGGGTTACATACAAAACAGAAACCCTTTACCTTTGGCTGCTGAACCCTACTCAGAATATGTTTTATCAATCACAAGGAATCAGGGTAAAAGCACTATTTAAGCCAGCAACATATATAATAAATTCAAGATAAATCCTTCTCTCTCCTGACTTCGTGTCCCTCTAGTTTGTACAATATCTGTTGCAACCAGGGAATTACCAGATGGAAGCCTCCCAAGTCTTTGACTTCAGCTGAAATAAACACCTAATGCTTAAGTTTTTATAAAAATGTATTTTGAATCCATGTGATTATGAAGAATCCTTTCCAAATGTGTCAAATTAAAAAGAAGCAAGTGTTGCACCTTGAAGTCTTTAATACTTAGTTGGAAACAATGCAAAGGTGTAAACCCTTATTACTCACTGATGCATAAATTATCTTTAGTGGGACCCCCTTGTCCTGGGAAGTTCTTCCACTGCTGATAAAAACATGCTCCTTCCTCTTCAGATCCTTCCATGACTAATTTCCTCTATAGCCATTGTTCTGACCTCAGATTTGGAGTAGCTTCTATTCAAATGCAAAACAGAAGGAAACCATTTGATAAATCATCTTTTCATAAACTTACTAACCTCAGCTACAAAGCCACATGAGTATAGGAAAACCCTTGTGTTTCAAGGAGCATAGGTGGAGGATGCATATATTAAACTTCTGCACCTTATCTTGTGGATTTCAAAACTACTGGCAAGACACAGAAGCAAAAAAAAAAGTTCCTAAATGACAAAAATTAATACTTCACATAATTGGGATACATTTCTTATGTAGTTAAGTTTTCTGCAGGTAAACTGAGTATGAGTATTTTCAAAATCTCCTAACGAACTTCAGTTATCAGCCTCAAACAGTACTGTATATTCAAAATCCCGCATATAATTCAAGCAATGGCTCCAAATAACATATCTTCCAACCAACAACATAATGAGAACTCTCCAATTATCCTTTAAATCCAAAAGCTCTATTTTATTACTCCATTATAAACCCAAAGGGAAAAAGATGCCACTAAAACTAAGCTACATTTTAAATTTTCTTATCTTCAATTAGCACAAAAATAATTCAATTCACTCTTTCCAAACCATTAAAATTACCCTATTGTTTTTGCACACTACTGTAATACAGGTGCAAAACAACTTACCACATTTAAACAGGTGATGCTGCCTCCCATTTCCCTACAAGCTGCCACTTAACAGCCTGAGTCTGCATGGTAGAGGCTCAGGGGCACGCAGGAAAAAATCAGCAAGCCATCCCCACTGTAAGCAGAGAAAATGGGCTCCAGGAAACTTCACAGAAAATGAGAGCCAATTGGATAATTTTTGGTTTTTAGAATCAGTAAGAGCAGGATTCAATCCCTCACCCTTTTACAGCAATTAATAACCCGCACATGTAAGAGCAGAGGACTCCATATAATTAACAAAGCACTAGTTTGGCAAGAACAGAAGGCCTGAAGTATATAAGTACAAGGTTTTATTTCTTTCTGTGAAGTATGGATGACAGGTAGGAGACAGCTATGCCAAGTGAACTGTTGGCAAGCAACTAGTCTTTTGGTTAGCAGGCAGCTCTGTTTTGTGAAGTCTACGAGTTTGTGTTCATCTGAGACAGCTTTTCTTAAAACATCAGACTTATGTGCATTCAGTCAGGAGTTTTGAACCAAATATACATTTGCACCTCAAAAGAGGTTGCTTTGTTTCAGCTTGCTCTCTGATTACTAAGAAGTGTCAGGAATACTTTGTTGTATAATGCTGTTAAACATTATGTGTGGATCTTTGCCTAATTACTCTGCCATATAATACCACATACATATACATGAACGTGAACCTTCATTTTTCCCCAGTGTCATGTAACAGAAACCAAAAAATAAGTAGCTGTACACAAAAGGAGAAACAAGAGTTGTTTTCACACAACAAAAAATAAGCAGGCAAGTGTGAGTAATGCAGGGCAAGAAACAAGGTCCTCTGTCAGAAGCACCGTGTGGGATAAAATGGCATCAAAAACCATGACCTCTGAAGACAGCATGTTTCAAGTGCTGTATGTCAATATTTAATCCCACCGCCAGAAAAAAATGACGTAAATTACCAAAAGAATGCTTCAAAAATCAAAATGTATACCGTGTTTAATTCACCAGAGATTCAAAGATGGAACCGAGAGTTTATTTGTGGGAAAATGTAAGTAAAATGTAGTGTAATCTAACTTTCTAACACAGTGTACCTCACCTCTTCTGTCTTTTTTCTGACTCTCCTCTTCTTCTCTCTCTCAAAAAAGAAGTGTTATAAATTGATAAAGCGATTCATTTGGCTATTCTCCCTCATACCAACCCCAATAATGATAAAGTATGAACACTAACACATTTTGGTGGAGTCAAAACAAGATTAGAAGGTATCCTGTCTCCTACCTTTGGCTTACTTAAAGGTAGTACTAAGCAAAAGGGGACTGCAGAGAAAAAGCACAAGATGAAGACTACACAAACCTTTTGTTGTGGGACAACAACCCACGGGTTTGCCTGTTTGGCCAGTATTTACCATCAAAATTCTGCCCCTTCCCTCTGGGACACGTGAGACCAAAAGAAATCTGTTGGCAAAAATACTGCGCTGGTGCTCAGGTTGTAAATACTTCCATTAACAACACTAATCCCAGTATAGTTCACTGAAGGATTACTGAATGAACTACAAAGGCTGTGCTAAGGACATGAAATTAAGTTTACCACCAAGCATCCCACACTAGCTGGTCAGCTCAATCCAAAGCTGTCTAAAAAATACTTCACTTGAGCCAGTCTCCTAGAAACTCTGGTCATAAGAAACCTCGGGGGTTTACCTAGACGAATCTCTCAAACGAAAACTATCACCAAGAGCAGATCAGGTCAGCTATGGCTTTGCCTTGTTGAGTCCTGAAAAGCTCAGAGAGCAGGTACTGTGCTACACTACTCTCCTAGTAACAAGACTTTCCCAACATCCAACCTGGATGTCTAAAGAAGCAATGTTATCATTCTTCCTTCCCGCCATCTGGCACTACTGCTAAGTAGCTTTTGGTCCTATTATTTTCATAATCATCCTCTTGAAGCTGTAAACAGCTACTGGATTGTGCCTTAGCCTACATTTCATCCAACTAAAGAAGTCCCTAAACCTATTTATAAAAGTAGCTCCTCACAGGATCGAGACATGGCAACAGGACTTCATCTGAGCTGGAAGTACTACTGCCTTTAACAAAAGCTGTGACTATATACATAACGGACGAACCACAGAGACTTCTAGCTTTCTCTTCCCTTTAGTGCTGGCAGCATACACAAGCGACTATCACTCAGATGGATGTTTTTTACATTTGCTTCTTTTGACTCCTCTTTGTACTGCTGACAGAAGGGATAGATTGAAGGCTCTGGATCCTGTGGACAGAAATGTCCACAGAATTTTGGATATTTCTCTTTCAGTACTTTCAGATATTTTGCATGTTGAATGCACTTTCATTTTACAAAGACATCTATGACCAAGCCACTGAACAATAAAAAAATTAAGTTACCAGTGCTTACCTATGAGATCTTTACAGATCCTTCAAAAAAGCCCAAAAATTCACAGATGCTTTCCAGTATGGCCATCTCCAAAGATTTCTTTCTGAGATAAGGCAACTTCAAGAGTAGTAGAAGCTCAAATACACAAATAAACAAACAAAAAAACCCACCCAAAAAACCACTAACCAAAACCCCTAACCTTTAAAGATATCTCGTTCATTCTGCCCTATTTTCAGTCTATTATGCAGGAAGCAACAAATAACTAAGAATCTACTGACAAAATCTTGCTGGAGTAAGCAAAGTGGAACTATGGCAGTTTCAATTATTCCTCCTGTTTAGAAAATTCATCATCTCAATCCTAAAAGTTTTCTGAACAGTTCTGCACTAACCAACATTTTCCTTCACCCCAGTTCATTTCCAGCAGCAACTCCATCAGGGACTCGGAAGCAGCAGGGACCAGCTCTAGATGGTTTGAAACTGCTGGTACCACGTAAGAAAAAACACTTCAATCATCTTTGAAATTTGTAAAGAAAAATTATATAAGCTTTTTAGAAAGCAAGAACAGTGCTGTAATAATCCTCCTGTCAACCCTAAGGACATTGACACAACTGAGATGATCAAACTGCTCTGTTGTTTCATGAGGCAACAGTATTGAGCTCCACCCAACTCTGGCCTCCAGTTATTGCCATGCCTTTAGTCAAGAGGCTTCTTTACACCTCAGGAAGTGGACAGATTTTTCTTTCCCCTTCCTCTAATTCACAACAGTGAGGACAGGTTATTTTATTTATAAAAAAAAAGACAGACCGAAGCCACCAACACCACCGTCTTCTGATGGAATTTGCCTTAATCTCACCATTATGCCCTTATCTTTCCTGTCCACACTAACCACTGCTCCCACAGGAGGCATATCCAAGTCTAACCACTCCCAGGATTCAACAGCCAATGCCTCCAAAAATAATCACATGCCTCTTCTGTGGCACCCAGCAATCCAAATGACACAGTCACAGAATCACAGAATCACAGAAAATTATGAGTTGGAAGGGACCCACAAGGATCATCTAGTCCAACTCACCATCTAATACCCGTACAGTGACCAAGAGCGTAATACCAACCTAGATGCCTCACAGTCTAGCAGGCCACTCCGAGCCGGAAGGGGCCCAGGGTCATCCAGCCCTACGCCCCCCAGCTAGACCATGTCACTAAGCTCCTCGTCCAGTCTTCTCTTAAACACTTCCAGGGATGGCAACTCCACCACCTCCCTGGGCAGCCCATTCCAATATGCAATTACTCTCTCCGTGAAAAACCGCTTCCTAACGTTAAGATTAAACCTCCCCTGGCGTAGCTTGAGGCTGTGCCCTCTCGTTCTGGTGTCGTCAGCCTGGAAGAAGAGGTCTACACCCATCTGGCTGCAACCTCCCCGCAGGTAGTTGTAAACAGCAATGAGGTCCCCTCTGAGCCTCCTCTTCTCCAGACTGAACAGTCCCAGTTCCTGTAGTCGCTCCACTTCATCTGCCATGGTACAAACTGGAATGGTCTTTTCAAGGAATTATGAAAAGAGAAATCAGGTAGCAGGAGAAATACACTCCACCACAAACAGGAAGCAAAGAGCACAGAGCATTATGAAATTAAGTGAATGAATTGAGTAATGCAAGACCTACCTCTGAACTGCCAACAGACAATACACAATCTCAAAAGTGAAATACTTGATATGCATTGCATCACCCAAAGCTGTCTAGAGGAGATATAAATCCCATGTCTTTTTTTCCTCCTCCACACAGCACAGAGTCCGAGACCCAGGCACAAGCCGACAGCAAGAAGCACTTTGTTCACCTGTTCTAGAAACATGAAATCTAAGGTGCCTATAGCAAGGCACTTTTGCTAGACTTTATTAACCTGAAAAGTCAAAGTTAACATTTATTCACTTAAAGATTACAATAAATAAGCAGCTTTAGTAATGTTGGCATTGATATCTTGCAACAGAAGGTAGCAAAATCTCCCCAAATGATCAATCTTGTGAATTTCAACACATATACTGACAAGGATGAACATGCTGAAGGCCCCAGAGCTCATCTTCTTGTGTTTTCTTATGAGAATCCAGTTTCTTCATAGTCCCCTTGGCACCTTCACAGGTCACATCTGGTCCAACCTTCAGAGCTGATCATATTTATGACATAATGCTTGACAGAGGATTTGCACATTATGGGTATCACAACGCTATTGTGGTTATGGAAAGAGCAACACCACATTCAAGGAAGTGAAAGCACGACCAGCTCCCCAAAAACCAGAAAAGGCCTTACTAAAGGCTGAGAAACTCCAAACAAACAGCAGCAGAGCAAGGGCCTGAGGGCTCAAGGATCCACACATCAACAGTGATCAAAACTACAGTCAACTTCTGACAACCACTACTCCAGTAACATATCCCAAAATCACGCTGATGTTTTCAGTATCTCACCATACACACACATACACAGGACAGAAATTCCCAAATTGGGAATGGCAAATAAATGGTGAAGTAATTAATGCACCAAACCTATGATAAGGCCTTCCATGGTCATGGCCTATGACGTCCATACAAGCATACTGGACAGCCAGGAAATACTCTATGAAACCTTTGTGTGCATTTGGAAAGCCCTCTCAGGAAACAAAATCACGCCTCGCCCATGTCCACCAACCCATAGCTCAAGTTGAGCTGCACCTTTAAAACAGGCTGTCATTTTTTTCTGAGACCTGTGAATTCAAGCCATACTCCTAACCAGTCTTAAATCAGTAATAAAATACTTTGAAGTCTTCTTTCTCCTTGAAAATGTAACAGTCCTACCACTGAAGAAACTCACCACGGATATACTGTCCTGAGCGATCACTGGCGAGTGCCCAATCATAAAAAGACAAGTAATGAAGCCCCCTCTCAGCTCACTTAAAGAAGCCTAGTGCTATAGACAAGGGATGCCAAACTGAAGAGAGGACATGGATCCTTCCATACTACAAATTATCTCCTGTCAGAGGAGGGATGGGCTGATATATACTCAACCTCTCACACCAGGGGGGGTGCAGATACATCAAAAAAGCCCACAAAAATATGTATTATGAATAGTTTGCATCTTTCCTGGATAAACTAAAGGCAATGGAGAAACAAGAAGCACTGTGAAGCTTCTCTCCCCTGTAGAAACCTACAAAACCCAATTTCTTTGCACACTACTTTCTAACATCGGTATCAAATCACCAGGTGAATCAGCTACAAACAGTCTCAAATTCTCCCAATGCGGAGACACAACAGACATACTTACTCTTCATTACGAACAGCTGCACCCCATCCTGACAAGCAGGAATACAGAAAGTTAAACCTAAACCTGGAATTCAGTGGTGAGCAGAGGAAAACAGTCAAGAGTTTGCAGCCACAGACAGATCCTGGTTTTGTTGCTTTAAGATACATGATCCCAACTGGTCATAGGTCAGAAGTATTTCTGGACTTTACACTGACATTATACTTTCATAGTGAAATGCTACTCAATACCAGCATTGCTGTCTCAGCTCTATCTAGGCAAAGAGTGATCCATGTCCCCAGTGCACTGTGGGCAGCCCATGAAGACTTCCAATCTCAGAAATCTAATTACTCCAGAGTATGTCATGTCTTTTTCCAATAACAAAGCTGTATGCCATCATCCTCCCATCTTCCAGGCTGCATTCTCAGAGTGCACAAACACCCACAATCTTACAGCTCTCTGTGACCCTGGGCAGCAACAGGGCAACTTTGGGCTCCACAGAGGAACGGCTCCTGGCAGTCATCATCACCATTAGTCAACTAATGTGAGCTAAAAACATTGGCGTGCAGCTGCAAGATAAACCACTGAGTTCTTCAACACTAAGATTTTTGAAGAGGCCTGCTCTTCCCTCATACCGGTAGTTGATTGAGCCATAGGCTTTTATTACAAAGTTAGGTGTTTTGATACTGTGTTTCTGTAAAGCTGCAAGCAAATCGATTGCATCAAACCCAGTTATCACAAATAATCCAACCACAATGATCAAAACAGCAAAACGCACAGGGGAAGTATCAGCAAAAGAAAAGAAAGAGATAGTTGTTGTTTTTAGAGGTTTATTCACCAGAAATGAGTGACTTGAAACTGAAAAGCATTTTTGATTAACACTCTGTCTGACTTTCACTTCAATGACATTTTAATGAACACTTTCTAAGTAGCTCTACTTGCAAATGAACGTGGGAGAATATTGAAGCAAGGTAATCGGAGGGGAAAAAAATAATCCATCAGTCATTTTATTTCTTGGATGGCTCTGAGAAAATAAATAATAATTCAACAGAGGAAAAGTGATCCAGCAAAGATTCAATTGTTAAAAGACATCTGGAAAGGAATAATAAGTAGGCTGAAAGAGTCTGAATTATGATAGAGGGACATGAAGACAGATACAGTGTGATCTGGAAACCAATTGGGTTACTTTGTGATTCTTCAAAGATGAAAGGAATGTGTTCACATCTGTCTTGAGTACTTGAGCCACAGCAAACAATAAACTGTCAGAAAAAAAAATTATAGAAGAGCAATAAATGCGATTGGAGGACTGGCTGGAGCCATGTGAAGTGCAATTTCTACCCTGATAACTGACAGGATGAAAATACATTCTTTGATAAGAGGTTTAATACGGTTCATGGGTTTTTATTTCTGTTTCTGTTGTCAGGTTGAACCAAATTCTGAAACCTTCCAGCAGAACTACAGCAAGGCCTGTGAGGACCCATTCAAAGCGGGGGTGAAGGCAATCTAAACAAACTGTTCATTCACCTAGCATGGCATGAGTTTCAGTGAGAACATGCCAAACCTAAATAAATTAGGCTATGTAATTTTACTTGGCAGCTAAAGGAGTAAAATAATCAGGCAGTGTTGTTGAAAATCCAAAAGCTACACAGAGGATGTAAAAAATCTAATGCCATCAGGAAGCAATGGGAATACCTATACTTTTTTCTTTAATTCCTGCCATCAATCATTAACAGGACTTGTTCCAATGTCTTGTAACCAAACTTTTAAACTAAGGAAAAGCAAGACTAAGCTGGTTCCCCAAATGGCAGACACATGCCACTGGTGGCAAGATTCATGTACTACTTTTGGACAGTAGGTATACCACAGTTTAAGAATTCCAAGGTTAGAAGAAAAAGTAGTCTGTTTAGTACTGTGCACTACAATTCTAGAGACTCTGCAACCAGCAGAGAAACTACAGAGCATCTGGAGTATAAGAGATGAAAATTTCACCCACGAAGTGTTAGCAGCAAGTAGACTTTATTTTTAATCTTCTGATGACAACTGTTATTCTGTAAAAGCCAAATTTAAGAAAATGATGCTCAAACGAAGATTTCAGCATCACAATCCCAAACATACCAACGCCAAAGGTTTGAGGTTTTGGCAGATTTTCTGTCGACTAAACCCAGGCCATGTCTTTACAGAGACGGCCATAAATAATAAAGAAGATAAGTTTCAGAGGGAAAGTGTGTTGAAGTGACATGTTATGTCATCCACCCACCTATCAGCACAATGCAGAAGTACCACTCCTGTGGTGACAGCAGGGATACCACAACCAAACAGCCCATCTCCTCAGCTGCAAGAAAACATTGCTGTGCAGGCACTGTCCTGCAGGTTACCTTGCATGGACAGACAGACTAGTGCAAATCACCACTGTGGCCCACTGCTATTCCAGATTTCACTCACATGTAGATGAGCCATAGCATATGCCAGCCAGCAACTATGGCAAGTACGTACCAAAAATTGACGGGCCCCAGCTGGGAGCTCTGACCTGTGTCAGAAGTTCTGCTGCTATTACATCCAGTGAACAACACCGACTGGCACCCCACCACCTTATCACAGGGAGAGAAAAATTGCAGGGCTCTATCCAGGGGTTCCTGCATCCTCCAGAAGCATGAGGTTGACACTACACAAAAGGGCCTTGTCCATAGTGGGAAGAATTACATGCCTTCCAGCAGTAGTATCAGCTGTACTGGATGAATGCAAATAGTATTAATGCCAAATAGAAGCCAAATTGGCATAATTAATGCTGGAGCACCTTTTAAAAATATTTTAAACATACTCAAAAACTGCATGAAAGACGTTTTCCTTGAGAGCAACTTTAGAGCATTCCCCAGAAGGGTTTACTTGGCCCTAAAACCCACTGCAGGTACCTTTTTCATTTGCAAGTGTGGTATGTGCACACACGAAGGGAAAATAGAGGACAGATGGCTAAAGCTATGCATATTTACCGAGGTACGAATACCACGTTACAATCATAAGCACTAGGCCAAGTCACATGTTTAAAATTAATTGCACTTCCGCTACTACCTACAAGTCCACACTGCTCTAAAAATCTACAAGTCTGAACAAGATGCGTCAGTGTGACATGATCGCTTAAGTATATTAATCCCACATGGATATCCTCCGCAGCTGAATTAAAGGCACACAAGTTGCTCCATGCTACTGTTCAAATACATATTCAGGCACATTACTGCTGCCTGTTCCCCCACCAGCTGAAATACAAGTAAGTCCAAAAGAAACAAACCCCAAAACATCTGGGAACAGAAGCCTACAGACAACCTTCTCACAGCTCAGAAAATACGTTTGCATACTCTCCGTATATGCAGACAAACATATAGTATATGCACAAGGAATAAACACACGCAAAGCTAGTAGCAAGAAAAACATTTAATTTGTGACAGTTTTTCGCCCCCGTCCCGCTCACCCTCACGGGTCGCAGTGATGTGCCGTGCCCCCTCCCCACCGACCGTGCCCAGCGCTGTTCCCCGCCGGCCGCAGGGCTGGAGCGGCGAGGCAGCATTCGGAGGAAGGCGCCGGGGCGGCCGCGGCCCCCACGGGGCCCTTCCCCTTCCACAAGTAACACAAAAGTTATGACTCCCGCTCGCCGCTCTCCCCGCTCGCACGCCGTTGCCAAATGCTGAGTTAACAAAACCATAAATCACCGCTGAACCAGACGCGACGGCCCGGCAGCAGCGCCCGTCGCCTCCCGTCCCGTCCCACGCCGCGGCGGCTCCCCCAGGGCAGCGAAGGGGAGGCGAGCAGCGGGGGCGNCGGTGCTGCACAGCGGCCAGAATCCTGGGTTTGTGTTCGGCTTCATTTGACTGCTGGAGTCGTGGACGATTATCTAGGGGAAACAAATGCGTGGCTTGGCTCCCAGGGCTCATTCTGCCCGCATTTTGGCCCGAATTCGTGAGCAGTTTCCGTGTCGTTCACAGGCAGACAGGGTTCTCTCCCGTCGGCCGCAGCAGCCAGTGCGGGCCCCTGGTCCCCCCCGGCCCCGTTCTCCTGCAGGCCTCTGTTCCTGGAACAAGGGCTGGCACCTTTCCCTAAAACACATGGAATATTCCCCAGCCAGATAGAGGGGCAGCTGCAATGATTCCGGGTTTGCCTCTGGCCCATAAAACCGTGCTTGTGCTCTTTTGCCCCATAAAGCTAAAGAAGGGGTTCAGAGGAACTGCTGGAGGACTGACGACTCAGGTCGCGCGTCCGCAGGTATCCCTGGCCTCCCATGATATCAGCAAGCCTCTGCTCTGTGGGCTGGAAGGGCTGAAACCTTGTCTGACAAACCCCACAATCCACTTCCAGGCCTGGGTAGGCTCTTCAGAAGGCCAGGCAATATCCAGGGGTAAGGCCACAGCTGCCGCATCCTCAACGAATCTTAACTGCTTCAGCATCCCAATGTAAGGGTGATGGAGCAGGAAATAAATCAGAAAGCAGCTGCACTTCAATTTCAACTAAATTCCTTTAGTCTGTCCCTGAGGTCTTCCACAAGAATCAGCAACTGAACATTCAGATTTCTGCTATCGAAAAATGTGAAAGAAAGAATTGAGAAAGAAAATGATCCTTTCAACTTAGCCATATCCTTTTGGTGTTAGGAGGCTGAAAAAGAGACAAAAAGAAACACCACCACCACCTTTTTTTTTTTTAATTAATGAGCAGAGTGATGAATTAATATTTTAATGCTAATCAGAAGCCAGTTCTAACCAGTCTGTTCAGGCGACACCGTGGTTAAATGTGTTTGAATACAATCAATGAGCAAAACTGGTAATATTCCTTTAGTCTGAAAGGGAAACAGAGTAAATGGAATATACATAAAGCCCAGCTAGAGCCTAGCTGAGGATGCCACCAGGTACAGTAAGCATCCTCCTCCATTTGGTGGGAGGAGACAACGGCTTTGAAAAGAGTGGAAAATAAAGAAAAAAATCTGCTGCTACTGCTCCAGCTTAACTCGCTGCTGAAGGTGGTAGTACCTAGGCGACTAGGAGCAGCAACAGCAACATCTCTAACTCTTCCATCCCTCCTTTTGTATGATTTTCAACTTGGTGAATGGCAGTTCTGTGAAAGAAAATAAGTGGAAGCAAGGTCAAGTGGCATGAGAAGAATTCCGAGATGCTGCTTACTGCTGTAGGGAGAACATTTGTGTGGCCAAAGCTCAACTGGAGTTGAAGCTGGTCAGAAATGTGGGGGACAATAAAAAGAACTTTTCCAAATATATTAATGGCAATAGGCAGTATAGAAATATTATTGGCCTGTTACAGGTTGAGGATGGTCCCCTCACAAACTGGGACAAAGGTAAGGCAGAGGTGTTTAACAGTTTCTGTGCCTCTGTCTTCAACATGGATGATGGACCAAGGGGATCTCAGTGCCCTGAGCTGAAGAACCATGACTATGAGAATGATCAGCTCACAGTGGAACCTGAAATTGTGCAGCATCTGAAGCTCCAGCTGGATCCATACAAATCTATGGGGCCTGATAGGATTCATCCCAAAATCCTTGAGGAGCTAGCTGATGTCATTACAGAACCTCTCGCAATAATTTTTGAGCAGTCTTGGCAGTCCAGAGAGGTCCGAGCTGACTGGAACCTGGTGAATGTTGTCCCAGTTTTCAAGAAGGAGGACATCAGAAACTATAGGCCTGTCAATGTCACTTCAGTGCCTGGTAAAGTTATGGAGAAGATTATTCTGGGAGGTACTGAAAAACACCTGAAAGGCAACACAGTCATTGGTCACAGCCAGCAATGGATTGTCCCACTCTGCTCAGCACTGGTGCGGCCTCACCTTGAATATTGTGTGCAGTGTGGGGCACCACAATATAAGAAAGACATTAAGCTACTAGAGAGCATCCTAAGGAGGACAATGAAGATGGTGAAGGGCCTTGAGGGGATGCTCAGTATGAAGAGCAGCAAAAGCCACTTGGTCTGTCCAGCCTGGAAAAGAAGAGACTGAGGGGAGACCTCATTGCAGCTACAACTTCTTTCTGTGGGAAAGAGTAGAGTCAGGCACCAGTGACACATGTCAGGGGAGGTTTAGGTTGGATATTAGAAAAAGGTTCTTGACCCAGAAGGGGCTCCCCAGAGAAGTGGTCACAGCACCAAGACTGTCAGAGTTCAAGAAATGTTTGGATGATACTGTCAGGCACATGGTGTGACTCTTGGGAGTGCTCCTGTGCAGGGCCAGGAGTTGGACTTGATCCTTGTGAATCCCTTCCAACTCAGCATATTCAGCAATTTTGTGAAGTGAGATTGTAATTGTTTTCCTGGCACATTGTTTTTTAATCTTTATTAAATGAGAGAAAGCAGAACTGAAGAAGTTGTTAAATGTGCAAAAAGCCTTGATGGACATTCCATCAGTAAGAGTTTAGTGCACAGCTGATGCCATAAAACGCAGGATCTCCCGAGGCCTTCTCTTAGGCATGTACCCACAATGAAGCAGGATTAAATACATTTCAGGCCAAATCCAACATGAGGTTTTACCCTACTTTTAAAAACCTCAAGTGAAGTTCTTGTTCTCTTCAGGCAACTTGATGTGCCCATTGACTGTTTTTCAGTAAGTCCCTTTTTCTGCAAATTAACCTGAATAAATCTTGTCTTCCTCTTTTGACCGTGGAGGACAACTGATGTTATCCTATTTACGATAATCTTTTACATATATGTACATCTAAAGCTATCATGAGATATAATTTCCCCTCAGACTTCTCTTTTTGATCCAAATTGTCACATTTCCCCAAACTTCTACCATTGTTATTGCTCCTCTCTAGTCATTTGAATGTAATGTCCACAATAAAATGCTGTAGACCAGCCAAACCTCAGCAGTAATGAAGAAAGTGGAATAATTAATGGTGACTTACATATAGAATTTTTGCCAATAAATCTCTCAATGAGATTTGTTCTTGTTGCAATGGCAACTTCATGCCGACTCATTGAATAGTGGGTCAGTGCCAACAGCACCCTTTCTTCACCATCTATTCCCTGTATGAATTTCATGCCTTCCTAAGTGCCTAGCCAGCATGTGCCTTCATCTTGTTCATTCCGCATACCAAACAGAGTATTTTTTTAGCAATAATTTATCAATGTACATTCTGAAGTGTCTTATTGATACTAGTGCATAGATCATTATTTTTGCATTTTTCTTTTAAAAATAATTTCTCAATCAGTTTAATGAGGCTTAGTCAATATTATGTTACTTTGAAAGGTGCACCTAGAAAATTGATGAGAAAGCAAGACAAATCCCATTAACTCTTTAATATTTCCAGGGTTCTCTTTGTCTTATTTGTTTTATTACTTTTGACTAAGAATGTACCACAAGGAACAAAGGTTTCTTACCATTAAAACAAGATGTCTGAATAGAGCTATTAATACTTTCAAAAATTATAAAATTATATTCAGAAATTTTGCTGAATTTTCCTGAAACTTGATAGCTAATCTGTCAAACCTTTTAACAGACCATGAGATCCATTTTCATAGCCCCTGCTCTCTCCTTCCCTGCTGCACCACCTGTACTTCGGGGGCTTGCCCCGAGGCCACTGGCTTGTCCCCTGCCTGGGGTCCAGGAGCGTCCTACCAGCTGGCCTGCAGAAGGTGCCAGTAGCACATCCATTTTCCACCAGGAGCCATCCCCCGCCCAGTGGTGCCCTCGTGTGTCTCCACACGTGAATTTCAAACATTGGGATTCCGGGAATTTGCTCTGCTAGAAACCTGGCATATACAATTTCTAAAATGTGCAACATCTTTCTGTGGAGCCTCAGATCGGTTCCCTATGAGGGAAGATGTATGGAGTAAATAACTTGAGCCAGTACTGGCATAATTTGTGCTTTTAATTGGATAATACTAATACCTACTAAGAAAATCCAATACCTGGTTCAGATCATAGCAAACTCCTAAATTCAGATATGAATTCTCTTTGCCCATTAATTGTCAAGAGTACCAGTACAAAGAAACTTTAAAAATGACCCATTTTAGTATATATGTATTAATGTGCTGCAGCAAAGGGAAGTTGGCATGGTTTCAGTGACATTATGCCTGTCTTCACAAGTTAAGATTAATTTGCTGTTTCAAAGGCCATCAAGCCAGTCCAAGCCTATCTCATTTTTATAAAGAGCAGAAAAATTCTGCTGAGTATCAAATTTTCTTATATGTGGACACATATATATGTACATACAGAGGCCATTAGGTTTCATAATTGGGGCATAACTCATTCTTTTCAATTATTTTCTAATAGCAAGGAGAAAACATGAAACTTTGCCTATGAAGTCATGTGAGTTAATTGCACAAATATTTTATTATTTAATGCTGGAGCATCACGTTCCCATAAGCATTCACTCAAAGTTTGTGCAATGCCATCATCCACGAAAAAGCACAAGCTGCTGCTTCTGTACAAGTTTTACAGTATCTTTTTTCATGTATGCAACATTAAATTTGTTCACATGACAATTGCAGCATCTGCCCCATCTGTTCAGGATGCTTTTGGGAAATAATACTTCAAATATGTTCACAATGCATTTATTAGGAAGTTTCACAGACTTTCATTATTTCATCACTCAAGGCCATAGTGAATCAATAGATTACAGACCTCCTGTGCCCTGTGCTGTTAAATTTTCTCAAGGTGCAGCCACCCAGAGAGCCAGCCCAATGACATTGTTCACCTCTTCAGCAGTCACAGCAGAAGCTATCTTATCCCACAGCAGACTGAGCTTTGCATGCTGTCCTCAAAGAAAAGGAGAAACTAAGGTTGACCAAGGGCGTGATAGGGAGTGGTTTCTTCCTTAATCTGTCATGATGCCGTATCTCCAGGTGACCCTAAAAGAAAACCCATGCCCTGTGCTCCAAGGACAATAGGATCCCCCAGACATGAAGCAAATTACTTCTCACTTATAAATTTGTTGAACTCTTTGTCGCTTCATTCACTGTGTGAAAAAGACATGCCAGAGAAGCATCTGAGAAGCAGGTTCTCCATATGATTTGAGAAAATGGATCCTTTCCCACCAATGCTCCAGCTTATTTCCAGTGTGTCAGGCTAACCCTCTACTCACAAAGTACAATTGAGCTATTGTGTGTCAGAGAGAAGCCTTTCTATACTGTGACACCCAACCAGCTGAAGCCCAGACATACAAGATTTTAATACATTCATTGTCTTAATGCAGAGTTGTAAATGTAATGAACATGCTCAGGGCAATACAGTGCTCAGATCCTTCAGCAGGACAGTAGAGAAACACCTCCATACTACCTACTTATGACTCTTCTCTGACCCTGTGATCAAGTGACACTGTGTGTTACATACACATGGCTAAACTTTCTAAAGCCACCCACCTCAGTCTTTGATAATCCACATGCACCGAATTTCTCAAGTCCCATGTTTTAAGACTCTTCTGACCATGAATATCCTACCCTATAGATACAGCCAATATTGCCAGATCCCATGTGTATGTAATACATTGTATTTGGCCCTTTTAATTTGATGTTTTTCACAGGATCAGAGAATCACTGAATCAGCTAGGCTGGAAAAGACCTTTGAGATCATCAAGTCCAACCTTCGACCTAACACCACATCATCAACTAAACCATGACACTAAGGGCCACATCCAGTCTCCTCTTAAATACCTGCAGGGACGGTGACTCCACCACCTCCCTGGGCAGCCCATTCCAATGCTCGATCACTCTCTCTGTAAAGAACTTCCTCCTAATGTCTAACCTAAACCTCCCTTGGCATAGTTTAAGACTGTGCCTTCTTTTCCTACTACTAGTTGCCTGGGAGAAGAGACCAATACCCACCCGGCTACAAACTCTTTTCAGGCAGTTGTAGAGAGTGATAAGGTCTCCCCTGAGACTCCTCTTCTCCAGGCTAAACAACCTCAGCTCCCTCAGCCACTCCACATAGGACCTGTGCTCCAGTCCCTTCACCAGCTTTGTTGCCCTTCTTTGGATATGCTCCAGCACCTCAACATCCTCCTTAAATTGAGGGGCCCAGAACTGGACACAGCACTTGGGGTGCAGCCTAACCAGCGCTGAGTACATAGGAAGAATCACTTCCCTAGTCCTGCTGGCCACGCTATTTCTAGTACAGGCCACAATGCCATTGGCCTTCTTGGCCACCTGGGCACACTGCTGGCTCACGTTCAGTTTCCTGTCAATCAGTACCCCCAGGTCCCTTTCTGCCTGGCTGCTTTCCAGCTGCTCTGTCCCCAGCCTGTAGCACTGCAGGGGCTTGTTGTGGTCAAAGTGCAGGACCTGGCACTTGACCTTGCTGAAGCACATGATACTGAATTTGGCCCATCTATCCAGCCTGTCCAGGTCCTTCTGCAGAGCCCTCCTACCCTCAAGTAGATCAACACTGCCCCCCAGCTTGGGTTCCAGCTCCTCTTGTTTGTTACCCATACTGTGTGCATTAGTGTACATGCACTTCAGCTGGGTTGCTGATTTCATTCCTAACTCTGGTTTACCACCCTTACAGTCATGTCTGGAGCATCTGGTTTCATTCCCTTCCCCCTTCAGTCCTAGTTTAAAGCCCACTTGATCAGCCCTGCCAATTTATAAGCTAGAGTTCCTTTGCCCTTGCTAGATCGATAAAGCCTATCTGACTCTAGCAGGCCTGGTACCATAAAAATTGACCCAAGATCAAATACAACAAAATTCTACTTGTGGCACCAATCCTTAAGCCACTTGTTGATAAAATGTGTTTTCCTGCTCCTTTCCTCATTCTTCCTTGCGATTGCAGGAACCGAGGCCAACACCACCTATGTCAGATTGTGGCTCTCAATGAGATGGCAAAAGCAGTGCCCACTCCCCCGGATGTACTATTATGTGCAAACTTTGCCATAGTATTTTATGTTGTCTAGATAATTGATTAAAATATTAGGGGAAAAAAAGTTTCCAGGGAAAAAACCCTCATTACAATAACTTTGTTTATGTCTTTTCATTAACAATAACACCTGGAGATCAAACAGTGAATCAGTTTTTAATCCATGTAATGTTAATTTTATGTAATGGAAGTTCTTTTAAATCAAAGTGCTATTGTAGTACAAGCTTTGAAGGAATCAATGGCTGTTATGTGAACATGTAAGCACTCTGAATTACACAGTTTTCAAAGCAAAGGAAGAAATACAGACACATAGACACCCCAGCAAAAGAACTATTGTGGCTACTTTCTAGGCTGCTCCATTAAATGATCTTAATTATATTTTAACCTCTAATTTTTGCTAATAAATTCTCAAATTAGAAATCTCTTTGCTATGATTAAGAATGACATCATTATTTATTCAACAGGTCCTTTCAAGCTTTTCAAAACTGTTGCAACTTCGACAGTACTCCTCTGGAATTACCCACAACCTAGGCAAAATGCCTTATTACCAGCTGAAGACAGTTACTTGTCTAGCTCTGCTAGGATTGAGGTTTAATCTGAGCAGATCCTGGCTTGCTTGCTTTGTTGAAGGTGATTTTTTTTAACCTCTTTCTCCCATGGGTATTTAATCCCTTTGTTCCAAATACCAGAAAGCTCTTATACTATTAACCTACCATACTTCCTGTATACTTCTGTAGGATTCTTCCTTGCTTTTCCTCCTAACGCTTATGAAAAGCACCCTTTCTCTCCATTTAATCCAGTTGCCTTCTTGTAGTCCAGCAAGTAACTTTTTTTTCTTATTACTGCCTGTCATTAATTACTTTGTTTCCCCACCTGAGTCTTTACAAATTGATTTTCTATTTTCTCATTTCCTCATTTCATTTTTTTAACCAGGGTGGCTTTCTGCCCAGTAAAAGATTTACATGCTAATAAAATCATGTCTATCTACACATCCAATGGGCTATCTTTGAACAACTGGCAGTTTCTCTTAGCACTGCCTGCTTGAAAACCATGTTCTCTGTCCTCTATGCTGACAATTAGTCTAAGTTTTGGTTAATTAGCTCTTTTAGAGTTTCATAGATGAATATTAGTGCTACCATTATATGTTTAGGCAAATGCAGTGTAATCAGATTCTAATCAGAAATACATAAACAATAGGGTAATTTTTAGAGGGACAATTAACTATTCTTTGTCAAGAAAAGGTCTTATAATGAGTCATTCCCTTTGGGAGAAGGCATACTATATTAAAAAGAACATAATCCTTTCCCATGAAGTTCAGAACTTTTTTCCCCCATACAAACTATCCAGCAAACACTCCCTAGTGCAAATTAACCAATGATATCTTTTCCATCTTATATGCATATTATAAGCTTTAGCATAAAACATATTGTCATCAGGTAAGAGCCAAAGGTTTTGACAGCTCATGTACAGGAGAACGTATTTCAGATGTGTTTCACCCTATAGCTTTTTAAGGCTAGTAGAGACAACAGCAATAATCTAACCCAGCCAGCATTAAAACAGGACTTACATCCAGACCACATCCCCCAAAACTCATAGCATTGAGAGGTCAGAAGTTGCACCAGTTAGTCCTACTGCCATGACATCTAAAACAGGGTAGAAGTTAACGCTGCAGGTTCTCTGCTAGAGAAGTTGTATTTTTTAAGTAATATAATTTTTGTTTTTATACAAAACTCAGTTTTCTATTTGTTTAACCACATGCCTTTTTAAAATACTTATCATTTTTCTACCTAAATGTAATCAAATCATAGAACTCTGTAAATGACAGCGTATATATAGTTTTAACTATTGTTAGTCCCTTAGCAGAGGATATTTCTTAGACTCATTAGTAAGGTTGCTAAAGTTCATACTTTACAGTTTCACCCACATCTATTTAATAATTTACAGGATGGGAATTGCATCATTGAATTCTGTTTCGACTTTAAGCATTCGTTGAAGTATATGGCTATTTGTCAGGCCACTTAAGTGTCTTGAAGTTTGAGTAGAACCTTGGTATGTTTAAATGGCTTGCTAAATAGAGATGAATTTAAGAACACAATTTGGGGGTTTTGGGGTTTTGTTTGGTTGGGGACTTTTTGTTGGTTGATTGGGTTTTTTTTCTGGAATAGAGATTTATTCTGCAATTTAGAATACGTTTTCAGCACTTCTCCTTTTAAATGTCTGAGAATGACAGATGTGTAAGAACTTTGATTTTAAAATTATCCGGGAAAAATATGCAAATATTTTAATAGTTTATAATTTAAAATACAGAACAAAGCATATCCAGTGCCTTATAAACTACACCAATTTTTTTAAACGTGCATATGACTCTTGTAGGAATATGCTCAATGAATACTTAACAGATCCTAAAGCTACTGCCACAGCTTCACAGAAGTTATGTAAGAATTTTATACCTATGCAGCACTGCTGCAAATGAATAAAGTTTAAACACTGCAATGCATTGTACATGCAATGCATTGACAAGGATAGGTGCCCTCCTAGCTACCCAAGCCTTCAGTTATGGTGTGAAAAAACAGATGAAAGTTTCCAGAAGCATAAATGTACAAAACCAACATAGAATCATTTAGGTTGAAAAAGAGCTTTAAGATCCTCAAGTTCACCTGTTAACCCAAAGCTGCCAAGACCACCACAAAACCATCTTCCTAACCACCACATCTACACATCTTTCAAATACTCACCTTCAGAGATGGTGACTCAACCACTACCCCGGGCAGCCTGTTCCAATCCTTAACAACCCTTTCTGCAAATAATTTTTTCCTAATATCCAATCTATGCCTCCCCTGGTGTGCCTTGAGGCCATTTTCTTTTGTCCTGTCACTTGTTACCTGGGAGAACAGACTGATCCCCACATCTCTACAAACCACTTTCAGTCCTTTCAGAGCTACAGCCTAAACAGATTAAATATCTCCAGCTCTTTGAGCCACTCTTCACAGGTTCACAGGTTATTCCGAGTTAGAAGGGACCCCAAGGATCACCTAGTCCAACACCCAAGTGAATGCCCTGACAGGGATCGAACCCACACCCGTGGAACCATGGGTACCATGCTCCATCCATCTGAGCCTCCCATCGTCTAGACCATGTCACTGAGTTCCTCATCCAGTCCTTTCTTAAACACCTCCAGAGACAGCGACTCCACCACCTCCCTGGGCAGACCATTCCACTGAGGGATCACTCTCTCTGTGAAAAAGCTCTTCCTAACATCCAAACTAAACCTACCCTGGCGTAGCTTGAGGTCATGTCCTCTTGTTCTGGTCTTCATAACACTTGTGCTCCAGACTCTTCACCAGCTTCATTGCCCTTCTCCGAATTCAGTCTCAATGTCCTTCTTGTCGTGAGGGACCCAGAGCTGAGCATAGGATTTGAGGTGCAGCCTCACCACTGATTGATGCAGGGACAATCACTGCCCTGGTCCTGTTGGCCACACTATTTCTGACACAAGTCTGGATGCTGTTTGCCTTCTTGGCCACTTGGCCACTCTACTGGCTCATATTCAGTGGCTGTTGACCAGCATCCCCAAGTTTGTTTTCTGATGGGCACGTTTCCAACCACTCTGGCCCAGCATAGGGTTGTGACCCAAATGCAGGACCTGGCACTTGGCCTTGCTGAACCTCATACCATTGGCCTTGGTCCATTGATCCATCCTATCCATATACCTCTGTAGAGCCTTCCAATTCTCCAGCAGGTCAACATTCCTGCCTGACTTGGTGTCCCCTGCAAACTGACTGAGGATGCATTAAATCCCCTTATCCAGATCATCGTCAAAGATACCAAACAGGTCTTGCCCCAATACTGAGCCCTCGGGAACACCAGTAGTGATTGGCTGACAGCTGGATGTAACTCCATTCACCACCGCACTCTGGGCCCTGCCATCCAGACAGATCTTACCCAGTGAACAGTGCACTTGTTCAAGGAGGTGGTTTTTCCAGGAGAATGCTGTGAAAAGAGGTGTCAAAGGCTTTACTAAAGTCCAGGTGAAAGACATCCACAGCCTTTCCCTCATCAGTGGGTCAGAGAAGGAGATTAAGTTGGTCAGGCAGGACTTGCCTTTCATAAACCCATGCTGGCTGGGCCTGATCCCTGTCAAACTGACAAGCCTATAGTTAATTTAGTTCCTTCTTCCAACACTTCTTGCTGATGGGGGTCACATTTGCTATGCTCCCCATTCCTGTCTTCCAGCTCAGGGGGCTGGATGCCCCTAGAACAACTGCTCTTACTCTATTATACACTGAGACAAAGAAGTCATTAAGTATCTCAGCCTTTCCCTTCGCATCCAATAAAGGATGTAGATCCTTCTTAGCCCTCCTTTTGTTTCTGAGGTATTTATAGAAACATTTTTTATTATCTTTTATGGTAGATTAACCAGATTAAGTTCTAGTTGGACTTTAGGTCTTCTGATTTTCTGCCCTGCCTAACCTCATGACCTGACTTAATGAAGTAAGTCATGTAAATTCTGACATGAAAAATGAGTGTTGAAAACAAGAGGTAGCTAATCCATTTAAATTTTTTAATGCATTTAAATAAAATAAAGTAAAATAAAATAAAACAGAATTTTCCCAACTGCAATGAAGCAGGTTCACAACCAGGTGCTACCGAGTGCCCGAATTCTGCCTGCCATCCAAATTGGGTATTGCAAATCTGCCTCTGCAGTGAAGGAGCAAAGTCTCACAAAGCCCAGTCAGAAGCTGCAGATAAGACAATCACGTTGTGTGACCCTTGCAGACCATGGAACTGGAACTAAGCAACCAATTAGTGCAATACCAGAAGAGGTTTTATTTCCAAATCAATAGCAGAATACATAGTGAAGGAGCAGATGGGAAAATGAGACATGCTTTCACGTCTACATAATTCACCAGTAATGTACACTCCATATAAATGCGTTCTTGTGGATGAATCCTTACCATAAAGAAGAAATGCACCTGTATGTTAACTTATACAGTATCTGTCACTGAACAGGGGAATCTTGTACTTGATTTTACATCTTGGACCAATGTTACATATGGAATAAAACTTCGATTTAGCAACATCTTATTTCGAATTGTGATTTGGCTAGTCTGGACCAAATTTACAGCACGCAGGGCACAAACAGTGCCTTAAGTATGTTGAACTTACGCCTTTGCACTTAATTTTCTTTCTATAGAGTTTTACAAATCTGCAGGGCATTTAATCTTTGGATCTTCTCTTGTTATCATTTATTGAGTGCCTTTTATTTTTTCTGACCAACATGACTTAAAAGAACTCAATATAGGAAGTCTTCTGTTTACACAGGTCAGAATCTTCTTTATGCTAAAAACTTAAATAGAGCTTTATTGGAAAAAACCCCAAAGACCCAACCTTTAAAAAATGCTGCTGTGAAATATGTGCCACCTGGAAGCATTATGGAAACATGATACTTCACCAGTGAAAGATTATTTTTGGTTAGTGATGCTAAACTAGATTATCTAGTTTATAAATATACAATATAAATTACTTTTACCTAATCTTATGGATATACTACCCATCTTTAAAATTATGTTTATTTTAGAGCAAAATACCTTAAGAGAGCTAGGTAGGGTTGAAATTGTATATAAATATTTCTGTTACTTTTTGTTGGATTTCAAGCTGGATTGGGAAACCAACTGCAGCTAAAAGTTGAAACCAGATGAACTGCTGGGTAAAAACACAGGTCTCCAGGATTTAGCTCTTCTTATTCTGTCGTTTTACCTACCATTAGTAAGTGCACCATTGTTGGGGCACTTGAGTTCTCTGCAAGGCACATTCAAATCAGTGGAACTATATAATACAAAGTAAGAGTGGCACCATAGGTAAAACTAGTCAGGCAAAATGGATATAAACCCACTGGATATAAATTGACAGAGGGTTTATGGAACTATTTCTGTTACTGATCTTTCTGATAAATTTGGAAAACCAAGGATTATACAGAATTATTAACTTGCAGTTTTGGGCTTCATTTTCTCATTGCCAAAAACAAGAACTGAGAGACTGATACTGTCTTTTTTACCACCAAAGACTACCACAGTTATTTTAAGTACTCAATAACATCTTTGTGCTGTATGATTAATACTTCACAGTATTTTGCCTCCTCAAAGTGCAAAGCAAATGCTCTGAATTCAATATAATGTTACACTAATTTAATAGACTAAGGATTATATTCATTTAAGAGAATGCTATCAAGTCAGAAATTACATCAAAGTAAGCCCTCTTGTTTGTGTTATAGATTGCAACTATGTATCTGCATTCTCTTCTATGACTTCTATGACTTCTTCTATGCACACCTATATCGGTCCTGTCTATTTTAACAAGACTAACACCAATCCTAAACAGCCCGTTTTCTTTTACACTTTCCCTGACTGAGCCATCATTGAGTTTGTACACACTTCATACCAATACATACTGCAAGTATAAACTAAGTCTCTGTACCTTCAAAGAGGCAAAGGCTCACACCTTAATAATCCTCACTGAACTTTACTCTTTGTATCGAATATGTATGAAAAGATTGTCTGTCACAATATCCTTTTTTTCTTCCTTTTCTATCTTTTAGTATGGGTTCACGTCTCTATGCTAAAGAATTTTCCTATTTGTTCCCACTGTGCCTTCAATAAATGCAGCAAATATTAGTAGTAAATATTAATGTTTGTTATCTTGGCATAGGTTTCTTGAGATAGTGCCTCACATGTCAGGAAGAAAAGACAGCAATGACACATTTTCAGGACCAGACATAAAAGCTGCCTGGATCATGGCCAAACAGCCTTGGTGCCTACACCATAGGTATATATTCTCTGTGCGCCAGGCTGCCTGGGCTCAACAGAAGTCTAAACAAAAGGAAGACTTTTTTCTAGGCCCTACATAGAAGTTAACCAGCCATATGCTAATCCAGAGCCAGAGAGCACCGAGAAAATGATGGTTTTGAGAAAATATGTATTCTCCAGGGGAGGAGATGAATGTGTAAGACATTGGAAAGAAAACAATTTTGTCCAGATCCCAAAACATGCTGGGCTGTCTTAAGGTTGTAAACTGGATTTTCCCTTTCCTGTATCTAAAGAGGGCCACCCCAGTAATCAGAAAAGACAAAAATGTATTTAGGTTTTTTGCCAAAGAAAGTGATTTCTAAGCATCATTTTACTCAATTTGATAATAATTTTCAGCTTGCTTTCAGAAGGATTTTTTCTCATCCTTATCATGATTACCATGACAATGAGAGGTTGATCCCGGAGATACAGAACCATCTGATCCTAGTCAAGGGAGAGACATGCTGTGAAATTACACATCTACCCATGAAAACGACTAAGGCCTAACGCTTTCAAGGCACACAAGTCATTTGCTCTTCCAAATCACACAACATTGTTTTACTGTAGTTTATAAATTCATTGTACATTATATGGAATTAAAATAGCATCTGGGAATTGTCTCAGAATTTCAGATTTCCATATAATCTGCGGCCACATCTTTCCTATTCATACATACAGCTTTGATATCATCCCAATTATTTATAATACCTACTTTCTACATGACAAAAAAGGCTATCTGTATTGTTCTTCGGGAATATCTTGGCCTGCTATATTTTTCATTCCAACACTAAAGATCAGAATTTTATGTGCCTTTTTCCTTATAGAAATCTGTACAAGATCATCAGTACCATTTCATCCTTGTATTTAAATCCCCATCTGAAAGACTTTCTCCGATAGTATTTTTAATAATATTGAAAGCAGCACTCATATACTGTGTGTTCCGACTCTTGCAGGTAATGTTGAAGATCCTGACAGGCAGTTTTCAGCTGTGTGCTAGCACTGTAATATTTCCAGCAGATCCTTCAACATTTGGCACACATACACATAGAGAGATTCTGATTCATATTCTCGATCCTTCATAATGATGGGTTTTGGATAAATAGAGAAGTGGCTGTCTACAACCGTTTCAGGTTCCCAAAGAGACATGTAAATGAAACCTTTTGTACAAGTTCTTATTTCTCATCAGAAAGATCTGTTGGGAAAAAAAATCGAGAAAAGGAGAGATCTGGACACAAGACTTTATTATGCTGGAACTCCTTACAAGAGGAACTGTGATACCAGTCTTCTTCAAATTATCTTCTGAGGTATATGAAATGGCAATGAGCAGTGACTGATATTACACTTGCATTATTTACAACTCTTTAAAAAGCAGATTTAAATTATTCTTTTAGTTACTATGGTAATCTAGGAAGACCTGTGAAGCCTCCAGCTTTCTGACTAAGGAATGAACTGTTGCTTCAAAGCACTTTCAATATTGCTACAGAAGATTATTTATGATGCTTGCTTTTTTTTTTTTTTTAAATCTTTCCCTTTTATAATCACTTGGTTGGTAACACATTAGATTGTTGTCATCTGGAGTGGTGACTGCAACATAATAATTCTGGCACCAGATCTGTAGATAGCAAGGCTTAAAGGCTTTTTTCCTAATGTGTAAAGATGTAAACTTAGAATTGCCCCATATCAGATCATAAAGGTACCTCTGATGAATAAAATATGAGGCAAAAATCTGGAATTAATTTTATTATAATATTACTTAGACTTTTTTCTTCTTCTTTTTTTAAAAAAATTTGTTTGTTTGTCTTCATTGAAGGATTTATGTATTGGATGTCCTCAACTGAAAGCAGCAGTGAGCTCAAGAAGGCATTTCTGTGTCCATGCTCCTCCACCTTCTTACTGTCCAGATACCCAAGTTATTTGTTAGGTCTGGTGAAAGTGGGTTGGAGCTTTGTGATACATCCATCAGTCTTCAAGGACATCAACCTGACATCACCTATTTCAGGGAATGGTCATTCTTGTGATAACAGCTTTAAGACATTACTGACTTAAATTTTATTTGAATCACAGATAAAAGGACTAGCTTTAAACTTGTTTTCTAGAAATTATGATTTCAATTAAAACATGTACTTTTATATTTTCTGCTGTTGCATTTTCCCCAAGTTTGTAAAGGTAGAGGCAGTTTAGCATTCAAGAGGCTTGGGTAGGCTTTGCATTCAAATCACTTTCTTTGTCCAACCTCCTCTATACACCAACAAAAATAGAACATAACTTATAAGTTTGTGTGAACAATCACATTGCAGTGGTAGTCACCATCTCAGGATTTCTGACAGCTTAACTTGTTTCCCCCGTGTTTAAATCCACTACCTATATAGCATCACAATGTAAGTAAAATTCATATTGATACAACTCACGCTTCTTTCCAGAAGAAGCCGTTGAAATAAAACATTTGAATTTTTCCACCTCATTATAGCTCATTCTTCAATGTCAAGCTACTCTTATGTGCTCTTTCGAGAGAATGCATATGGAATGACACTGTTTTTTTAGTTGTACATAAATTGCACACATCTTGTTGATCTGAAGGAAAAGTTGAACAACTGAGCAAATATAATTAGAAAATTAATTCGGTTGTTTCTACATTGAGATGTTGGCTTGAACCCTTAAAGCAATTTTGAATCAAATTCCCCAGCTGGTCACACTTAATGTATGTTGTTGCATAAAAGGAATGGAACTTGTATATACAAACTAGATTTCCTTCAGAGAAACTGAATCTCAAGCCTCACACCAGGTGCTCCCCAAATGGGCTCTATCCCCATGTGGGGGTCCAAACCACAATGCCCAAACTTAACATCAGACAGTTTCTAACCATGTGTGCACCAGAGACATTTGGTCCAGAGCACCCCATTAGACCTACTCTGAGTCAAAACTTCAGACCACATTTATTGAATATGTAGAAGGCTCAGCAGTTAACAGTAGATCTATTGATCTGCTCCTAATGCATCACGTTGCTGACTGACATACATATGGCCTCTGTTCTCGCTGCATGCGTAGGCCTGGCGCAGTAAGAAGGAAGGATATGTCGGCATGCCTTTTCCAAACCATTGTGCAAACTCACGTGCTGAGACAGATGCTGTGGTTGAGTGAACCACAGCTACTAAACCTTGCTACAAGACATGGCGATCACCACACTTGCACTGCTACAGGGCGACTGTGTGACTCAGTGTGCAGGCCATCTCATGCCTGCCCATCAGAAAGTGCCTACCCATCCTCAGGGCACTGCTCCACATATGCTGGATGTGATTCTGCAGGGAGCTTCCTTAAGAGCAGGAAGATCAACCATAGACACCTCTCCCAGGTTCGGGGCCTGTTCCTTTGCCCCTTGTAGGAATGTTCTAATGATGGCATGTGAAATTATACAACACTATCAGATTTCAGCCAAGTTGGACCATAGGTCACGTACAACCTAGAAATGTCTGGAAAACAGACGCTCTTCATAGCTTTGGTTATCTAAATGCATGTTGTTGATTGCCTTTTTCACATTAATGAATAGAAATCGTGGGAAGCCTTCAGGTAAGGGATTAAAATAAACATGACTGCAGTGGGTCCAAGAGGTCCAAAGATGTTTAGCAAACACACTTAAAAATGCAACAGCTTTGAAGCTACAATAAATACTGTACTTGACACAAAGAGTTGTCTCTGTCAATATGCATAATAGTCCCCTTATTGTTGTTGATGAGATATTCAGAATAAAATTCTGAGGCTTATTTTTAAGCCTATTTGCAGATTACTTCCAGCAAGTCAGTTTTACAAAACAATCCTAACAAAAAGGACACAGTGTAGCTCTTTATAGCAATATATTTCCTATTGCTCTTTTTTTATAGCTACTTTATAGTCTACCCATCTTATCACATAAAAGGAAAAACACTTTCATTACTGAGAACTGACTTTCATATGAAATAGCATGACTCAATATTTTTCCACTAGGTAGGAAAATTAATCCTCCATTGTTAAAAAAAAGAAAACCTGTTTTCATTTCATTCTTTTTTCTTTATCAAACAAAGAAAAGATTAGCAGACTTCAAACGTATGTTCAGAATTTCAGGTAAAAATCCACCAGTGTGTTTGGAAAAATTGAACTTCAAACAGGCCAGAAGACAGTTTCTCTCTCGTGACACAAGTTCGAAGGATACTTACTAGAACACCTACTTGCTTGGCCAGAAAATCTTTTATTAACCAGAAATGACAGTTCAAGCATACATGTAAGGCTAGGCTTTGTGAATGGAGATATAGGAAGGGCTCTACCCATGCTTGGTATAAACACACCGATGACTGAAAAGGCTGATGCGGGATAGACAAGTCTGAGTTAAAAAGGCACAGCAGAAAGTCTCAGGCAGTATTAACAAGCCATGGTTCTTTCTGCATTGTCTTTTCTCCTCAGGACTAATTCTACGTGAGCTTTCAAAGGAGGCAGCAGAGTTATAGATGGTGTGTCTCCATGTCTCACAATCTGAGACCAGAGTGGACCACTGATAGTAGTCAATATGGCCAAGATTAGACCCCAACATTAAATACTCAGACATCTCTAGAGCCACTATGCAAAAGAGCTTTGCTTTATCTTTTTCTGTCTATGTATTGGGTCTGTCTGAGCCCATAGCAGCCCTCACAATGCTGTGCTTTAGAAGGGTGTTGATAACACACAAGTGTTTTGACTACAGCTGAGCACACATCACACTAACATCCTTTCCCCCAACTGAGGACGTGTTTCTGGGAGGGCACACGAGCAGGCCAGCTGACCCAGACTGACCAAAGGGATATTCCATACCATATGATGTCAGCTCAGATATAAAAGCTGAGGAAAGGAGCAGGGAGTTGGGGGGGCATTCATTGCTCTTGATGACTGCCTTCTAAACACAATCTATATGCGTAGGAGCCCTGCTTCCCTGGATGTGAATAGACGCCTCTGCTGATGGGAAGTAGAGACTAGTTCTTTTGCTTTGCTCCTGCATGTTCTTTTGCTATGCTTTATTTTTGCTTTTATTAACCTGCCTTATTCTAACCCACCCTTCGTATATCAGCTTATTATTTGTAACTGAGCGACCATTTGGGCCCCTGGCATCTAGCCAGGGTAAAACCTGTTACAGTCTTCTGGTTAGTTCAGCTGCTTGCCTGTACTTACATTTCCCTTTCATATCAGACGTAGAGACATTTTAAAACTAATATCTGTAGCAGCTTGTTGACAAAATAGCATTATTCCTGCAGGGCACAGAGGACTGGATGGCCAAGCAGTAAAATCTACTGCTGTGAGTTCTATTCCTATTAAGTAAATGAGGGAGAAGGCAAGAAATTATTAATATCCCTTAAAAGATAAATTCTGAACACAACCTTAAAATGTTTTCCAGCATTCCACAGAATTTCATTCATAAAATTGATCTTACTGCTTAAAACACCAAGCAAAGAAAAAGCTTGATTTAGTAACTTCTGAGTGTCCCATCCCAAGACATCTTCCGTGTTCTAGAGATACTCATTGAAGCTATTCATCACTAGCCAGAGATCCAATCATTGTATGACTCAAGACATTTTAAGGGGATATACAGAAGCAGAAATGTCACAGAGGCATTTTAAGGAGATGTACAAAAGCAGAAGGTAGTTTACTGTAGTGAAACTCAATACAGTGAAAAAAATAGTTAATTGTAGGTAAAAAAAGAACTCACCCTCAGCAATTCTTCAAATACACTTGCTGCACAAATGTAAACACTCTCTTGCTGTTTTTGAGAACTAGTGTTAAATCAGCCAAGATAGTCCTGTTAGAGTCAAGCAAAAATCAGCACCACCTAAGTCCTAATATGACCTCAGCTGGAGTCTTGTGGGCAGCTCTGCCCACCCATGCTGAAAGAAGGGCTGAAATTCCAGTGCTTGAAAATGATATTCAGATAATCCAGGGAACGAAGAGCTTGTTTTACAAGGCTTCGGGTTGCTTAGTCTAGCAAAAGGGTTACTGTGGGGGAATATGATTCATATCATGTGCTTGGGCTTGTTCCAAACTGTGTGGATTCTCACTAGCAGGCCAGAAAACACATGCTCATTGGTTAATGGGCAAGCAGAACAGACCAAAGTCGTGATGAAGCCTCTCCAGCAGTGGCTTGCTGATGTTCTTGCCTACCTAGAAAAGCTTCTAGTTCCTTAAAATTCATGAAAAGCTGAGCTTTCAATCTCTTTGACTAATTCAGCTGAACCTGAACCATGGCTTCAAAAGGTACTGCATTTAGAGTTGATGGAAATGGACTGACGGAGAGGCAAGACCCACAGTTTCTTGGGAAAACAGCTATGGACACCTCATTAAAATGTCAAGTGACAGTAAACGTATCTTAAACAAGGAAACATTGGGGAGACAGACCAGTGAAGGAAAAGCAAGAGACATTTGCATGCCTTGAATAAGTTAAGGGAGAACACAACTTTTTTGAGACTTTGATCAGCAGGAGCAGCGTATTATCTTTTGAGCTTCTCCATTAAACAAATGTAGACTACAAGTAGGAACAACATAAAAGATACAATAAACTGCATACTACATTATTATTTTGGATTACAGGCATCATAGTTTAAGGAATTGCAGTGTGGGGGAAAAAAACAGCAATGCAGTTAGTGAATCTGCAATACAGTCTGCCTACAATAAGTTAGCATTTTAATTTTAATTTTAGCATTTAAACACTTATTTTATGTGGGCTGGTTCACCAAAGTACCCCAAAAAAGAAAGAGAGAGGTGTCTCTGAAGGCCTCTACCCCTTAACTTCTTAAAGAACCTCATTCTTTACTTTAGGAATAGTGATTCAACAGGCATCTAAAATTGAACTACAAGTCAAATATCCAAGATGCATGAGTTCAACAGGATACTTACAGTTGAAGTATCTTCTCAAATCCTGTATTTTTTTAAATCAGTACCTTACCGACTGTAAGAAAGCACTTTTTTCCAATAGTTTTTACACATGCACTATGAACAACGCTGGTTTTGGATCCCAAGCATTGTAAAGTGCATTCAATGTTTTAACCTCTCACTGAAACTTTTCTGACTAGTTAAAGAGGCTGATGGAATGCTCAAATAGATTTACCTTTCAGCTGCTGTCATTCATGAGTTTATATAGGAAAATGTTGGAGTTTTCTCCCTTACATGAGGGAATTAAATTATTTTTTCAGTCAGATTTATTTACAGGAAGCAAGATAAGACTCCACAGAGTGCCATACTGGGAGGACTTGTAGTCAAGAATTGAAGTGTATTTGAAATACTGAAACACTGTTGTCTTGTACTTACGGATTATAATCACCAAGACTCATTGGTGATACTTTCTTCTAGTGTCCAGGGCTTACTTAGCACTAGGTGTTGATTGAAACAGGTTGTCAGTAACATACAGAAAGGTTTTCTCAGGGGTATGAAGGCAATGAGAAACGGTAAAAGAAGACTTCGTGAGAGTAAGAGGGGCTCTTGTACCACCTGCAACAGGAGGACTGCCAGGAGAGGTGAGGTTTCTGACACACATACCCATAGCAGAGAACTGAAACAAAAAATAGTGCGTGTGATGCCATGTCACTTGTGGTCAACTGCAAGGAGGATTGCTGCATCACAGGAGTCAGCAGGGTGAGGTATGCAGCACTCCTGTTGGCAAGGAGACATCTTCCTCCAAATTGCTGAAGATGAAAGCTTCTCTGCCTTCCCATTGTGAGAGGCAGTGCATGCCAAACAGACTGAAATCCAGATGCTGAGAGTTCTCTAGTGGCCCTTGTCTCCTGGATTTCCACATGTAACAATGAACATACCATGTTCATCTGACAAACATGTCCCTGTGAAGAAACCATATGGAGACATAGTATGGCAGTTTGATAGTTTTTACAGAGATGACTTCTTTTCAACAAAATCCAAATTCCTTAAATAAAACAAACAAAAAAGTAGATTAAAAAAAGAGTAATAAAAAACCCCCAACAGCCTAGGCTGTTTTGCAGTCTAGTTATCCACAGGAAGCCTGTCCAATACTAGCAACTGCCTCGCACTGACTCCAGGCCAATAGCTGGATATGAGCAGCAAGACCAGGGCATTGCTTTGAAGCCCCACCATTCAAGATCGGGTCTACCTAGTACCATAATTATGGAAAAGCTTTCCAGGTGAACACAACACATTTCAAGGAATAGAATGTATTTATACTTACAGCATTCTAGCAGTTGCGAGCAATATTCGAGAGTGTGCAGCAAAGCACAGTCTTGGCAGATGGACTGGATGATCCAACATAATGAATCATTTTCATTTCTAACATCTATAACAATGACTCCATTTCAGGCATTTGTGACAATGATCTTTACTTGCAGGATTTTGGATTAGTTGTCCAAGTGATATCCTTTCCAAGCATTAGCCGACAGAATAATAATAGTTCATCGTTGTAGATGGCAGCAGGCGTAAACAGTAGGAGACATTAATTATCATCCTTTTGGTTTACAGCAGCAGAGACCACCATTGAAAGAAAAAAAACAATCCCAAAGTAAAAGACAAGTCTACATGATGAAAGATTCATTTCCTAACAAAAGGTGACCTAAAAACAACAAAAAAAAGTGATTTTATGCCAATTTTGGGGTTGGGTTTTGTTGGGATTTTTGTTTGGTTTGTTGGTTGCTTTTTGAGGTTTTTTTAAATGCAGTACTGAGGCTGTCTGGAAAAACATTTTGATCTGACTATTGGCAGATTACATTTGAAATTATGATGTGTAATATCACAGAATCACAGAATATTCAGAATTGGAAGGGACCCACAAGGATCATAGAGTCCAACTCCTAAGTGAATGCCCTTACAACCCTGGTGCCATGAACACCATGTTTTTTCTATCTGAGCTAATCTCAGGGTNCAATACTCTCAAATCCCAAATCTCACTTTTCAGTCACTCGTGCCCCAGCCAATAGCGATGCAGGGGGTTGTTATGTCCAAAGTGAAGAACTCAGCACTTGGACTTGTTAAATCTCATATTATTAGAATCTGCCCATTTCTCTAGCCTACCAAGGTCTCTCTGAAGGGCCCTTCTACCCTCTGGCAGTTCAACATTTGCTCCCAACTTGGTATCATCTGCAAACTTGCTAATGGTGGTCTCAATTCTCCCGTCCATGTCTCCAATAAAGATATTAAACAGTGCCTGGCCTAACACTGACCCCTGTGGGACTCCACTAGTGACTGGCTGCCAGCTGGATGTGGCACCATTCACCAACACTCTCTGAGCTCATCCATCCAACCAATTCCTAACCCAACACAGAATGCTCCTATCCAATCTGCGCTCTGAGAGTTTCTTCTGAAGCTTACCATGGGAAACCGTGTCAAAGGCTTTGCTAAGATTCAAGTACACAACAACCACAGCTTTTCTAGGTAAGTCACCAGTTCATAAAAGGAGATCAGGTTGGTCAGGCAGGACCTACCTCTCCTAAATCTGTGCTGACTACATCTAATGTCGTAGTTATTTTGCAAGTGCTGCGTAATAGCCCTCAGGACTATCTGTTCCATGACTGTACCCAGGACTGAGGTCAGGCTGACAGGTCTATAATTACCCGGATCATCTTTCCAGAGGAAATGGCGGTCTGAGCTGTAACAGTAGAAAGTGAGCACATGCTCAGAGTAAGTGTTTACCTATCTATTAGTAGTGACAAGTCCAGAGTAAACTAGGACAAAAGGACAGATGACATAAAGCCTAAAATACTGCTTACACCTCTGTTACAACATCATTTTTTTTTATATAGCCACAATATCTTTTGCTTGGTGTGACAACAGACTAGGATTAACTTTTCTTTGCCTCAGTTGTAGTTTTTTTATTTTCATTATTACATTAATAAATCTGATTTTTATACTACAAATATTTTGGGCATTATTGCTGGGAAGACTGTCGTAAGTGTAGTAATTTGGGGTATCAAATCCATTCATAGCAGTTGAAGCAGTGTTACAATCATCATGAGCATATGAGTCTCTGTGTCGTAGTTCCCAACTTTATTACTGTTTCTCTGACTAGGCAATTTTTGTCAAGGTTTTAGGAAAGGTAATAAAAAGATCATGTCAGCCCTGAAGTCTCCCTTAGAAAGATATGGATTAGGGAATCTTCTCTCAAAAGGAAATGTGATTAAAGCTGAGGATATAAGAATATACTACAAACATTTTTAAGTGATTGGGATAGAATTGAACTTAAATCATGTAATGCTGCTTTACTCTGGAGATCTTTCAATGCTGAACCTGCATCTAGAGATAATCCTGCAATAATTCTGTTTTAGCAGGTTCATCTATTTAGATTTGTTGACCAGAGGTGTTGGATATAAAGGCNGGGTTCATCTATTTAGATTTTCTATTTGTAATCCTGAAGTTGACCAGAGGTGTTGGATATAAAGGCTGCATAGAAACCATTTGGGAAAGAGTATGCATTAAAAGCAAAATCTTTTATCCCAAAAAATATTCGACACTGATCCAATTGACCTATAACAGCATAAACAAATTGCTGCTATACCACATGAGCTTTTGCAAAGCTGATATACATGATTTATTGGAGTGTATGTTTGTGATCTCATCCTCTAAGTTTTCAACGTTAATGATTCTTCATTGGCCTATTGTTTTGAGTTTCCAATAGCCTCAGTATGTATCAGATGTTTGATATATACCAAATAGTTCCAATTTGATTTTTAATGCAGCACATAACCTCTGCTTTTCAACAAGATCTCACATCAATATTTGGATGAAATTTTTTGAAATCTCTTTCTGATGAGATTCCAGGAAGGAGAATTCTGGGGCATGGAGATGCACAGACAGCAAAACCCCCAAGACAAACCCTCCCTTCAGCTGAGTTGTTCAGCCCAGGTATCCTCAGACTGTTGGTTAATTACAGATATTTTTGCATAAAGCTTGTTCTAACAAAATCATATTTAGCATTCTTAAAAAAAGCTGTAAGTCAAAGAGTGCATAACAGTTTAAGACAGAAGGGTTCTGAAAAGAAGTGGTCCCTGTTCCATGGCTCATTCCCACCCGTGCACTACTGCCACCCTTTTGTGGACATAGCTGCTTCCACAGCTACATGCTCAATCAGAAGAGACACTGGCTCAGGCCCTGTGTCTGCTCTCAGCCTGACCGGTTACCCAGTCTAGTTTATGGCGTAATCATGAAAGCATCTATGGCTCTATAAAGCAAGAAGTGACAGCTGGGGACTAGTGAAAGCTTATTTTGGCTTGAAGAGTTCCTCAAATTACAGACCTGGCTACAAGCCAGACACAATGATGACTATGGACAGGTCCTGAAAAGACCCCTAGGAACATCAGGGGGACTTACCCTACTGAGGTAAACAAATAGCACAATGTCAGACTAAGCCCAATGTCGCTAGATGTGTGAAGAGAAATTTGGAATTATTTGAAATTCTTTTTCAGCAAGGACACCTGTTTACCAGTAGGGACAGCACAAGTGAAAGCCTTTCTTTTCTTCAGTATGCAACTACATATATTCAGAGGCAAAACCTGTCCTTAGACTGTCTTCACTCTGAGGAAAAACACTAAAAACATCCTATATACCCATTACATAAAAAGAAGACAGGTTGCAGCAGTGATTGCACCATCTGCCAAGAGAACACAGTACAAAACAGAGGTTGTGGGGTATTGAGAGGAAGACAACAGAAATGATCAGGAGTACAGAAAAACCATGCACGGATAGATGGAAATGATTTGGATTGCACATTTCACAAAGCAGAGATTTGAAAGAGAAAATTATAATACGTACTGCGGGTAAGGTACAAGCAAAATATATAAAAACCTTTGTTCAGATAGCTCTGTTCCCCAGCTCAACACAAGACTGTGTACACAGTGAAATTGTAAGATGGTAAATTAAAAACTGATAAAAACAAACACTTTTTAGCATAATATATTATTACAGGATGTGGTGCTGATGCAGGCTGTAGGATGTATGAGGTAATTTAAGGTTTATTACTCCTCAGTGATTAAGATACTTAGCATGCAGAGTAAGGTAAAACCCCATGAAGTTAGGCAGTTACTATAGAGCAATACTGATTGCCACCAGCTGCCGACCAATGTGAGCTTGCTATCTCTCCCAACTTGTAACCACCTGCCTCTTGTCTTGTGGAGAGGTTTGTAATTTGACAGAGAGCAAGGCTCCCATCTTCCGAATTCTGTGAGAGGTATCTACTCAAAGGAAGTCAAGTACATTCACTGTACTTGGGATTCAATGTATGCAAGCACGAAATCATGTGGAAGGGGATTTCCTAAAAAAGAATGGTCTACAAAATTACTTTTGCTGCACACAGAAAAGATGCATCACCACAGACCATGTCGGTTCTGCTTAAGAAGAGTTAAAATCTGTCTAACTATTTAGGCCAAATTGATGCACCCAACCCTGGGTATGGAGCTGAAATGACAGCTCCTGGTTTTCCACCGTTGGGTGGAAGTGAAGACCAAGACACAAAATCATCAAAATAAATGACTTTGGAAAATATCTAACACTATATTTGTCATAATTAAATTTTTAAAATGTGTGCATAAAACACAGGGGGAGGGCAGGGAGTGAGCCACATTTCAGAGCAGACTGCTGACAAGTGACGTTATCCTGTGACCCACTGACAACAAATGACTCTTGGCACACAGTGGATGCAGCTGAATTCTACTCATGAGTTTGGGACAGAGACCTTGCAGGCTCTAGCACAACGTTGTGTTTGTCTGCGAGCTGGGCTCCACCGCCCCTGTGCTGGCACGTTCCTCCCACTGGGAAGCGGAGTCTCCTCTTCCACCTTTTCCTTTTTGATGAGCTGGCTCTAGGAGAGCAGCTGTTCTACTTCCTCTCAGTCCCTTCCACTGATGCTTTAAGCAGCCACGGAGATCGATCTTTCTGCTGCCCCATCCAAAAATGCATCACGTATCACAGAATCACAGAATCAATTAGCTTGGAAAGACCTCAGAGATCATAGAGTCCAACCTATGCCTGAACACTACCATGTTAACTAGATTATGGAACTAAGTGCCACATCCAGTCTTAAGGATACTTAAAAACCAACAACAATTGATTGGATGGATGAGCTCAGAGAGTGTTGGTGAATGGTGCCACATCCAGCTGGCAGCCAGTCCCTAGTGGAGTCCCACAGAGATCAGTGTTAGGCCTGGCACTGTTCAACACCTTTACTGACAAATTGAGTCCACCATCAGGAAGTCTGCAGATGATACCAAGCTGGGGGCAGATGTTGAACTGCCAGATGACAGAAGGGCCCTTCAGAGGGACCTTGACAGGTTAGAGAAATGGGCAGATTCCAATAATATGAGATTTAACAAGTCTAAGTGCCATGTTCTTCACTTTGGACGTAACAATCCCCTGCATCGCTATTGGCTGGGGGATCAGTGGCTGGAGAGTGGTGAAATGGAGAGGGATTTAGGAGTAATGGTTGACAGGAAACTTAATATGAGCCAGCAGTGTGCCCAGGTGGCTAAGAGGGCCAATGGCACCCTGGCCTGTATTAAGAACAGTGTGGTCAGTTGGACTAGGGAAGTTATCCTTCCCCTGTACTCAGCCCTGGTCAGACCACATCTTGAGTGCTGTGTCCAGTTCTAGGCTCCCCAGTTTAAGAAGGATGTTGAGCTGCTTGAGAGGGTCCAGAGAAGGGCGACAAGGATGGTGAAAGGACTGGAGGACAAGCCCTATGGGGAGCGACTACGGGAACTGAGGTTGTTCAGCCTGGAGAAGAGAAGGCTCAGAAGTAACCTCATTGCTGTTTACAACTACCTGAAGGGAGGTTGCAGTCAGGTGGGTGTGAATCTCTTCTCTCAGGTTGATGACACCAGAACAAGGACATAGCCTAAAGCTGTGACAGGGGAGGTTTAGACTGGATGTTAGGAAGAGGTTTTTTACAGAGAGAGTGATCTCTCATTGGAATGGTCTGCCCAGGGAGGTGGTGGAGTCACCATCCCTGCAGGTGTTTAAGAAAAGACTTGATGAGAAGCTCAGCGACATTTTCTGGATGATGGGAGGCTTGGATGGATGGAGTGTGGTGCCCATGGTTCCACGCTTGTGGGCCTGATCTCTGGGTGAGTGTTTGCTTGGGAGTTGGACTAGATGATCCTGTGGGTCTCTTCCAACTCAGAATAACCTGTGAACCTCCAAGGACAGTGGCTCCATCACCTCATGGGCAGTCCATCCTAATGTCTAATCATGTTTTGAAGAACTTCCTGCTGATGACCAATCTGAACCTCCCACGGCACTATTTAAGACTATGTCCTAAGAGGACATAGTCACTAGTTGCCTGGGAGAAGACGCTGACCCGCTCCTATCTGCAACCTCATTTCAGGCAGTTGTAGAGAGCAATAAGGTCTCCTCTGAGCCTTCTTTTCTCCAGACTAAACAACCTCAGCTCCCTCAATCACTCCTCGTAAGACTTGTGCAACCTGACTTATGTTACCTGATTTATTGTAGCAGCTCCATTTCATTTAGGAATTACCTGCTATTATCTTTTTATGTAGCATAACCTTCCATACATAGTTATCTGCTCTCTTCCTTAGTCCAGTTTTTAATTTTTAATAATGTTTGGGTTGGTTTTTTTTCTGTTACATTACTCTGTGCTTGGTAATTCAGCTTAGGAAGGATCAGTTACTCAGTCTAGTTACGGTACAATTTTTGCCTCTTGTAATATAATTTTGAATATATATTTTCTGAATTCTCTCTTCCGTCCTGTTTGTGAGGAATAGAGCATTTGTGTGGTAATTTTTATACAGATGGTATGCAAGGTGGATTTTTTTTACCTAAGCATCATTGTTTTTAACAGGCCTTCAATTACGGCTGAAAACACTGGAGGATCTGGGCTTGGTTATTCACACAGTCTCAAAAAAATTATGTTCCTTTAGTACAGTAGAGTTTGTTGTCACTGTGAAAACAGAAGCAGAAGACAAGACAATAATTTTTAGCAAAGTCCTTGCAATTTGATACAGAGCCCAGAAACCGTCCATAGAAGGTTAGGACCTATTTGTTGAGCAGCTCACCAAATTTTTTTGCTCACAGGGTCAAGAACTCTATGAAATGAATCAGAAAATAATCTAAATTGATGAGGACATTTTTCTGTGGGAAGCTGTGGAGCTGTTCATGCATAACAAGCACCTGCCTGGAGAGCTGTGGAAGACTCGGGAAGAGTACATTCTTGGAGGGTTATGATGGCAAACTAGGCACCTCTATTGTCATTATAGTGTTTGGGGAATGGCAAATCCTTCTAAATTATCCTCTCACTTGACTGTTCAATTTTGATCTCTGAATGATGTTTTGAATATACAACGTTGTGTTCACAAACTACTAAGGGGGAGAGTTACACCCAACTGCCAGTTACACCAGACTGCCAGTATGTTTGGTACACAAGTTTATAGGAGAACTGTAGAACTGGCACCCTGAAGTTGTCAGACCTCACACTTGAGGGGACATACCCAGACAGGAGAAGAGACATTGGTACTAATGACACCTGTGCCAAGGACTGTTAAAGTGTATCCAGTTCGTGGAAATGCTGGCAGTAGCAGTGAACAGTACATCTCTATATTTACCGAGTCAAGAGACAAGAGGGAAAGCACAGCAGTAGCAAATCCAAATGACCTATTTGGAAATGTAGAGGTCATCACATTTATTTTGTAACAGCTTTTGTTAAGTGATGTTAGCTATATAAAAGTGGTGAAAATTGATGTTATTCTAGGCATGTTTCTCTCAGAGGAAAGCTAAAGACAATTTTGGCTCCTAACCTCAGTGTATGTCCTGTCACTTTTTAGAAGGAGAGCAACAATAAGCCAGTGAAGTCAAGCAGAAAATACTGGACACAAGTGAGAAAGATAAAAAAGAAATCCACTGTTTCTCCACATGGCTAAAATAAACCAACACTGTTTGGCAGATGAAAAAAAAAGCTGCCTGTTTTGTCAACAGAAGCACAAGATTCAGAGTTTACCAAAAGAACCAAAGCAGAGACAAACTGCCCAACTTTGCAATGTGAACACAACGTACATTCAATAATTAAGTATGTGACTGACCTAATGAGAGACGCAATAACCATATTTCAGGTTCAGTGGTTCTCAATAACAGCCCTGGAAGAATACAACTGAGACTGGAGACAAGAAGGTTATTTTTAGAAGCACTAATACTGGGGCAATGATTAGAAACAAGGATCCTTTTTTCAGGTACTGAGTATTTTAATTTTAAGTGTAATTCCCAATGTTTTGAGACATGACTGTGTGCCAGAAGTCAGGACCAAAAACTTATATAGGGGCACAACTGTGCAAAGCAAAAAGCCAAGATTAATTGCTTTCCTGCTTGAGGGAAGAGAAAAAGGAATGTTTACTATGAGATTTTCTATATTTTCTACAGTGCAATTAAGAATCAGCTGTTTGTTCCTCTGGACAAGGGAAAAGTGAAATAAGGAGATCCAGAAACAGGCTAGAAAACTTCAGACAGGAAGGAGGACACCATCACTGACAGTTAACGGAGGATGAGGAAGGAGACTTCACTAGTGTCATGCCCAGCCAGTGTCTAGAAGATGCAGAAAGTTTTTGACCTACCTCTTTACTCTCAAGCAGAATAGGGAAACAAGTCTTTTCCAACAGCAGTCTGGTGGCTCATCATATAAGCCTTGAGTTACAAGCTTAAGGAGGCAGCTGTTGCTGATATCTGAACAATGTGAAGTTCCACACACTTGATTGAGACTACAACTTTGAGACCACAACCTTGAGACCACTTTTTTTTGAAAGAAACAAACAAACAAGGGTTTTATTTGGAGGAAAGTGTACCTAAGTGTCACCCTAAGCCTCAGAAAGACATTCTATGGAATGAAAGATTGCTTCTGTGCAGCATTTCCTTGTAAACTTTAAGTGAATGTATAGAGGTTTTGGTCTCACTGAAGACTTTGTAAAAAAAACAAACCTGTGCAGAGATCAATATTTTTTAAGACACATTAAAACTGTCATGATGTGTTTGTATCCTTGGTTTATTGGACTTAAGATGAGATTCAAACTAATCCATCCACAGTTTGTGAACTGATATTTACAGCTCTTAAACCTTTACATGCATTCATCACTGGAAACATTAATGGTGACTAGTATTGGCAAAAATTGGGTATTGTAATGGGACTACATGTAACAAATAAATTCTTCTGACCCCAATGAATGTAAAATATTCTGTGTTTTTAGTAATACCCAGTGGGATACAGAAAAGCCTTCCTGTTGGTATGCTAAACTGTTCCGTGATCAATAAAACTGTATGAGAACATGAGACTGGATAAATAAAACTGTCCCTATAATTGATGTATTCTCTTCTCTCAGAGTATTGCGCTGCTCTTCTGTACCTCTTAACTTTTGTTCTCCCACTGCACTGCAGTGGCCATCTCACATTTTTATAATTTGCTATTTTGTTCTGCCTTCTCTCTTGTCTTGGTTTTATCAAATGGCTACAACTGGGGGGAAAACCCCAAACCTACTAACCAAAATAAATACCCTAGGTCTTATCTGTGACCCATCGTGAGAGAATAGAAGAGGAAGACGATGAGCTATCAACAGTGTGGTAATTCTCCCCATCTACTTGTTCCAGCTGTCCAACTCATCAAGATCCAAAACACTTTTGATTCAAAATCCGATGTCTGACAAGAACTCACACTGTGCAAAATGACATTTGCCAACCAAAATATTCATGTCTTCCCTTCCCTCTTGCTATTCCACTGACACTCCTTTACCAGTTATGTTTTCTCATCCGTGGGCTAGGGAGCGAGTGATGCCCTTTAATGACATTTTACTTTTCGACTTTTGAACAACAGAATCCAGTGAAAATTCACAGATTATCAGAGTGATGTCATCTTCAAAGCAGCTGATTTCCAGTGCCCATTTAACCAGGTGAAATAGCCATACTTTAGCAGAGGTGAAAAGCCAAGTCCAATTAGATCATCGGTACTTGTGGATGGAATAGCCCTGCTCAGCAGTTATCTCAACAGTTTTAGTAAATCTTACTGCATATAAATTAACTTAAATCTCAGTGTAAATTGTTGTGGAGCAATGATAGCTGATGACTGCATATAACATGGAGCAGCTTTGTGGAAAGAAATATGTTGAAGGAAATCCTCTGCAAGCAATACATATAAAGTTGGTTTTGGTTTTATGTGCTCAAGACAGCCAGGGTGTGTTTTCAGCACCTACTATGCAAAGATAATGCCTCTCTCCAAAAGAGAAGATTGGCTGCTCCCTGGGGCTGGGATGGTGGGTGGGTGGAAGGGCAGGGCCTTGTCAGTCAGGGCTGTTCCACAACCCCAGCCAGAAGCAGGACAGCCAGGGCCACCAGAGGCAGCCCCAGCCCTGAGCATTAGGCACCTTCTGGGGAATGTGTTGAGGCTGTCACAGGACTTCAACCCTGGCTCAGTGTGCCCCAAGCAGCATCTGGTGGGGTAGAAATCTTAGCAGCAGGCTGTTGAACCAAAGCCTCAGCAACAGGTTTTCCAAACTTCACTACTGAGAATTCTTACAATTTCAGAAGCATTCTATAATAAATACATTAAACTCCATTCAGTGCAGTTACTTTGAAAACTCTTTTACGTTTATCTAAATAAGTGTATATCCTGCATTTGACATGAAAGTGTTTGCTAACCTCTGAACAAAAAGCCACTAAAAGCTGCAAATACAGTTAATTTGCTGCTGAAAGTAGTTTGTTAATTCCTAGTAGGAGGTCTTCTGAGGTTAAACAGCTACATTTAAAGTAATTTAAACAGATTCATGATTACTGGAAGTGTTCTGGAAGCCCTGGGCACGGTGAAAACTGAAATGTTGCCTACTTAGTTTTACAGAGTGAATTCAGTTCTTCCTTATCTATGCATTAATTTTTATAATTATGGTATTACAGAAAGATATTGGGGGTGGGGGAGGAAAGGGCTGCTATTTTGAAGATTTATGTCTGCCAGGCTAGGAGCAAGGGTTAGGGTTAAATCCCTTCTGTCAGAGGGATTTCAGATTCACTGAATGGATGACAAAAAGCCATAACTTGACAAGATAGAAAATACTAAAGTACAGTACATTAGATAGTACATTACATAGTTTCTTTATCCAATGCTCCATGAAAACAAACAAACAAACAAACAAACAAAACCCTCTCAAAACAACAAAGCAAACCAAAACAAACAAAAAACTTTGGGTTTTGCTTCTGAACCACTGTGTTCACTGAGCACAAATGGTGATACACTTTTCCTGCAGGAGCGATAGTGGTGGTATATATAAATGCATATAGTGTGTACTCAAATGCATAAACAATCCCTATCTCCTCTCCACAGGCACGTTCCCTCCAGATTTTGCTATTCTGCTGAATGTTCACTGTATAGTTGTACAAGTTCTAATGAAAAAATTTGGACTAGATAGTGCCAGACCAGGTATTGATTTGCTTCAGTGTCGAGCGAAAATATGTAATCACTTACTATGGGGAAAATGCGTAAAGGAAGCCTCATTCTTCCCTCTGTTTGAAGATCCAACTTTAGTTTGCTGAAAGAGAAGTTTGTTCTAGGTCTCCTCCAAATTGAGGTTCAACATCTAAGTCACGACCTCCATATACCAAACTAAGAGAATTTTATTGCCTAGTTGAAGGCATCTAAATGAGGCCTCTCCACTGAAAGCTTAGCTCCCCATGGTCCTTGTAGGGAAAGTGGAAGGAGACAGCCCTCTAGAGGTGTCTGTTTTGCCCTATTGAAGTATGAATTCCTTTCTGGAGATACCATTATGGAAAATATTAAGAATCTGCATTGCCATTCAATTGTCAAGTATTTCAGTTAAGTAGATAAAATGAGAAAACACGATTTTTTTCTAAAGATCTCAAACAAAAATTCCCTCCCTGAGGTTTCTGTTATCCACGTCTTTGAACTATTGCTCCAAGATGTCTTTAGTCACTGCCCAGTCTCTTTATATAACTTATTGCAGACAGAGGAATTACATGAACCTTTCCTAACGTCCCATCATTACCCGCAAGTAAAGGACTCCTGAAGTGAACACAGTGAGGAAGCCTTCATGCCACGTCAGGCATGTGTGAACAAAGGTGATGTTAAGAAACCAACAAGGCTCATTATAAGGCTTTCCAGAGCAAGGGGAGAAGAACAGTGATATTAAAATGTATATTGTTCTGGAATGCTTTCCTGTATTCCATATATTCTCTATGACCAGATCCTCAAAGGCTCCCAGTTGATACTGAAGTACCAGAACTTCTACAAAACCTAACTTAGAGTTAGGAGCTTGGTTGCCTCTTACATCATGGCCTAATGACACAATGTTCACGGACATTAAAAGCTTATTATCTATTTATGAAAAGCCGTGTTTACAAGCTGGAAAATAATGAAGATAAATTTTATTTAATAATGAGAATAAATTTTAGTTCCACTTCCTGTATTAACAGTAAATGGCTACTGTTTATATTGCTTGCAAAAACAGTGGTTCCCACAGAATAAGACAGATCATAAAAGGCCAAATTAAAGCAATTTGAGGTTCATCTTGGCCTAATGGAGTGGTACAAGATAGCATCAGTGTGACTTAGGACCACAAAAAGACCAACAAGAAAAAGAGAAATAATATGACTTGTAAATCTTAATAGAGTAAGTTTTCCCTTCTGCATCAACCTGACTTGAAAAGTCCAGATGATTTTTACTGAGAGCTATGCCGTGTGGTGGGTATGACATCTTGAAAAATGGAACCTGTAGTCTTCAAGCTTTGATAAAGTAATCACAGAATCATAAAACATAATAAAGTAATTAAAGAATCGTAGAGAATCATAGAAGCACAAAACATTGACAGAGAGTTGCTTCATCTGGGAAGGAAATAGCAATCTGGGCTGTCATCATGGCCTGACTATACATAAATGCTTGCTTCAATGCTGAGTACTGTAGAAGAGTGCTGGGGACTGGTGCAGCTCCAAGTAAAGCCTAGGGAAAACATTCCAATGTCTTCAGTGAAAACTGGATTGAGGTCTTGATTCTGCAATACGAGGATCGTCTTTCTCACCCAAAAGGAAACCTGAGTTGTAGTCAGCTTGACTTTATTTTTCCTTTTTGTGGTTTTTCACTTTGTAGATGCCCTTGCAAGCTTTTATCTATTCTAGGAGTCCCATGAGACAAGAACATTCATGCTGATTTCATGGAATGGACTGAGAAGTTTCAAGAAGCTCTCTGAGAAGCACTTTATGCCTCTGGCTAAAATCTGAAGTACAAATCTACAAGAGAATAGGGAATTAGGAAAAGAAAAACAAACAAACAAAAAAGGAAATAAAAGAATTATACAAGAGAGAAAAACATGGCAACAGTGACAAAACCACATTTATCTCTGGGGCCATGGGCTATTTTATTCTCTACAGAGGGAAGAAAGAATTAGAATTATACTTAGGTATCTTCAATTGAAAGGCATGGAAGTAGGGAATTGAAAAGAGATACTGATGGATCTAAATATTCACTTTTCAAGATAGGGAATAGAAAGTTCTTCCTGAAATATTCCCAGGAAACTGTTTACCTAAAGTCAGTAACATTTTAAGAGGAAACTCATTACGCGTTTGCTACTTGAGAAAGATTCCATACAGACAAATCTTTTAAAAAAACAGCAATAAAATAAGCAAAAAAAA
>WEKX01002987.1:215769-227029 GCA_013390025.1 Pitta sordida
ATCCACTTTAGCACAGTGGTGACTGTCCCTGCCTCTCATGCAGGAGGTCGGGGTTTTGATTCCCTCCAGGGAGGCAGTGGTGCCGTTCAAGAGCTGGACTCGATGATCCTTATGGGTCCCTTCCAGCTCGGAATATTCTGTGATTCTGTGTGATTCTGTGACACTGTTGCTTTATAGTATAGCCACTCCTTTCTGAAGGTGTCCATCACAGAAACATCTGAGCATTCATGAATGCCAGCCAGACCTTCGAAATATCCACAGAATGTTAGAGCTTATCTTATTTACTCTTAATGGATATTATTATTTCCTGTCACAAATTGTTGCAGACTGGAATTTAACCACTTCTGCATGTGGGGTTTTTTTTCACTTTCCATTGGTATGCATGGATTGTATTAGTATTTGGAGAGTTCAGTGGAAGGAAAAGTAGTAGGATAAAAATCAATGGTGTTTATTTTTCTTTGATTAGATTGAACAGCAAACAGTGTGAATTTGTGTAGACAAAGAAGCCTGTTGTTCCATTTTTGGGACAGATTAACTGCTACATAACATAAAAGCTTGCACAATAGTCTAGAAAACTGCTATCAGACTAAAAGGATAATAAAATGTTTTGGACAGAAATACAAACAGTGGTGAATAATGGATATCTAGCGATCTATAATTCTGACAAAGGTTTTTCTTTGAGGCTATGTGTTAGAATTACGTGCACATACATATGCTCAAAATACTGCAGTACTCAGCATGATTTATGTACTTGATAAAATGCCTAATAGTAGCACAAAAATAGAATTACACCAGGTGCACAACAAATAATCAGGCTACTTTCGAAATAACTGAAGTAAGCCAACTGGTGTGGGGGCCAATGAGAGCAGATGATCAACATATTTATTTTGAAAGCAGCCAGAATGGCTCAAACTTCTTCAGTCACAACTAAATCATGGCAGTCCCAGATTCAGCTAATTCCAGTTATGGCTCCGTTATCAGGTGAGAGTAAGCACAGTTCTTTTATTCAGGTCCACTTTCTCATTTCTCATGACTCTTACCATTGTTTGCTTTTACTGTCCACTATCAGACAAACCAGGGACTTCCTGAAGTCATTACCTATGTTCATATAACTTTATGTCCAAATGAAAACACAGGTAAGTATACAAATACTGCTCCAATAGGCCCAGGCTCGAGGAATACAAGAAAATAAACCAGTGACACAAAGAAGTGAGTTGATGCAAAGTCCAGGGAAAGGGGACATAATTGTTCTAATGGGGCTGAAAGATGGGAATAGCTCCTCCTGCCAATATAGTGGTGTCTTTGAATGAGGTAGGCATTTCTTTTCACTGATTTTTGCTAAGCAAAGAAAAATATCTTTGAATATTTGTATTGATATTTTTGATTTTAATGTAGATACGTATTTGAGAAGTAGAAGACTGAGTAATTTTAACTTATCAGAAGGAAGCAATTTAAAGAAATTTTTTAAAGAAACAGTCTGGGTACTAAGGAAAATCAGAGAATCATAGAATGGTTTGGGTTGGACCTTAAAGATCATCTCTGTTAAATCCCCCTCTGCCATGGGCAGAGACATTTTTCATTAGAACAGGTTACTCAGGGGACCATCCACCCTGACCTTGCACACCTCCAGGGATGGGGAGTCCACAGCCTCTCTGGGCAATCTGCTCCAGTGCCTCACTGTCCACACAGTAAAGAATTTAATCGAAATACCTAATCTGAACATACCCTCCTTCATCTGAAGGCCTTCATCTACATATTGTCTAAGTATGGTCAATGGTAGAAAACAGGGGGACAGGATAAGCATAGATCTGCTGATACATTGCAATTTTCCAGAATCTATCTACTGTCAGAGTAACTAAGATTCACCCAAGTAGAAATTCTGCTGGTGTAAAGTTATCATTACTAGAAGTTTTAAGGGAGAAAGTAAATGTCCTGTCTGTTAGCTGTAAGGACAATGTGCTATTAGGTCAAATTGATATCTTGGCTTTCAGAATTTATGGATGGTGAAAGCAATTCTTGATAAACAACTTAGGTGTGGAGGTACTTTGTAGGGAAGATAAATTAGTACAAGATTGGAGAGGAGAATTGGATAGGAAGAGACAATTCCAGAACGAAAAAGCAGATCTGGAATTGACACAGGAAAAGCAAAAGTCAAAGGCTTTATATGAGCAGAGAAAAAAGTTTGGGGAGGTGGAGTATCGGAATCAGACAGCAAAGAAGGCAGCTCCAAGAAAGCACCTTAACCATGATACAATGGTTTTACCTTGAGAACAGGTTGGGGATATTGAGAGAGAAGGTTAGAATACCAGAAAAAAGTCAGGAGAGGCACAGAAAAGGCACAGTGAGACTGGCAGTGCACAAAACAAAGTTTATAGACCTCGGAAAAAAGCTAATGATGTGGATTCAGTCGATGTGTTATGTTGGCTCTGAGAAAAGTATCAAAATGGAGACCCATTTAATAGTGTAGATTTCTCCTGAAACTGTTGGTAGTGTACTTTTGTGGATTAGCATTTTAATGAGTCATAATAAAATATACTATGCGGATGTAATCTATGCACAAATGCTTGAGGAAATGAAAGACTGACTAACGACCATTACATAATTTCAACATGGAGAAGTTATTGCCCAATTCAGATGTCAAAACCATGCAAATAGAGGTGCCTTGGTCCTACTAGGTTAATGTTCAATTTGTTTTATTACCATTTCAAACATAAAGGAACACAGGCAATAATATTTCTGATTTGGATATTTAACCTTTATCCCAGTAATTTCTCTTCTGGATGGAATGAATCCTAGAGCTAAAGCAATCTAATTGAGAATAAGGTTTGTCACCTAGTTCCGTGATTAGGCAAGAATCTTCATGTAATAAATCTGACAGTATTTCCCCTTAAATCAATATTTTGAGGACAAAAAGGTCTGTTCTGAAGACCTTCTATTCCTAATTTATTGAACGCAGCCATTCTCAAGTCCTGAGCTCGCTTAGAGCAACAGAAAGCAAAACTGACCACCATTTTTTTCAGTAATGAAAATGTCAATTTATTGAAACCTAAATGATGTCTCACCACAGCACAGGAGCCCCTAGCTGAGGGTATGTCATGTCAGCTCCTGAGAAGAACAAAAGCATCCTGATTTTAAAAAGGAACTTTTAAAATAATGTTTTCCCCTATTTTTCACAATATTTGATTTGCATGTTTCATTAGAGTAGAAATGGATTTTAGAATCAGTTTTCCATAGAGGTGGCAAAGATTGTTTCTTAAATGACTTTCCTTGCACAATGGTATTTAATGTTCCCATGAATAGCATGAAGAGAAGGGAATACAAAGTACCAAATCAGGGAAGAGATAGTTGGGTAAATGGGGAATTTAAGACAGGGAGCTATTAAGCACATTCCTATTAGTTCAGGAATGAGTCCTTTTCAAGGACAAAGGAAAAACAAAATGTACAATGCAGCTCCATGGCAGTAGGTTTAACATTTTAATAGCTGGCACTCTGCCTGTATCTGATGCACTTGTTCAAATAGGCAGATGCTGGATTGGATAAATGGAAGGGCATGTAAGGACACAGAGTCTAGCTCCTTGCTGCATTTATTATCACAATAACTCACCAACTACAAAACGTGGGAAGAAAGTTCCCTGGATGTTGAGAGGCTTTATACTGACAATGTGAGGTGGAGGCTTTTGCTGCGATTAATGGACACCACAGTCACAGAACAACTGAAACTATTCCATGTCCAACTTAACTACTGCTTGTAACATTTAGTGATGGAGAAGATTCTCTTCCCCTACTATAAATTCAATTTTAACTCAAGTGGTTTATATTCTCACATGGGTAATATTATATATGTAATACAATATACAGTAATCATATATATTCTTTATTACCAAGGATTTTAAAGCATGCACTCTTTCATTTTTATACAAAAGTTAAATACAGATACCTCTTTTTTTTTTTTTTTTTACTGGGTATGATGGATGATGTGTTTCATGAGAGATGCCAGGTCTCTATTTCCATGCTCCATACTACCCTATAGCACCCAGCTAGTAAAGCCTGGTAGTCAGTAAACTGATGACAAGATAATTCACAATTTTACAGCAGAAAGATGTCAGGTTTTCCATCTTTTTTATTATGTTTCAGGGCTGACATTAACTTTTGTCTCACCCAAGCCACTTGGGATATGATTTTCTTTAAAAAATGGAAAACTCCTTATTCCCCTGGATATGATCCTCCATATAAATCTGCTTGAGTGCATTTGAAAAGAAAAGCTAATTTTTAACCACTGTGTACTCTCTTAGTCTTTGATGGTAGCACATCACACATTTTATGTACTATGATGTTCTTGTTACTAAAAAACGTTTCAAGATAAAAGCTCTACCCGTATCACCTGGTTTCTATGGAACGATGCTGTGATTCACAGAGCTGCAGAGCACCTGCTTGCGCTGGGGTGAATTATAGTCACGGAGGGTATGCGGTGGTGCATCCCTTCATTCGCGACAGGGTGAGACAGGAGTCGCACAGGCGCGCAAACAGCTTCTTAGAAAGTACGTCCTCCAGTATCTGTTGTTGCCATGACCAACGTCACAGGTGTCCATGAGTCAGCACTGCAGTCCATCCGGTTTAACGCAGAGGCTGAACCAAAAACTTCCACAAGAAAATAAACGCAGCGGCCAACTGCGCCTGTAATGTGCACGGGGATGCTCCCACCGGCTGGCGAAATGAATTAAAAAGGAAAAAAACCTAAAAGTTGATTGGCCCGTGCAGCCCTGGTTTTGGTGCGATTGGGTGTTTGGGGTCTTTTTTTTCGGTGAGTAATGACTGCTCTCTGCTACTTGATAGCCGAGGCTGGCAGCGCTATGGCAACAGGGCTGCGGGAAGGGCGGAGGGGAAAAGTCGCTTAGCAACTGGAAGCTTTAGGCAGGCAAGGCTGTTTTAAAGCGCAGCAGTTTAAAAAAAAAAAAAGAAAAAAAAAAAAGAAAAGCAAACAATAAAAATCCCTCTCAAAACAAACCCGCAGTTGCTACTAGAGATGGAAAAAAGCCATGATAAAGCCAATAAAAAAGGAGATAACAGCTTATGGAGGGGGGGAAAAAGTAGAGATATTTTACAGTGATGATCCTAGATACAAGCTTCATCAATGCAAACTACAGGTCTAAACCTGCCCAGACTATTCCCTGACAGTTCCCTATACTGTTCTGAAAAGCAGAAGTTCACAGGCACCACCTCCCCGATCCCGCAGGCTTTGGCTGAGCATCCAGAGGGGCTGGGTGCAGCCCTGAGATCCTGCAGGGACCCGGGCACGGCTCCCATGGACTTCTGGCACCCCGAGCCCACTGCCAGTGGGGCCATCGCTACTTGGGGAGGTGGAAGGAGCAGCGCCTGCTTAGTCTTACTCTTTCTTATTATTTATAGACTTCCTTCAGCATGATAAGGACTCTATGAAGGAAAAAAAGTAATATGAAAGGTTATCCAATGCAGCAATTCAGATTTTTTGTAATAATTTTTCTGAGATGTTTTTCCAGTGCGCCAAGCTTCCTGACACTTCATTAATAATGCAGTAAAATCCCAGCAACATTACATTAATCACTCCAGTGGGAATCCAGCCAGTCAGGCACCTCTTTTTTCAGCCCTCCATCCTCAGCCTTCTCTGAGCACTGTCTCAAACAGACGTCTTTCACTGCATGCTTGGAAAGTTGCCCAATTTGAGCTATTTTGGACTAACAAAGGGACAATTTCATCCAAAGACACAGAACCCCCACAGAGCTGCTGCCCTCCCCCTCTCTCGTGCAGTGGGGGTTGGGTGTTTCTACAGACCACAGCCCAGGCAGGAAAACATGAGAGACTACATTGGTCTAACCTTCTCCTTTAAAGTCTACCTGGAGGCCAGCGAGGAGCTAACTCGCATATGGAGGTATGCGGAGCCACAGGCTCCTTGTGGAGTGCAGGGTCCAGTGACTGAGCTAAGATATTCCACGCATGCAGCAGGATTTGGTTTTGGTGTTGTTTTGTTAACGCAGAAAAATCACTTTACTACTGGAAAAGTCCGATCAGGCAAAAATCGAAATAGACGTTGGGAATGTGTTGATCTGGTCAAATATCAGCACAGTCAACTCAGAGACAGGTTGGCAGGCAGATCTGGATGTCATCGTTTCTTTTTCAGCCAAGCAACCCCAACCAGCAGCCAGAATGAAGACGCTGCCCTAGCTCCTGGGCTGTTCCCGCAGCCGGTCCTACCCTGGCTGCCTGCCTGCTCCCTCAGACCCCGCAGCGCTCAGCTGCTGACGGCCAGCCGGCTCTCTGGCTGCAGCCTCGCCACCTCCCAGGCTCCAGGGCTCCTGAAACAGTGTTTTTAGGGCTTATAATGCTAGAGGATTTTTGCGTTCACGTTTACCGGCAGCATTGTCTCCCCAGCAGATAATGCTGACTAAATTGATACTTAACAAAGACACAAAGGAGTCAGCTTGTGACTGATACACAATAGTTGTTAACAAGACACATACAATGGTGGTATTAGTGGGAGGAAAGAAAAGCTCAACTTTCTGTCAGTCATAGGTTCATTAGAAAGTAAAGAGTTGTTAGCACGCAGAAAAGCTCTTTACATGCACGAAAATGGTACCAGTTCTGAAAAAAGAAGTAAAGGAAAAATTAATCTTGCTTTAATGCTGGTGGTGAAACTAATTCAAACTGTCCTCCCTCAAGTAACCTTTCTTAATAGAAGTTTGAAATGTGTACGCTGTAAGAACAAGATCAGTGAAAATCACCCTTTTTTTCTTGTTTAAAAATACCCTCAAAGTATCTTTGGCCAGAGATGGATACTGTCAACCTGAAGCTCCTTGAGGAATGTCATACATTATTGTAACACTAGTAGCCTACAAAAGCTTCCAGATTTATAAGAAATAAGTAATGTGAAAGGTTCATTATCTTTTCTTTTTGATTCTTCTAATGTTTTTCTAGAGATCAGGGAGGTCTTACAGCCAGAGAATATAAGAAGGCATATACTTAAATCTTCCAGTCACACACAGAGAAAAGAGGCTAAGTATTGCATACAGTCTGTACATTTTTCTTCAAAAAAATACAGTGATTCTTGGGTTTAAAAATCCAAGAGGCACACGAGCATGCCCTAACATCTAGGTGTTGGCTTTATTTTTTTCTTTCTGACAGCTTTGTGCTCATCACAGGAGCTGTCAGAGCCTCCAGCACAGCCTGGGACTCCTGCTTCTTTATTACAGCACATGTTGTACAAACCTTATTGCAGTTCTGTTTTCCTTGGAGCAGAAATGGCAAAATGTAACCCACCTCACTCACATCGTCTTACAGCTCAAATAGTCACCGATTTTAACAGTGCCTATGGAATAAGGTACCATGCTCAGTCTAAGACAGAAAAATCCTGATACAACTGTGAGTGTATAGATTCACCCATCTCTTTGCACTCTCACTCAGCCCTCCAATTGAAAAAGTCCTAATGGTAGAAAAGTCCCGGTATTAAAAACATCAGTGTATGACATATGATTGCTGTGAAGTGCACAGGCATTGTCATTTGCTGGGCTGCTGGCTGCCAGTGACACCAGTGAGCTACTGCATTCAGCTATATAAGCGGTGTTAGGTTTGCCTTGCTTTGGATGCCATATATAGCGGCAAGTAATGCATGTGTTGGTGAGGACAGGCAAATTAATTACTTTTTGTTTAAATGGTACTTTCTGAGAAAATACAGTGGTACAATCTAACTTTAATATAATTATTACAATTTATCCCTACATCAATGTTCTTTATTATATATGCCCTTGGGAGACAACTGAAAAAAACCCATGGAAAACTGAACTTGATACATGCAACTGAAGATTGTTGTAACAGATGCAAAACAAGCTGTACTTGCTCAGGCTACTTGGGTTTTTTTGAGCATGTCATCTCTAAAGTTTAATGGTCTTCACCAGAAGTTTCTTGCACTCCAAAAAGTCTGACCATTTTCTCCTTCTATGTGCAGGGACACTGTTGTGATTGTCATGGCTGGGAAAGCCTGTGAAGACAAATGTGTTGCCCTAGTACCATCTAGTGGAGGGAATGCTCGAGAGAGATTTAAATTAAAGGAGAAGAAATTATTTGAGGTGAGAGCTGGGTTCATCAGCACAGCGACAGCTCTTTGGGATAAGAAGATGAGAAATAGTTGTCATCAAATTGCGCAGAGACTGTTTCGAGGCTTTCTCTCCCTGAATCCCATGGAGATTAGTTAACTATCCAGGACTGAAATGCTTTTTAATACTAGAGACCATCAAGCTTAAGAACATTTTGAAATTTTACTCTGTTTTCTGAAGAAATTTATGGGCAAACCACCTGTCAATGATGCCACCTGTTTCTTATTTGACAGGAACCATCTGGACAGCAAATACTCTAAAGCCGAGAAAGTCATTGCAGTCTGCAAGGCAAGATAGAGAGCTGTAATTTAAAAGCCCAAATGTCAACCACAATATAAAGGATTATATGTGGCCCAAGAACATAAAATGGAAAGCATGCCTACAGCTATAGGCCTTGTGCTAGAGGAGACAATGATTAAATATGTGATGTAGGGACTTCGATGGCCTCCTACTCACCCTCTTTCTGTTTGCAATGACCACTAGACAACAGAGAAAGCTCTTCCAGAGATTAATTTAGAGATGGCACAGACCTACACTAGTAGCGAATAGCCGAGTGGACACATCTCTTGACCTCAGTCTTTTGTACAACCCAGAGAGCAGTGAAATAAACAGCCTATTTTATGCATCAGCTGGCTTTCGCTGCTGGCTGCTGATCTGACCTCTCGTTCCTCTAATCTTCCTTCTCAGTGTCCTGTCAGTTTTGTGTTTACCTTCTTCTCTTTATTTCCTTCAACCCATCTCTTTGGTTCCTAGAGATCAAAGTAAAACTAAAATGAAAAAACCCCCCAACAACAACAAAATCAACAACAAAACAAAACAACCCCCCACAAACCCAAACAATTAAAAAACCAAATTGAAAGAGCAATAGGACAGTTAAATCCTATATCTTGTTATAGCAGGGCAATGCTCTATACAAGTAAGAATAAAAATCAGTGGGAGGTATAGGTCAATAAGGCAAGAACAGAGAAAACATTGGAAATGAAAGCATATAATTTGCTTTTGGAAGGTGGAGTACTGAGCCAAGCAGAATGAAAAAGGGATGACTTTAGTGTTGATTGACTAGCTGGCAATCCTCCCATCTTCAGACTGAGTGCTAATTTTTTACACTATGCAAAATGTCTCCTGGGGCCAGAGAGCATATCTGGAAATGAGACTCGGGGTGAAGAGCAGGCTTCAGTGATGGGCATCAAGCACAGAAGTACCTCAAGTTAGTAGTGAGGCAAACAAACAAACAAACATCCCTTGATTTGCATTCCCTAAATTCTTTACAATAGCAGCAACCACACGGCAGTGATTAAGAGAAAAATTACTGGTGACAAAAAGAGGAGGGAATTACTGTCAGAAAGCAAGGTACAGTATTCACTTTAGTCTTGGTCCGTAGTTATAGCATACTTTAGTTATGGTTAGCATGATACTCCATACCACTGAGACAGGCAGGCCTACCTGACACCTACAGCAATGCCTCAGAAAACTGTAACTTGGCCTCCAGCTCCTTCAGCACCAAGGGGGAGCTTTTGGCAGCCAGCTCCACACTGGAAGAACCTGAGGGACAAGCCCAAGTCAACATCGCTAGTATTCTTGGTGATGCATGGAGATGCTAAAAGTCCGGTGCGGTCATCTAGTCCAAAATTCTTGCTGCACGTCTCACATGAAAAATCTGGGACTTTGTGTGAGAAGATCCTAGTGGGTCCTTTCCAACTCAGAATATTCTGTGATTCTATGATTCAGCTAGACTGTTGCCTCTCTAAAACATTAGCCTAGAGGATCTGGCATGGTCATGGTATCAATGCTACTGACTGCAGCCGTGCAATATCCCTAAGGCTCAGTCTGCCACAGAAAGAGAGGAGAGTGTTCAAGTAAACCCAGGCAAAGGGAGTGAAGGTAAAGAGCAAGAAGAGCCCATCTGTCTCTGCCATGTGATGAATCCCATGGCACTTCCCTGCTGTGTCTTTAGGCTGCACTGCCAAGTGAATGGAAAGCCTTATGCTATTTCCAGTGTCTTGCTGGGAAAAGGAGAGGACATTCAAGATCAATAATAGAGCTTTGGCTAGGTTTGCTGAGCAACTTGCTGGCAATGTGCTGTACTGTTCATTGGAAAGATCTGGGAATGCTACCAAAACCCCTCTGCTCCTTGGGAATTGCCTTTACCGGTCTGTAAATGGCTGCGGAGTGTCCTGCATGAGACATGAGTTCCTTCTCCTAATACAAGTGACTGTATGTAGCAGGAGGGAATTATAATGTTCCTGCGGGATCCTGAAATCCCAGGGAACTATGCCCAGAGTTGGTATGAAGGGTTTCTCCGCAGTCTTTTGTCCCAGACAGCATGCAGGGGTCTCCTCAATCAAACCAGTTTCTATAGGATCCTGTCCTACATGTGCCAACCTCTGACCACAAGAGCACCTGGAATGTGGTAATGTGTGGTTAGAAGATTGTGTGTTATGCAATGTCTTCCTCTTGCCTGAAAGAGATTTTGGTTTCTTCAGCCCAGTCCAAATAGTCAACATTCTCAGCATATTGTATCCCAGCATTTGAAACACTGGGCTTCTGGGTAGCTAGCTCATTATATTATTCTAGAAAAAAGTCATTAGTAGAAATATGGTCAATGCTTTGCCATCTGAGTCCACCATTAGCAAGTTTGCAGATGATACCAAACTGGAGGCAAATGTTGAACTGCTGGAGGGTAGAAGGGCTCTTCAGAGGGACCTTGGGAGGCTAGAGAAAATGGCAGACTCCCATTATATGAGATTTAACAAGTCTAAGTGCCAGGTTCTTCACTTTGGACATAACAACCCCCTGCATCGGTATCGGCTGGGGGATGAGTGGCTGGACAGTGGTGAAATGGAGAGGAATTTAGGAGTAATGATTGACAGAAAGCTTAAAATGAGCCAGCAGTGTGCCCAGGTGACTAAGAGGGCCAATGGCATCCTGGCCTGTATTAGGAACAGTGTGGTCAGTCGGACTAGGGAAGTTATTCTTCCCGTGTACTCGGCGCTGGTCAGACCACATCTTGAGTACTGTGTCCAGTTCTGGGCTCCCCAGTTTAAGAAGGATGTTGAACTGCTTGAGAGGGTCCAGAGAAGGGTGACAAGGATGGTGAAAGGACTGGAGGACAAGCCCTATGGGGAGCGACTGCGGGA
>WEKX01002987.1:227548-277564 GCA_013390025.1 Pitta sordida
ACCTCCCACAGCTCCTCTCCGACCATCTTCTTTGCTGTTTTTCCTTTTTTTTCCTCCTTTCTTAAATATGTTATCACAGAGGAACCTCTATCTGCTTCTGACCTTGAATCCTTGGCAGCGGCAGAGGCGCAGGCAGCAGCTGCCTGGTGTTAGCTCCACTAGTTTGCCCCCCACCCTCGCCTGCTGCCAGAGGAAAAAAAACCCGCTCAAACCAGGACAATGGCCAAATGCTGGGAGGCTCAGATGGATGGATCATGGTGCTCATTGTTCCACACTTGTGGGTTCGATCCCTGGATGGGCGTTCGCTTGGGAGTTGGACTAGATGATCCTATGGGTCCCTTCCAACTCAGAATAACCTGTGAACTTCTTAAGCTTTCTGGACACCCAAATAGACACTGTCTCAGGCTGAACTGTGGAGAGTTGTACACCTCTGGAATCTGTATTGTACTGCGCAGCTGAAGTCAATGGGAGTTGAACTCTACTGAGCTCCTGTCTCTCACCAGCGAGCTTGGGCTCACTTCTGCAAATCCATATACTCCAGAAGAGCATAGACAAGACTGCACAAATTGTGATTCCTTCAACTCCACACAATCTTCCAATTCTATCCCAGCAGGTTTTACACCTGCAGACATGCTGTCCACGTATGCAGCTTCATGTTACAAAGCCATCACCCTGGCAAGCTGCAACACAGGTTATACATTACTTCAGACATCTTGAACTGGTCAAAAACACATGAAAAGAAGCATTTTCCATTGGGCCACATAGGCATTGCATGGGATGACACAAGTCACAGAGGCAAGAGCTGTGCAGCATGGATCAAACTGTGCTTACCACTCAGCCTCAGGACTGAGGATTAGCTCCTGGTGCTCTTCTGTTTAGCAGTGTAGCCACAGGGTCTAAGTAACCTTCTCCAGGCCTATCACAGCTAGTGATGTAATAACATAATCCTATTATTCTAAATATAGATGAGGCTTCAGAAATCACTGTGAAATTCAGCCATCTTCCATAGGTAAAATTCCAGGCTCTCTGAAGGATAAGGCTCAGCATTTCTGAAGAATAATTTCAGGTTTGTTTAGATCCATATCCTGCATCAATAAATATATTCTAGGCCAATGAACACATCTATAGAGGTGTGGTCCGTGTTTCTTCCAATGTCTTTTATATTTGAGGGGATTTCAGGTTGCTTTTTTTATACCTGTCAAGGAAAAGTACACTGTGGTGTGCATATGGCTGGGATGCTGCATTTGAAATTACCAGAAAGATCAAATTTACTTGGCATCTTAAGAGCTCTTAAACTGAAGTAATAAATTAAACATTATGGGTCCAACAGTGTTCTCTTTATATTGTAACAGTCAGAGTGAAGCTAATTCATAAAAGTAGGGTCAGAAGGATTTTACCAAAGGCCTATCCATTTTAAGGAAGAACTAAAAAAATAAATCAATGCTGCTTCAAGAAGATGTCAGATTGATATAATGAAATGTCCATAACCAATAGTATAAATCTACTCAGTTAAATGGATGCCATCTGTGTAGTCTCACATTTGGTAACATAAACAGCTTTTGATATATTTGGACTCAGAAGTAAAACTAGAACGGATGAAACTTCCAGAAATCATAAAATACTATGAATTCACAGCTTTCACCAACTCATATTTCACTTATAACTCAAACGTTGTTGTTATAACTCAAACATGACTCTATGACAGAAACAAGAAGAAGGATTATATTTGTAGCAGCCAGAAAATGTCTTTGTCATTAAGCAAAGAAATGGGATTAAGCAAAGATTAAGCAAAGAAACAGGAGAAGGTGGCTGCCAGAGGCTCAGGGCCAGTATATAACCCAACAGACAGCCATGATATGGATCCAGCCTGCTATGGGCTTGCCTAAATCTATATCATCTTTATTATGACTGGACAGAAGCATTGGGACATAAAAACTATTTCTTCCATCATAGTTGTTTGCATTTGAAATGTAAACTTCTAGTGACTTGATTTTCCCATGAACCAAATATAAGTCAATCCAATCTATGTTATGGGAATACTAGTTTAACTTACACACGTGCTTACATCTCTGTGCTTACCTTACTGAGGTAGGTTAAATTGACTTTTCCAGAGTCTTTTATACTTTCTCTTGCCAAGTGGAAACATGGAAAAACTTTACTGAATCATCTTGGTTAGGAAAAAATAATCATGGTGTATAATTTTTAGAAGGCAGATCCTATTGCAAGACGATACTATTTACAGCCTTAGTTGATGCTAAATCATAGAATCATAGAAATACTATCCCAGCACTACCAGAGTGCAATTGGTTTTCAGAAGAAGCCTGGTGACTATTTATACAAATATAGCAACAATATGTAATAGTAGTTTTATATTTATCAGAGAGCCAAGGAAATGCCACCAGTTTTTCAAACTTCTGGAGTAATATGCTTATTGCCGACCTCAGCCCAACATGATCCTGAACACTGAAGTTAATATAGCTACCCTGTAGGGAAAAAAAAATAAAAATAAATTGAGCTTTGAAATAGAGCTATGTCAGGAATCTTGCTCCCCATCTGTCTGCTTTCCAGGAGCACCAGAACTTTCCCCAGATGAACACGGGGGACCCAGCAACTGGCAGTACCTGCAACTTGTCAGCATCTCAGTGCTGTCTGAATCACTAGACACTTCTTCCCTTCAGGCTGGTAGGGGTTTGGTTTGGATGGATGGAGGCAGACCCTGACAATCAAGCATGAGCTGCAGAGCAGTGGAAGTCAGATTGCAAGTGATGAAAGCAGGAGTAGGTCTGTCTCACACAGGTACCTAGACAGGGATGAGATTTATTGATTTTATCCAAAGCACTGAAGAAAATGTTTTTTAAAAAATATACTATATTGATTTTCAGTGTTTTCAGAGAAAAAAAGAGATTAATAGCTCCACAGAGGAAATTAGGCACCGGAGTGCTCTGTTTTCCACTGAGTAACTAACATAAAATACTTTATGTTCTTTAATGTTCATTGAAGGTGAGCTGGGAAGACATTTGCTATTGTTGAATTGCCAAGGAAGCAACTGACGTCAGTTTCTGAGAAATGAGTGCAAGCTGTAGCATCGTGAATGACACATCAAAAGAGCCCACAATGGAAACTTCATTTATGGCAACTCAGTGTTCACAGCAAAAGTAATTTTCCTGCTTTCCATTCAGGCAGGTTGGAAAGCCCTAAGCAATATGGGAAATCTGTAAGCATCTGACATTTTAGCAAATAAATTATGAAAAGGATGTTGTCACAAAGGTATTTTGCGACGATGTTGACTGCCCTAAAACATTTTAAATTCCCAGTGTTGTGTACCTGTACTGAATAGGCCACGCAGTAATTTATGAATTTAGCACTGAAGTTGTAAAAGTGAATAGCAACATAGTAGCTGTGCTATACTTTTTATATAATAACGAGACATTAATCTTGGGGAAAAAAAGTCCTTCAAAGCAGTAAGCCTTGGTCCTGGATGTTTTTTATTGTTTGGTTTTCTTTTTTCATTGAATTTGCTAAGAAGTCAGTTGGACACTGCAAAGGCAGAAAGAAAGAAAGACATTATAATTTCCCTTCTGCCAGCTGAAAGGATTTTATGGGGACATTGAAAATTTGAAATGCTTAGTTGAATAGTTGGCACAAATGTTTATTCTTTAGGAGCACAGAGGGAGCGTGGCAGTTCCTTTCCATTGTTTCTGGAGAACTTCAGTCAGAGGGAGACTCCATAAACAACTGCCATGCACAGGATTTAGTATACGCAATACTATTTAAAAAACTACTTTAAATGTGAGGTTGATCCCTACGCACTCAAAAGGGTTATTTACTTTCTTACCTTCTGGTTTCAAAGAAAGAATCTTTGACAAAATGTATATAGAACATATTGTAATAGAATAGCTGAGCTGAGTTGCTCTTCACCTAAAAATTAAAGGGCCCCACCATCATCATCATAAATGATTCATTACCTTTGAGGTTTGGCAGGATTTTAAGGTCACCCCTCTTTAAATTTGAAAATGCTTGCTCACATTCAAGTCTTCCTGCCAGGAGGACTCAATTCATTAACTTGCACTTATATGGATGGCTATTTTACTGTTACTTTAACTCAACTTTTATGCTGGCTGCCTGCTGTGTTCTGAGTGCTGCAAGCATTTCAGAAAGTAGGTGCATGCTGTGAAGGCAGCCCTCTCTGTAAATAATGTTCCAATTAATAAGACAATTATACACCACTGCAGTACTTTATTGGTGTTCTCTGTTACTGCAGTATTGGTCAGAGCACAGTAGTTAAGATAACATCAATATTTTCATGTAAGGTCTTCTCTCCAGAAGTTTAGTCTTAGAAATTCCTACCACTCTGGAAATTCAGAATAATCAAGAAGCAGAAAGACATGCATTCTACAGTGTTCTAGTATAAAATTGTTTAGAGGTTATGTGAATAAAATTAAAATGAAAATAAGGCGTTTGGTTTAGTGGTTTTTTATATGAAATGTTTTCTATTTTGTACGTTGTAAGAATAAAAGCAGAATTGAAATGTATCTTCAGCTACAGTTTTAAAAGTCTACTGTAACTCTCCAAAGGCATTTTATACTGAAATTTTACAAGTCATTAGTCTGTTATATGAGTGGGTCCTGCAACAAATGTAGATTGACATTTATAAGGTCCAGACACAGCCTGTAAAGACCTGGGTAGAATTTAGCTACCAAACACAAAAGATCCTGCACTCCCCTGCTGAATTGCCAGTGTTCCTCTGGGGGATGCCTGTGGACTACAACTGCTATGCTCTTTTAGTTGAAAGTTCCCCAAATACCTCGGTTGTGTTTATGGGCACAGAAAGCATTTCTATCTAAACCACTTGCTACCTCTGTCAGCCCAAAAGAAGTGCAAGAAGTAGCGTCTCTTTTTGCCTCTGCGTCCCAACACTGTAAGGTAGCCTTAGACTATTCCCTTCTGTCTAATGATACAAAAAAATCCCAGTATAGCATTCTTTTAAAATATGTGAGAAGACTTTGTCCTTTTCCCATATGACAGTTTTCTCACCAAATAGCCAGAGAATTAATGGAAGAAGGAGGATATCCAGGGCGAGGCCAAGAAACAACTGAGAAAAAGAAAGCAGAAAGAATAGTTCTTGGTGAGAACATACATTGTAGGTGACAGTCTTGGCTCTCTGCATCAAATAGATAGAATCTTCTCTCAGGTTCACCTGTGAGTACATTTTTATAGACACATATTATGAGAATCCTATAAAGTACATTTCAGATGTGATCCACATTAAAATTACTATTTTAAATAATACCAGGATCATTTTTTCATGTCTGTGTTGCAGTTCATTCAGCCATTGTGAACATTTGAATCCCACTAGATATAGAATCCCTCTTTTGTATATTTGTGGAAAGTCTAGCACATTGGAAGTCTAATATTCAGTTGAGATCCTTCAGACCTGTGATAATATTTAATAAGTATCAGGTTTGCCTATCTTGTGAATAACCACACATGTGGTTATGCATTTTTCAGATTATCCATTTGGAAATCATGCTCTTTTTCTCTCCTTATCAGCTCTCACAGCATTACTGCAGATTATTTACTGTGGCTTAGATTTTACAGTATAAAATACAGAACACAAACTTCAGAAGCTTTTGTAATCTATTAGATCTAAAATCCACTGGAGAAATATCTGTCCTCAGCACCATTTATCTGACAGGGGGAAGCTATTCTTTAAACTGACCACCAGCCAAACCACATGAATTTGCAATATTGTTGGCTCCTGATGGGAGAAAAATAGCTGTTCAGGTGCCTGCATTCACTTTTCAGGAGCCTTCCAAGGTCAGCTCCTTAAACCAAGCAGTGACCTTCCCTTCAAATTCACTCGGCCTCAGTTTAGGTGCCAGTGGTGAGGGGATCCACATCTGAGCTGGGTGTCTCATCTCCAGTTATACCCCAAACTGGTTGCATCAGTTAGTTAAGCCACTGGTGTTTTAAGATGAAGTGGAATTAGACACTTCAGGATGAAGTGACTGCAGCCTATACACTACTGATCATACATATTATCCAGCTTTTCATCCCCTGTGTAGGCAATTTAGTTTGTTTGTTCAGCTATATTGAGGCAAAGTCACTCATGACTTCAATATTTTCCAATCAGACTGGACAGCCTTCTTGTCATAGATATGTATGTATGCAGGTTTTTACACAGGATGAGTATCATAACATCTTGAGGGGAAAAAGAGAGCTCTACATTTATTGCAGATATGAGAAACCAGGGAAGTGGAAGAACTTTTTTCCCCTGGCCCTGGCAGGGCTGTTGTCAGTGCAGCACAGGGGCCTTGAGTGGCACTTACATCCTTGCTCATTTTAATCAGGTTTACTCAAGTGCAAAATAATGTCACATTTCAGAAGACAAATTGTATTAGCTGAAACATTATTTTGTGAGTCTGTACAGAATCACACAGAATCACAGAATATTTGGAGTTGGAAGGGACCCACAAGGATCATCGAGTCCGACTCTTAAACACCTCCCTGGCGGGAATCGAACCCTCAGTCTCCCGTGTCAGAGGCAGGGACACTCACCACTGTGCTAAAGTGGATTTACATGAAGGTCTGTCCATGGATAGTGGGGACCACTAGCATGAGGCTAAGAGAGAATATGGGTGAATTACAGAACATTTTTAAGGAGTTTAGTCTACCCATACCTGCAAAATCATTGAATCATGGAATCATAGAATATGCTGAGTTAGAAGAGGCCCAGCAGGATTATCCTGACCAAATCCTGGCCCTGTGCAGGAGTCACATCATGCGCCTGAGAGCATTGTCCAGATGCTTCTTGAACTCTGTCAGACTTGGTGCTGTGACCACTTTTCTGAGGATCCTGTTCCTATGCCCAACCACCATCTGGATTTCACATCTGGGTGAAAAACTTTCTCCTGATATCTAACTTAAACCTTCCCTTGACTAATATTCATGCTATTTATTCGAGTCCTGTCGCTGGTTATGAGAGTGAAGAGATCGGTACCTGTCCCTCTGCTTCCCCTTGTGAGGATGTTGAAGACTGCAATGAGGTTTATCTGTCAGGCTCCTCTTCTCCAGGCCGAGCAAAGTGATCTCAGCACTTCATCATACTGCTTCCCCTCCAATCCCTTCTCCAACTTCATGGCCCTCTTTGGGATCCTCTGTAATAGCTTAATGTCTTTTTCATATTGTGGTGCCCAAAACTACACACAGAGAGTTTTCAAGGTGAGGCTGCTCCAGTGCAGGGTAGATATAAATAAAGGCTTTCATTAGGTTTTCTTGGGGTGTAGATGTTGCCTTTGTTGGGTGCACAATATAGTGCAAAGGCAATGACCTGGTTTCAATAGGATCTGAGTCAGAGGAAAGGCAGAGAGGAGAAAGAGGAAGCACAGCGCAGCAGGAGACACAAATGAACCTCAGTAATGTGATCTTTCTTGGTTGGAAACATTTCTACTCCTAATACATCTCCTCTTCTCATTACTCTTGGTGCAAAGGTAGGAAATGAAAGCTTCTGGAGGAAGCCAGGTTTGCCTGTGGGAAAGCGTGGAGGCACATGGAGTGGGAGAATCTTCATGTGTGTATGGCTGTGGGAAAGAGCGATGGAGAGGGAACTGTACCCAAGAACCAGGGTATCCTGCAGCTAGAGAAGGTTGGGAAAGGAGGCAGGAGTGTGCCAACTTCCACCACTGACCTCTTTTCCACCAGGAACCAATGGAGACCTGCCCTTGTTACACCAAACCCCCTGTTTTCCTGCAGACAGAGCACTAATGACTAATGGGATTTATTCCTGCCAGCCACCACATCATGCAGTAATCTTAACCCAATGCCTGTTGTGGTGCTTGATGAGGCTGGAAGTGCTGAGCAGAAGGGATATTTCTGCGCTGTTACTGTTACAGGGCTGAACAGCTGGATCTATGCTCTGACAACCACTGACGGAAGTCCAGCATGGCTTAAGAGTGAGAGTGCACAAGAGAAATGCTGCATGGGATACTGTAATGCCCTGATCAGATTGTCAAGTTCCTTTAATTTCTTTTAGTAGTTTATAGAGCAGTTGACGCAGAAGAAATAGTAGGAGAATCAAGATTAATATGCCTCCTTTATAAAAATCTATGCCTGTATTTAAAACATAGTATTGCTAGGTTCCTTCAGGCATGTTTGTCTGTGACACTACTTTTTCAATTCAGTCTTGTAGTATTATTCTGGAAGCACTTACTACGAAGTCTATAAATTCTTACAAGCTTTTAAAAGAAAATCCTAGTCTTCTGATGAATGTTGTAGAGAGATTCTGTTATAGCTGGTCACTTATATGGTTAATCTCCAGTCTTTTCTTTGCACAGCCTTTGCTGTACAAGCCAAAGACTTTGCCAAGAAAGCAGACCAAATGAGAGTGAAGACTGATTACAACAAAGTTCACAGGTTCACAGGTTATTCTGAGTTGGAAGGGACCCACAGGATCATCTAGTCCAACGGCCAAGCGAATGCCCACCCAGGGATCAGGCCCACNCCAGCCAATCAAGTCTTATCAAGTGAGAACATTATCCTGCAGCAATAGAAAAATTCTTCTTTGTTTGAAAAAGTAAATTTGTATATTAAAAAATTCAGGCTGACAACTGAAGCGTAACAGTGGATAAGTGCAAGATGACTTGCTTTCCAAGGTTTAGCTCACTTATTGCAGCTTTGGAAGCTCATGCAAACCATGTACATGCCTAACCAGTGGCCCAAGATGTAAGATGTTTTCAAGCCTCATGTTTCCAACAGCTCCAGGCTGATGAAAACCATTAGTAATGCACCACAATAGCTGTTTTAAAGCAGAGCATACGATTCAAACAAATCTTTATTAAAGTGTCATCTTTATTTTTATACTTCTTTTATTGCTGTCATGGGAATTTGTGTGATTTTTTTGCCTTTTTTTTTTTAAAAAATTATTTCTCCATTTGGAAGAGGTAGCCACTGACTCCCTAAATAGACTTTTTCATGGTCAGAAGTGTACACAAATCGAGCAAGCACTGTGCACAGAACATGGAAATAACACATGGAAGTGCTGCTTTTGTTTGCAATTAAGTGATCTAGAGTCTAAAGCAAATTCAGCTCCAGATCCTGCAAATATCACAATGATAACCTACATCTGCTTCTTGTTCATAAATTAATAACTTTCACCTGGGCCAAGTAAACTCCAATGGTTCTGGCCCATGCATTAACAGCACATAAATGTCAAAGGGGAAGAATAGGGAGTTTATTGTATTGAGATTCAAACAATGAATGACATAATAATGAAAATGTTGGTATTTTAACCATAGGTGAAAACAAAATGACAGAAAAATGCTGAGCAGACTGTTGGAGAAGTATTTTTTTAAAGGCCAGGGAAAGAGCCCTTCCTTGCCTTCCCTGAGATCCCCAATGCTTCCTCCCCACAGGGCAAGGAGTGAAGCATTAGGCTGCCCCACTGAAAAAGTCATCCAAGCCTCAGAGGAGAGATGATCAGGGTTGGGGTCAGGGGGAGATCATGTGGGCTGTGCTGAGAGGAGAGGAAACAGAATTTGGCTGGTGAGAGAAGGAGGAAACCCAGCTCTTCTCCCAGATGCCCAACACATGCCAAGTGGTGACACAGTCACTAGTGGCAGCAAGGAAAATGCCAGTGGTATATGACAAAACAAAATCTTCCCCATGAAGGTGGCTAAGCATTGAAGATGTTTGCCCAGAAAGGGTGGTTGATTCTTGGAGATTTCCCAAATTAGACCAGTGTTTGTTATTCCTGTTTTCTGTACAAAATGGCGGACACCACCAGCACCACATTTTTTCTCTGCACTTTCATCTAGCAGTGCTAGTATGGAGATGTTGTTTAAAAATACTGTGTCCTGCAGCAACACATCTCTGGTAAATATTTCTGGAATCAAGATGGCCTTAACCGCCCCTGCCTCCACAGTGCTTAGTGACAAGTCTGACTATGAAGGTCAGAATATCCTATAAACCGCACAGTATCCGCCATGCCTTTTAGCTTCTGCCAAGTCACCTGATTGTGACTGCAGGGGAAAACAAATGCGTGCCCTTGGCAGCCCTGTGGCTTTCGCTGTGCTACAGTATTTAATCACATGCTAGGCATAGCATTGGGTACAACAAGCTTTTCTTCCCACCCTCTGTTTTTCTTGTAGCATTTCTGCAATTCTCTTCCCAGTCTTAACACTCATTTCATTGCTTATCTCACTCTGCTAAGTCTTTAGCGTAGCACTACCTCTACCTTTTCATTTTCCTGTGTGAAACTTTAGACTACATTTTTTACAGATAAATTATTGGTCTCATACTAGCAGCTCTAAGTTAATTGTTTAATATTTCCTTTTAAGAGAACCAAAAATCTATGTTTCACTAGAACAGTTTTCCAGAATAAACCCTTGGTGAAAAAAATTTCAGTGCTTTCCAGGTGGGCTAGTTTGGTGAACAAGGTTGATGATTAAAACCAACTGAGAATATATTTTTGGCAAACACATTTTTAGCTTGAAAATATGGCAATATCAGCAGCCAATTGGAAAGTATTTTAAACCAAGATACATGAAGTTCACACAGTGCAAGAAAGGTATTAAACTCTAATGCCGGGAATGTCAATTGCCATTGAGGTATATGGTCAACAATTCAATGAGTGATTTGAAAGCACTGATTGAAAATACCCAGTCAGCATTAAAAGATCATATCCTCTGTAAAAGACAGCAAATGGGCAAGGAGTTAATTCCACTTTTGTAATGTTTTCTTGACTTTAATTGAAAATTCCAGTCTTATTTTCTGTTGAAAAGCAGTCTGTTTCTGAAGGGTAATCAGAAATGTTCAATGAGCTTTGAACAGGAAAAATACTGGAAAATACTAATATATCTTCTGAGAAAAATATTTACATATATACACATACATTGTCTATACATACTTTATTGAATTTCTAAACAGCTATTTAGTCAAGACTGTGGGGGAGAGATACTGAAATTTGACCAGAACATAGCCAAAAAATAAATGCCTTTTGACACAATGATGTGTACATTTTTTTACTTCATAGTTATGATCCTTTAAAAAAAATGTTTTTTCAATATGCTTTGTACAGCCTAGCTATGCACTGACCATGAGGCCCCAAAGCAATGTGCACGTGGCTCACTGTGTAACTTACTTTTCCTTCAACTGTAATGCACTCAGCAGTATGGAGCAGAGTTTGGCAGATGACAAGGCAAGGCTGATTGCAAACATAAGAGTAAACTCTTGCATTTGTCTTGCTAGGAGCACATGCGGTTGCAGGGCGAGAGGAAAAAAAGCCCTTTCCAATAATTATTTTATTGTCCGTATGTACTCTTGTGGGAGTTTTCCCTTTGAACTCCTAGCAATGAAGGATACTGTGGAAACTATTATTGTTAGATATGGGTAATATTTTTTAGAGTTAACATTGCAAAAATGATGGGTTTGTTTTCCCCCAAGCCAATACCAGCCTCCCCAGGTTTTTTTATTTGACATCAGTGCTGGGGTTGAATGGATATGTATGGTCATAAGCAGTGCAGACAAGTTTCTGCCACCTCCTGACTGGGTGGCCAACAAACTACAGTACTCACTCGAGAAATGGGGTCTCCCTTAGGACAGGCAACTGCGCTTTTCTTGAGGCATTGGGTAAAGTATAGTGTTTTATTTCTTTTGCTTGTCTTGATGATAAAAAATATTAGTTTATTGTTTTATATTGCAACATACTTTACGTTTTTTTCTTCTACTTGATGAGTGTAAAATTTATCTGTGAAAAGTGAAAGAGGATTAAGATATGTTTCATGATCACCTTTTTAAAATTGTTTTTTAAATAAAAAACACAGTGTGAGATTGGAAAGGAAATGCCTACAATTATTGCTGAGAATATAGTTCATTATGTGTTCTTATACCACCACAGATATAACTGTGATGCCTGTACACTGCCCAAAGAACGGTAAAGTGGCTTAGAGACCATTTCCTATGTACAAATTTGGGTATTTTTTCTTTCCAAGGGAATTAACTTGGTAGGAAGTTCCTAAAGTCATTTTATTAGTGGGGTTTTTTTTGTGATATTTGATCAGTATTCAGTGCTGAAGTCAAAGTGAGGAGCATAGTACCTGTACTGGGATGGAGCTGGTCATCCGTCTGATATTCAGGGCAAAGTGAGTCTTCAGCGAGTCAATGCTAGGACTTTTTTGCAGCCTGTAAGAGCAATTCTCCAGGGATGAAGTTCACTTTCACCATGGAAGTGTCCTGTCTCCTCTCTGGACAGGTTATTATCCTTACCTTAGTACTTCAGCTGTCCAGCACTTGAGGATAAGCTTCACTGAAGCATTGTGAAGGTAAGGAGAGACACTCTTGCTATGAGTTGCTGTTGAGTGGAAAATCACTCTAAGTGGGAGATGGTACAGCCAAACTGTTTTCATTAGTCTTCACTCCTATATCTTAAAAGAGAGAAACAAAGGTCAGGAATATTGCCCTTCATCATGCTAAATATAACTACTGTATGGCATTTATAGAACCATTAAAGTCCTATATAATAGTTCAATTTCAAGAAATATAAAAAAGAAAGCCCTTGCATTATGTTTTATAATCACATATGTGGTTCAAAATATCTGTAAAGCCCAATTTTCCTGTACTACCAAACTTCCACTCACAGTAAAGAAAATCATGAGGCCAGCATAACTCTCGCAAATCCTTTGTTTGCCTGACAGGCATCTGGCTGTACAATAAGCTGATAATCAAAGGGGTTACATCAGAATGGCCTTAGTTTTTCTGATCCCTTCATAAAACATGTAAGCCGTACAGAAATAATTTAAGTCTGACCCAATGCCTCCAAAGGAGGGTTATGGGTGTGGTTATGTTTGTTTTGTTTTAAGGATGAAGATATTACCACCTAGTGACAAGGCTTCAGAATATAGCAAACCTGGTGTCAAATCTTGGATTGAAAAATAGGTATCCCGAGTTCTGATGCTTTTCAAAATGAGAATAAGGTGGAAAATAGTCATGAATTCAAACAGGCAGCAGAACACTGGGTGTAGGTATGGGGGCGGGGGGCGGTACATTTCTGAAATTCTCAAGTTGAAGGCTCTTGCTTGCCAGCTACAACTGGTATGTGCTGGTTGTAAATTTTCACCTCACTGAACTGGACGAACATGGCATATCTTCTGATTAATAAACAGATGTGAGACTGCGCAATTAAGAAGCTGATCACATGTTGTGCTTCTGTACGTGGGCTATTTAGACTAGCTCAGGGTGATGTAAGGAACAGCTGGTGCTGAGAAGAGTGGCTCCTAAAGAGAAGCAGCCTCCTAAAGAGAAGAAGGGAGCCTGTAAAAAAGGAAAGCAAATATGTATTTTGCCTGAAGGAATAATGCAGCAGTGAGGGAAGATGGAGGAGACCAGATAGTCTGTGGCCCATACTACCTGAAAGTGTTAACAAATAGCAGCAGCACAGCATGAACCAACCTGACCTTCTGCTTGATCCTCCTAGGTGAGCAGCAACCTCTCTGCTAAGATGGATGGTGGGACTTTGTGACCATAGTGCTGGGGTCAGTGAGGGAACAGGTATCTCTGAAAGTAGAGTAAATCTCTAGTTTATTAAATAAACCCCAGTTATCCAGAGGCAGTGCAGGTTGTTGTTCATTGTGTCTTGCCCCTGAGATCTTCCTATCTCTAAATGATCCTTTTCAGCCAAATACTATTCCCAAGTGATATAAACACGTAGTTGGATCCATGAGCTTTCCCTTCCTGTTGCCTAAACCCTTTGGTTTAATTAGACTTATACTCTTGCCAACTTTTTTTTTCTTTTTTTCTGCTGACACACTACAATAATTTTGAATAGTCTACAAGGTGGATGTGCCTCATTGAAAGATGCTGTACATTGATTTCTTCTGGAGAAATTAAAGAAATGCCAGGCTGACTTACTTCCCTGTCACTGTCTTCACTAGGGTTATTAATAACACTGGTAATTTGATAAATCTTACAGTTTTCAAAGATTCTTCTGTAAACAAACATTTAATCTTGACTGAGATCTCTCTTGGGGTGGGTGTAACGCAGGATTCAGAAGGAAAGGAGTCTGTGGCAGATGTGTATTAGTAAAATATCTTGCCTTCTACATCTCTCTCAATGATGTCCCATTTGTGAAATTTTCCCATTCTGCCTTGCTCTTGAAATTGCATGTTCACAGCTGACATTAATAATAAATAAAATTGGTATCTCTTTTTGTAAATACATTCTGGTCCTGTGCAGAGAAACTCCTGGGATCCAGATACAACTGGAAGCATTTATGTAGTTATTATATTTTAAAAAAATGGGGGTTTTTTGTGAGAGGAAAGTTACCATATGTGAAAAGTCTTTAAAATGGTCAGTATTTGAGAGCATGACTGATTTTGATAGGAGACTACCAGCCAGATCTCTAGAGTAAGTCAGAAATTACTGTGATTTTCACACATTGCTAAAAAGTAAGTTTACTGTGAGGTACAGTGAGAGTTGTCACCCCTGTGAGAGCAATTAATATTTCTTTTCAGGGAACTTGGTTCTTAATTTACTAAGAAAAAAGACCAAATAGCCCAGGTACTCCCACAGGTTGCAATTTTGGTAGTGCATATTTTACTCCTGCCTGGGCACTGGTCTCGTCTCCCAAGGGACTGAACTCAAAGGGACTCTGAATATGTTATTAAAAATGAGATGTACTGACCACAATTGTGGTATGAATTTCTCTGCACCCTTTTGAAAGCTCCAGCCTTTGATGCTCAAGGGTTAACTGCAATAAAGTGGTTGCACATCTTCCAGAGAGCTGCTGAGCAGAAAGGAACATAGGCTTTTCCTACATGGTTCAGTCTGGAGGCCTTCCACTGCCAGGTACTGTCACAGATAAGACAGATGGACAAGAAATTTCCCTTCAGCCTCTCAATACCCAAATTTACTATGTATTAAGTTTCCAGATTAATCCAAATGGTGAGTTTTTGATGAAATGGGTTGTTCTGCTTAATTTAGCAGCCTCCCAACACATTTCAAAGAACTGAAATAAAACAAAACAACAAAAAAAACCCTGCTCTACAAACCCCCCCCACCAGAGATATGCCTTTCATTAGGGATTCAATATCCTTTTCCTTAGGGACTAAGAACAAGGTGTAGGTGCAGTGTCTAACCTAGGAAGGAGAAGGGTCTGGGATACCTTACTGTAGCCTTTCAATACTTAAAGTAGGCTTATAAGAAATCTGAAGGGGGCTTTTCACAAGAGCATGCAGAGATAGGAGAAGGGGGAATGACTTTAAACTGAAGGAGGGTAGTTTAGATTAGATATCAGGAAGAAGTGAGGGTGATGAGACACTGGAACAGACTGCCCAGAAAAGCTGTAGATCCCTCATCCTTGGAAGTGCTCAAGACGGGGTTGGATGGGATTTGACTGACCTAGTCTAGTGAACAGCGTCCCTGCCTACAACAGCATGTGTCAGCCAGTTAGGGTGGTGTAGGGGGGATGTGTGTGGAACTAGATGATCTATAGTGGTCCTTTCCAACCCCAAACACTCTATGATTCTATAAAAGATATGGTTCTCTACGTAGACATCTCTTTATTTGAAAATAAGGTTTTCACTCAGTAGTTACTGTGATCAGGAATCCCTCTTCCCTCCCCTCCGGCCCCCGGCAAAGGATACAACATTTCAGTAGCGAAATCAACCGGTTGTCCTGAGAAGCTGGGGAACCCCTACACCTGGGAACATTCAAGGTCGGGTTGGGTGGGGCCTTAATTAATCTGGTCTAGTTGAAGATGTTACTGCAGGGCGGTTGGACAAGACGGTCTTTAAAGGTCTCTTCCAAGCCAAACTGGTCCATAAATCTATACGTAAGGCAAGAGTGACATCTACTGTCTGTTACCAACAGCAGCTCTGATCAGCTGCAGCACTGTCCCGGTGGCCAAAATCCCCAGGGTACAGGGACATAAGCAGTGAAAGGAGTCTCTGTGCGTTTCTACCGTCAGGTCTTCAGTCTGTACTATCAGTTAAAATGAACGAGAGACAATAATTTATACGATTTCTAGTTGATGAACAAAAATGAAATTTGGAGTTGTTTGTCCCCAAAGCTAGGGCACACATGACCAGAGCAGTACAACTTGTGACTCAAAACAGCAGATCAAGAAGGTGGAAGCTCTCAGTAACTGAGGGCAGGTAACCAGAGAGCCAAATCCTCTTTCATTTTGAAGAGAAATCTGCAGGGAATCTGGGCTGTGAAATCAAACTCAAATCGCCACTTAATCACTGAAGCATTTTCATACTGCAAATAGATTAAAACCTAATCTGTAAGCACAGATCTCAAGGCTTCCCCTTCAGGACATGTGTGTGCCCCTTGCCTTTTTCTAATGTGAAATACCCAGTGCAGGTGTGAAAGAAAGCATTCCTGTTAAACAGAAACCTGACAATTTGCTTACCAGAAATTAGTTTAAACAATAGAAATAATTTTCAGACCACAAGTCAAGTCAAATAGTAATTTCAGGATACAAATTTCTATCTAAAATACAGGCCTTCTGCATGTGAATGCTGAAGGTAACCAAGCATGCACATATGCACATAATCATACATATCACACAGAATCACAGAATATTCTGAGTTGGAAGGCACCCACAAGGATCATCGAGTCCAACTCTTAAACGGCACCACTGCCTCCCTGGTGGGAATCGATCCCTCGGTCTCCCATGTGAGAGGTGGGGACACACATCACTGTACTAAAGCGGATTTATTCAAATTCTATGTGCAGAAAAAAGAATATAAAGGACTGCATAATACTGAAAACTAAAAAAAAATAGACAAATTAAGTTATTTCAGCTAAAGATTTTGGCTTGGCAGCCTTCAAGATGCATGAAAAATTGTGAATAAACAGACGTACCTGACTGCTAAACAGGAACCTCTAGTTGTGGAATGGACTGTGTGCAGTCCAGGGTAGCTTTGTTATATATTGTAGTCTGTTTTTCCTGAAGCAGTAGGACACTTAAATACTCCTTACTCTTCAAAAGATGGCTTGATCTTACCCTTGACTTTTACAGCTTGCAGACTTCAGAGGATCAAAAGATCCTGGAATCAAGCAGGTTGCCAGGGGCATCAGGAGGTCTCCATTGCAATTGCTGGCTCAAAGCGGTGTTGGCACTAATTTCAGACCAGGTTTCTCAGGACTGTGTCCATCTGGGACTTGAAAATCTCCAGAGATGGCACCTGCACAACCTCTCCAGGTGGCATGTTCTACTGCTTGGCTGTCTTGATGAAGTAAACAGTTCTCTTCCAATTCTTCCGACAAAATTTGACTTGCATGATATTTTCTGATTTTAACCACAAAAGGGCAGTGACAGAAGAAATAAGGGAAAATACAGGCATTTTCAAACACCATGTGGCCTGTGGGACAGCTGAGCATGCAAGGGGAAAAATATGCAGACACGAGTAGACTAGCTCAGACACTGCTAAGAAATATTTCACAAGAGGGAACCATCATGCCTAGATCTGTAACCTCATCTGCCCTCCCACTGACCAACCCAGTGTGTGGTACGTGCATGATAAAGATGTCGTATGCAAGACATCGTCTTCCAGGGAAAGGACATAAGGGCAGAGGTGATCCATGATAATCTTAGCTTTTTGCCTGAGCTGGTCTTCACACAGCATGAGATCTTAGGGCCTTGCTGAGCCTAAGCTTCCTCCTTTCACAGTTTGCTCCAGGCTTCACTTCTCTGCCTCTCTGTTGGCCACCACTCTCTCCTACTTGCGTTTCCACATTCATGTTGGTCTTGTTTTGCCTAAACAGGACCTTTGCAGCTACAGAAGAACAGCATGTTTATCCCTCAGTACTATAAAGTGGACATGGAGCTAACTCTCACTTCAAACTTAGTAAAGGGGGAGGGAATGAGGAAATAACTTTGAAGGACTCATCTGAGCTGCAGAATGATCCATCAGTACCACCCACCGTCAGCAGAACACATACTCTGACAGCCTTCAGCAGGATGCAATGCAAACAAGGCAAGAGGATTTTCTCAATGTCATGCCAGAGATAGACAGAAAAAAATTACAAACTCTTGAAAGTTGAAGTGAAAGCAGAGAATAAAACCAAGAAGCATGAATTTCTAGTTAAGACACAGACTATGAGCCCCAGGTGTGATATATGATAACCCATCCCTGAAATACATGTTCTGCAGTAGTTGCTTAATTTGCCATAGCACTATAATCCCACTGAAATTAAAGAAAGAAAAAGGGCTGCAAATAGAACACAGCAAAGACTAATGTTTCCTATCTTGTTATACAAGGCCTCATGGGTATTTTTGGCATCCTTTAATTATTTTTTTTGTTTCATTCAAAACAATTCCAAACAATTACAAAACGTGGGAAAATAAACAGGGAAAAAAAATATGTACACATCTGACTTGCAGAGCTGACATGGACTCATCTACCATGCTAGATCCTGAGTCACACCAGTACTCCACTTGGGACAAAAATGTTATACCAAGGGCAAGAAATAAAGGCGTTGGCATTATATTTTAGTAGTCCGAGTTTCCCACTGAGTGCAGGAAAGATGTATTCAGTGCAGGAAGGGGAATGAATAGCCAGAAAAATTCATGGTGCAGGGGCTTTAGTGGTGAAAATTGCTAAGCTGCCAACACTCACAGGACAGTTGCACCCTGGGAATTTTATGCAGAATCAAAGAAACAGAAAGTTTTTCCCAAAGGAAAAACTATGGGTGTGAATGAAAATACATGCATTTTTAAATGTTGTGCATGTTTTAAACACCTTGATGACCAACAGTTAATGGATTTCAATGGTAGGTCCTTAAAAAGTTTCAACTGCCAGTATAAAAATTCTCTGTTGGAAAAACGAGACAGAGGGGAGCAACACAGCAACGAAGGAAGTCAAAAGATATGTACTAGAGGAATCAAGGGCAATTAGTATCAAATCCCCACCTGGGATGGGATTGGGACTGTAACAATTTTGAAAACTTATCAGTCAGTGTGAAATCTGGCAAACTGACAGATAACATCTTTGAAGTCTTTGATTCTAAGGGACTCAAAACATAATAACAAAGAGTAATTTCAAAGACATTCTTTGTACAGCATGTAAATTGTTCTGAACTGTTTATAGGGAGATTACACAATGCATCATGTGGAATTTGTGTAAAAATACATGCTAAGGAACATCTAAATTTGAGCAAAGAATTCAAAATAATTGAATTATGTAAGAAAATCCCCTTCCAAGGAGAAAAAAACAATTCAGCTATGGTAATGCCATGGGTCTCTTTCCATGAACGAGATCATGTCTATCACCTGTTTCTCTTTAAATCTGCTCTCAATTAAACTAACCAGAGAGAATATCTAAAGCCTCAAAGTCTTGCAAGGCATGTCGTAATATTTTCTGTACTCCCATTTATCCCTGAAGCTCCTTTTCAGCTCCACAAAATTTTTCAAAATCGTTTCCTGAACTACAAACACTAATCCTGAGATTAAGTATTCAAATAATGATTCTATTTTCATATAATATGAATTGTAGTACCAGAGCAATATCCAGTCTTACTCGAAAATACCATACATGAGAGGACAATTGTTTCTCAAACAATGAATTCAAAATTTAAAAAAACCCAGCCCATCTTGATATACTTTATACATAGACAGGAACTTAGAAATAAAACACAGAAAGCTCTTCATCTATGTCTGTAAGGATAAACTATGACTCCTGACTTTATGCAGCTTCACAATCCTGGTCTCTCCGTGACTCTCCATATGCCTGTTGCACTGTGTACAGTTTCTATGATGCAGAGTACTGAAATTACTACTGTCTGGTAGGTGTCACATGATAAAAAGTGGTTTCAACCCTATCTGTAAACAATGGTGACTTATATCAGCTGTTACTCTGGAACATCTTGACAACTGTTGGTTTACTTCTGAATGTTTACAATTAGGAGTCCAAAAGTGATGTCATTCAAGGCTGATGTGACCAAATTTGTAACAGAAAGAGGAGAATAGGTTGTTTATGACCAATAGGCTTGAAGTCATTCGTGTGAAGGCAGCAAATATATAAAGCACTGGGTACAGAAACAGGACAGTTATGCAATCAATAAAAAAGTTATATTTACTAAATAATTTGAGCCTGATTCATCATTATATTATACAGTACATAATCGCTCATATCTCCAGGTTCACATCTCTTATCATCATGGGAAAGTAAATATAAAATAGCTTCAAATGAAATCTGAAATGAAGTCCAATGTTGAAAAACATTCAAGTTTCTTCAGCCTCATTCCCTCTCAAGATAATAGCTTTCCTACCTGTTCACAAAAGTTTGCAAGTATTTAATTCAAAATCAAATCTAGAATGCTTATGTTTTAAAGTGTTTTCTTTCTAAAAGAGAAGCCTGAAACCACTATAATGATCACTTCTCTGAAACAAGGTGAAAGTCAACACAGAACAGTTAGCACAGGAGCCAAAAACTGTGAAAGACCCCAAGCTTTCTACAGACCAGTTCCTGCCAGTCCAGAAACCTGCTCTTCCTCCATCCCTCCCCCCACCTCCCACCTCTCCTGTGCTCTGGGACTCGGAGGGCAGGCATTACTTCAGACAGGCACTGAGGTCGTGTTGCTTCGCCCTGTCTTAGTGCTGCTGGCCTGCCTCCCTTGCTGAGGGCTGGAAGCAACCATAATAATCCACTCCAGCCAAACTGGACATGTTACAGACAATCCCAAACGCTTTTACAAGTGAGAAAGGGTAGGTGCCTAGGTCCCAAGTAGGTGTCAGAAGCTAGGCAGGAGGACAGCCAACACCAGAATGGCCCTGTTGCCAGGAGCATGGCACCTAGCCTGCAGGTAGGTGAGAGGTGTCAGAGCTGTTCTCACTTAGCACCATGGAGTCCAAGCTGTCTTCACCTGGCAGAAACCTGGGAACAGAATCAGAGTGTTACCTAACCTTCCTAATAGCCCATGTGAGTTTATACAGCTTTCAATGACAGTCTCATTGCACAAACCTGTGGGATTTAAAAGCAATCTCTACTGCTGTAGTAAGGCATTTAAGAAACCAGCCATGAAGGGGAGAGAAGACAACACCAAGGATTTACAGGTAAAACCCACATTTTGATTTAAAGGTATGAACTCAGAGGCAGGGCAAAGTGAAGCAAGAAGAGCAAAGGGTTCACAGGTTCACAGGTTATTCTGAGTTGGAAGGGACCCTCAGGATCATCTAGTCCAACTCCCCACCAACTAGACCATGTCACTGAGCTCCTCATCGAATCTTTTCTTAAACACCTCCAGGGATGGCGACTCCATCACCTCCCTGGGCAGACCATTCCAATGAGAGATCACTCTCTCTGTGAAAAACCTCTTCTTAAGATTCAGTCTAAACCTCCCCTGCTGTAGCTTAAGGCCATGTCCTCCTGTTCTGGTGTCGTCAGCCTGAGAGAAGAGATTCACACCCACCCGACTGCAACCTCCCTTCAGGTAGTTGTAAACAGCAATGAGGTTACTTCTGAGCCTCCTCTTCTCTAGGAGAAGCAACCCCAGCTCCCATAGCTGCTCCCCATAGGGCTTGTCCTCCAGTCCTTTCACCATCCTTGTCGCCCTTCTCTGGACCCTCTCANCTATCCAGCCCATGCTCTATGAGTTTCTCCTGAAGCCTATTATGGGAAACCACGTCAAAGGTTTTGCTAAGGTCCAAGTACACAACATCCACAGCCTTTTTATCGTCAACCAGGTGAGTCACCAGATCATAAAAGGAGATCAGGTTGGTCAGGCAAGACCTACCTCTCCGAAATCCATGCTGACTAGTTCTAATGTCATGGTCATTTTGCAGTTGCTGCATAATAGCACACAAGACTATTTGTTCCATGACTTTGCCTGGGACTGAGTTCAGGCTGACAGGTCTGTAATTACTTGGATCATCTTTCCTGCCCTTGTTGTGGATGGGTGTCACATTAGCTTACACTTCGGTTACAAGATGATGAAAGCATGGAACAAATGCAAGTTACCTGGCATGCATCCAATACTCCAGTTAAATCCACACACTCATTCTGCATGAAAATATACCCCTGAATTAAAGGGTAAGGGAAGAAGGGATCTTGATCTTTATACGCATTCGCATTTCTTGAATCTGAGTCAGTTGAAGAGTTGAACACTGTGAGCCAAGTCTGATTTAATTTATTCAGCAACACATCTCTGTGAAATATAGTCCAATTACAGGCATTAGGTTACTTTGCCATGGCTGCAGCCATTTGGCTTTTATTTCCAGCAGGCTTTAATTAAATTATCACAATGCAGGAGCAGACAAGTTTCCCTTATATGTGACTGCAATTAAAGACATGCAATCACAACATTTTTTAAGTGACTACAATCAATTGGTTACAGTAAGGAATACCATGTAATAAAGCAGTGACTCCACTATTAAGACTGAAAGTGGGTTTCTATTTCAATAATCTAGTTCCTTTCTATTACGAGTTCTGCTCTTGGATAATTTATTTAAAGTTCATTATGTGCCTACAACATATATCACTTGCCCTAAGCTTGGGCTGCAGAAGTGCCATTATGGCCAATTACTTACTGTGATAAAATCTGCCATAGTACAAACTGTTCCTTAATTAGATTTAAGTTTTGTCTAAATTCTATTTGTAATTCAGGCAGCAAACTAATAAGGCCTACAGCCAAGACTTGCTGTCTCCTTCCTTTTTGTCCCTGTTGTAATCTGTGGTAATCTTAGAGCAGTTAGAACCAAGGTTCCACACCAATGTGTTTTTCTTTTAATACTTGTCGCTACTTTGTGTTTCCATAACCAGTGCAGGACTTGGGGGGTAGTCTGGCCTCTGAGGGAGTTCCTTGACCTAAATCCAGCCATGCACATATGTCACCAATAGCAAAGGCTCTGAAATCCCCAGAGAGTATGTGGCTGTCAGTAGGGACCACATGGCTGAGTGTCAGTCGCACTCTTTGGTGACTACAGGTATTTGCTCTCTGGCCTCCATGGCTTGCTGCAACAACATACTGGTTAGCGGTAAAATGAAAGTCCTACAAAACCATAAAGCACACGATGTGGGCAGCAGCACTCAACCATGCCTTTCAGCTCTCTTGGTAGCTGCATGCTGTAAACAAGGCGATGGGCCCAGCCCTGGTGCTTCCAGCATCAGAGAGCACAGCATGGCTACTGCAGGATGGGGCCTTTGCTATTAGCCTGGTTAACCACTAGCCACAGCAGAGGATTCAAGCTGGAGGGTAATGGTATCGCTGCACAAATATTTGCAGCTTTGTTGGTTAAGTGAAAAAGAATGGGGTGGATGTTGAAATGTTTTCATTTCTTTTCATGCTGGACTTGGTTAATATTTTTCTCCCTGATCCTTGGAAGCAATCCATAGAGGAATATTTCATTCTTTTAGTTCAATAACAAGACTGATATTGCAAAAATTAGGTTATTTTTAGGCTTGTTAATAGCTGCTGTGTAAATTTCCATCTCCATAAAATTTTTAAATGGTGTTTTGCTTTGACATTAGCCTTAGACAAAAGTTTACTGAAACACCTATCCAACTTTGTAAAGAAGTTATTTGCAATATACAATATGGGATTTGAGTGGGATTTGAGGAAAGAAAAGACACCTCAGTATGTAGTCTCTGCAATAGAAAATAGAGGGTCACTGATGCACACAGCAAATAGCTGCTGACATGGCATCTAGTAAGTGTTTGTTGTGAAGAAGTGCCTTCTTTCTTTTAAAGTGGAATCAATGTTCTACTGGAAAAAATTAATAAATCTCAAGTGTAACATTTTTCCCAAGAAATGCAGCTTTTTATGAGATGATGCCCATCTTCAAATTACTGTGGTCTGGATCAGTTAAAACGGATCCTACTGAATCTCCGCTTCCATTTCTTGTTTCACTCTGAATTTTCTTGCTGTAGCTTCTACCCTCCCTCACAGAGAAATGTTGCAAGATTTTAATTCAAATTTGTGTAGAACGTTTGGTTCAAATATATTTAAAACACTTTGAAAACTGAAGCTGGAGCTTGAGAAGAAACTTACCAAACACCAACAATTGTTTTTAAGGAGCAAGCAGTCTTCAAATGTCTTCTCATGGCTGGGGATGTTGCAGGTGTGGTTTGGATATATCCAGCAAGGTCTTTCCTTATTTATTAAAGGCAATAACAGTGGCACTGATGAGAAGCTGAAAGGAAGCACCTGATTGTTCATTGTTTTTATTGTGATATGAGATTATCTATCCCTGTACTCAGCACACATAACTTGAGACCGTGTCCTCTCATTCTATCACTTGTAGCTGGAGAGAAGAGACCAACCCCCACCTGGCTACACCTCCCTTTCAGGTAGTTGTAGAGAGCGATAAGGTCTGCCCTCAGCCTCCTCTTCTCCAGACTGAACAACCCCAGNTCTCAGAGCTCTATTATCCAACCAACTTCATCTTCCTAGGAGGCTTCCTGAGAAATGTCATTGCTGTTTGTGTTTACAGCTTCAAGATATGGCCTTGTAAGAGCAGCAGCATAATCATGCTGAGCCTGGCACTCAAAGATATGTTCCACCTCACCAGCCTTCCCTTCCTTGTACGCTACTATGCCAGTAAGGAGCACTGGATCTTTGTTGAATTCCTGTGCAAGGTCATCCACTTCAATTCTCACTTCAACTTGTACAGCATCATCTTCTTCCTCACCTGCTTCAATGCCTTCTGCTACGTGGTGATTGTCTACCCAATGAAGTTCTTCCACATCCAGAGGAAGTGGTGGACAGTGGTGGCTTGTGAAACCATTTAGTTGATCTCACTGGCAGCTGGCAACCCAGTCAATTTCTTGATCTCCTCAAAAGAGGCACAGAAAAAATTGTTATGCCTTGACTTTACCAGCTCTGAAGACATGGGCACAATCAGGTGATACAACTGGCTGCTGTCCAGCCTGGCCTTTTTCTTGCCTTTGCTGACAGTGACTCTGTGCTATGCACTCATCATTTGGATCTTGGCCACTGCATCACACACATAGGCTTCCTACAAACAAAAGGCTCACAAACTAAGTCATGCTCCTTCTATGTGTGCTTCCTCCCCTTTCACGTCCTTTGGGTGGCTCGGATCGAACTATGTTTGTGTCCAGTCAGCTGTCACATGGAGAAGCAAATCCACTCTGTCTACATCATCTCTTACCACTGGCTGCACTCAACATATGTGGCAACCTACTGCTTTATGTCGTGGTGGGAGGTAACTTCCAGCAAACATGCTCCTTCTTTCAGGGTGTAAGTGGACCAAATACATCCAGCAGTCCAAAAAATTACATGACCACGCCAGAAATCACATTAAAGTTATGAAGGAGTCCCTTGAAGAAAATTCCAGTGAATCCAGGATGGCTTTGGTGCCATAGGTTACTGCAAAGGCAGCTGTGTTGATATGATAGCAAGAATTGCACTTGGCTTTGCCCTCACCCAGCCAGAGAGCACTTGTCAAAAATATGTCTCGGCAGCAGATTTATATACTCGTCTCTTAGCAACCGAAGGAAAAGGAGTGAAAAGACTGCAACCCACCTCAAAGGTGAAGTTTAAAACCACCCAATCAGACTGTTTCCAAAGGTGTTTGGGAAACATGGGCTTCTTTAGCTCCAGGCTTTGCTATTGATTACAAAAACATGAAGAGCTTAGTCTCAACATGATAACAACTTTCATTGATTTCAGTGTTGTCACTGATGTAGTGCTTTGTTTATTATAACCTAAGCAAAATACAGCAGATATTGTCATGGTTGTTGAAACCACTAAATTGCCTACTTAGAAAGTTTATGAGTTTATGCTCAGAATTGAGATACTAGTGATTTACTATTAGGGTAGGGGGAGCCACTGAGTGGGGATTTGACCAGTCTGTCCTGGGTTGAGGGATATTTCATGTTTTCATTATCAAACAGAATGCTGAAATGAAGTCTGGTTCTCTTATTTACATATTTACATGAAGCTGAGAGAACAAAATTAATTTGACAAGTTCAACTATGATCTGCGAAGACACGGGATGCTCTTAAACAGTGACAGTTGCGTGTTTAAGTAGAAACAATGAATTGTGCAAACACAAAAGGAGACACTCCCTCCTCTTCCCCCCTTCCCCTCCTCCCACCCACTATTTAGGTAATAATTTGTCAGCGAAAGATCTGTGTTTACTGTGAATCACAGGCTGGCTGGGAGTTTCAGTGGGCTGACTGTGTCTGCTGTGTCTAAAAGGGCCGATTTATAAATGATGCGATGTATAAATCAGAGTATATTTTATGGAGGCTGTGTAGCAGCCCTTACATCCTTTGCAGAGTTGTTACCATCCTAGCTGGAGCTCTGTGTCCAGCCTTGGAGGCTGCCCTTTAGGGAAGACAGAGATGAGAAGAGCATGGTAAAAGCACTCAGAAAAATGTCCCAGGGAAAAGAATCAGACAGAAATCAAAATGGTATTCAACCACCTTAAGAGCGGATATAGGAAAGGTGATATGGATATCACCTTAGGACAGGTGATAAAGACCTGGTAAGGAAAAGAGAAGCCTCCAGTACAGCATCTCTCCAGGAGCAGGATATCCAGACACTGAACAAGAAAGGCACAAGGCTGCTGGGCTTCTGGAGGTCCCTTTGGGCCATGAGACTCTGCGATTATGCATATATTGTCAGTAACATTGAAACAAAACAAGTGGTGCCCAGGAGCATCACCAGCGCCAGAGCTCATCCCAGCACACTGCCATGGCTCTTGGCAGCCTTAGGCAGGCAGCTGGCTGGCAGCAACCAGAAGGATGCTGGCAAAGCCCAGGTTCCTGCCACGAGTTAGCACTGCACCCCTGTGCACATAGGCACTTAAGCTGGAAAAACGACTCCATAATGGTTAAGATGCTTTGTCGATATTTAAAACACTTTGTATAAGAATCATCCATCAGATACATCTTTGGGAAGCAGTGCCACTGGCCTTTTGACTTGTTTTCTATTTTAATTTCTCCTATCTCCCTACTCTTGTCCAAGTCCAAATTTTACAGTTTGCCACCAGATGGTGATCAATCATGGTCAAGCTACCTGTTGTCACATACATACGGTTGATTCAAAACCACAAGTTACATAAATACACAAGGTGATTCACATGAAATAAATCCTTTCTGACACAGATTCCTAACATCCGAACTCTCCAAAATAGGCAGAAAGTACAAACATGCTGCTTGAATTCTCTTCCTCTTCCACATCAGGGAAAGCACAAGATGTGTCTACTACTTACACATATATTTCTGAAGAAGTGGATTAAAATATATCTTTTTTGCTCTGTCAGGGCATTTTTAATTCTTGTTCTCAGAAGCTCTTCCTTTTCAAGCCCAAGCCAAGCTTATCACAAACAAGCAGAAGCTCTTCAGTATAACTAGTGTACAATATAACATAAAACAACTGTAGATAAAAAGTGTGAAATTAAAGTGTTCAAGGCTTTCCATTTCTAACAGTAATAGTAACAGTCTCATAGTTTCAGTGACTTGAAGAGGAGCTATCTTTTTGTCTGCTTCTCTTCTCTTTCCCTAACGTAGCTGTTGTTTGGTTGCTTTTTCCTGTCTGACCTGTTCATCCACCACCTCTCTTCATTTACTTTGGGGTAAAGTAGCTGATTTTAAAGAGCCGACATAAAGTAGGGAATGGTTCAGGGAGCTGCAGTTCACTGATGGGGAAAGAACCTCCAGGAGAAGGGCAGTCACATCTTCCAGTAGCAAGTCTAGGTCTGGAAAAGGAGAAAACTTCAACCTTAGCCAAAGGCCCTTTTAAGCATTCAAGGACTGCTCAGGTGCTGAGAGATCATTATCTTGTGCAACTCATTCCTTTTGCTTACTGTGAATCTCGATAGCATCTATTTTTAGCTGCTGTTAAGTTTACTGCTGAAACAAGGATATGTGTTTCAACTGCAGTAAACAGGAGGCACTTTCCAAGTTCTGTACATAGTGTGACAACATAGCTACATAAGTTATTACACAATTGCAGGCTAATTCACAGTGTGTTGTGCTCCAGTAACCAGGCTTTTATCAGAAGTCTCTAGAATGTTTGTCTGCAAGGACAGTAGTGTCAACTCAGGTACCTATCAGCAGGTTGCTCTCTGCCTGGGATAACAGAGGGTCCAAAACAATTACTCTGCAAGGTAAACTTTTCAAGGGTATGTCAACTCTCCCAATGAATTTGTCCAATTGTCAACTGGTTTTGTAGACATGTTGAACCTTATTCTTCACAGTGACTCATGTACTGTCACAGGTTGCAGTAGAGCTCTTTTCTACCCTTGCTTGTCCAGGAAGGCAATCAGTAATTTTTTTTTCCTTTTCTCCCCAGTTCATGTGTTCCCATAAGAAATGAAAGCAAAAAGCTCCTCCTCATACTGAAACTTCCCAGCAATCAAAAATACTGACTGCAATGTTCTTCACAGAAAAGAATTAATAAAATCTATTTTAATCTGGCTGCTCTGCAAGCACTTCTGTTGTACTGAACTGCTAAGAAGAGAGTGTGTAGCAGACTGCATATAGCATCAAAATGAATAGCTTGGTAAACAGTTAGTAGAAAGAAAGGTGAAAATAGCTGGAGAATTGTCTACGCTTACAGTGTCTGTGCTGGATATTGATGTGACAGAAGGCTGCAATTTTTCCCCGATATAATGCTACATGAAGTTGGGATGCTGCTATAATAACTGTACAGTGGAACTGTGAGATAGTGATCTGCAACACAAAGTGGAGGGTAGTGCCACGTTCACCACTGAGTCATTTAGACATCACATAGATGCTGTCATTTTACTGATAAGGCTAAGTGAGCAAAATAGACTTTGAATGGCTGCTTTCATCTATCAATATTTTCTGCCCTGAAAATGCAGGTTGAGTGAACCTAAACTTTAAAGCAGCAAACAACAAATGAACACATCACTGTTCAACTCCTGCTAGCTCCAAACTCAATTTGCCTTTCCCTGCCAGCAGAAAAGGAGATATGTAAACGAAAATATTTTGTTTGTTCCCCTAAACCTCCCTTATGTTTTGTGACAGTAGAGGAATTCAACAAACACTTCAAAGTAAATGTCACACAACTGAGACTAGAAGGGGGAAAAAAACCTTTTAAAGACAATGTATTTCAAGGCCCATTTTCCAAATAGTGACTGGAAAAAAGCTGTACTTGTGGCTAAGGTGTCTTTCTGACTTGATGACCTAGCCTACAGGGTGCTATGCTGGAGAGCAGAGTGAGTTAGATGCCTCCTAAAGCAGGAGAAAGAAATGACATTCCTGCTTTTAGTCAGAGATATCCTTCGGAGAGAGGTTAAGGAAAAAAAGAGAAAATTAAAGTTGGTAAACCAAGTTACATAACTTTCAAAAATAAAATTTAAAATTGAAATGTTGTTTTTTTAAATACACAGAGGAAACATGATTTTTTAGGACTGGTGCAAGCAAGTATAATGCATAGTATCTTTGATACATGATTGCTAGGACCTTAAATGCAGTTTGAATTATAAAGTGTATTAACTTGTAATATCACTCCTTGGTTTCTTTACTTCTCAAAATGGTTGTTATCATCGATTTCTTAACCAAAAGAGAATTGGTTGTCTGGAAGCTCTAGTACAAGTGGGGCTTTCCACTCTCAAAAGGAAAACAAAGTTCTGTGCTTATGCAATTTTTTTTAAGTAAAACTGTTTTCCAAATTCCTTTATGAATTTCCTTCTGTTTTGTAGAAGTGTGCAAGACGATAAGGCGAAGAAGAAACACAGCTTTGTGCACAGACAGACAATGTCATACTGAATGCCAATAAAGCAAGGTAGAAGGTATAGTTCCTGGAAAAATCTTCCTTCATGTGTTTTTATTAAATACGCTTGTATTTAATAAATGCTATATATATAGCAGAGCATGCTCTCTGCTACCCAAGCTACCAAACCTGATAGCAGGTTATTCAGTCACAGAATCACAGAATATTCCGAGTTGGAAGGGACCCACAAGGATCATCAGTCCAACTCCCAAGTGAATGCCCATACACGGATTGAACCCACTACCCTGGTTCCATGAGCACCATGTTCCATCCATCTGAGCCAATCTCAGGGTTATGTCATAATTTTTTCTTTTTTTTCCCATCCTTTTCCTTTTTTTCACAACCAACTCTCCATCCCATTGTCCCATTATCCATACCATGCCAATGAGTTCCTCGTCCAGTCTTTTCTTAAACACCTCCAGGGATGGTGACTCCACCATCTCCCTGGGCAGACCATTCCAATGAGGGATCACTCTCTCTGTGAAAAACCTCTTCCTAACATCCAGCCTAAACCTTCCCATGCCCAGCTGAAGACCATGTCCTCTTGTTCTGGTGCTGTCAGCCTGAGAGAAGAGATTTACACCCACCCGACTGCAACCTCCCTTCAGGTAGTTGTAAATAGCAATGAGGTCACCTCTGAGCCTCCTCTTCTCCAGGCTGACCATGTCCTCTTGTTGTGGTACTGGCAGCCTGAGAGAATTAGCTGCATTCATCCCATTTACACCTTTCTGTCAAGTATTTGCTAATTTGCAAATTAACACAAACTACTAGGAGTATATGGGGAAACCTTTCAGGCTGAAGTGCGTGCATGTCACCACGAGTCAGGAAGTTGTTCTGTATAGGGTGCAAAGGTCAGAAACAGTTCCCATAAGCAGCCAGCTGCCTTCACCCAGGGGGAAGGGTATCCAAAATGCAAACCTGAATTTCACTGATGAGGGGGAAGGACAGGAATGGGACATTGTCTCTTCTGGAAACAGAATGAAGGTCGGTCGTGCAGTAAGTTCAGGCAGTGCCCGAAGGGCTCCAGCCTTCCGTACTGCTGGGCTGTGCAGGTGCTATAATTCAAATTTCCGCTAGAGGGTACACAAAACTCTTCCAATAAAAGGATCTCCCCACAAAAACGAGCTTAAAGAGCAGTAAAAGTAGAAGAGGAATAAAACTATGTATGTACCATCTGCGAAAACAAGAGAGCAAGGTGGGAACATTGTTATAACTTTTTTCAAAGAAACAAAATTGCTGCTTTATGCTTTTAAATCAAATATAGCTGGAGTGGCTATGTGGGTATAAACATGTAAATCATAAATCAGACACAGCTGGCATTGCCTCTACAGATGATGTCTAACGAACAGTGAAAAGAGCCAGTTAAGAATTTCAAACAGTTAGAAAGGATAAATACAGAGATTTAGAGTTTATACACTTAGGGAATGAACTCATGTCCCCCTGATGGTCTAGACAGAAACATCAAATGGTGGATTTATATCTCTCTTTTATTGTTGACCACTCTACTATTGCAGGAAATAATGGCTTGTGTTTTCTCCTCACACATTTCTCCACTGCTGAAATGCAGACAGGTTTCTATGAACCCTACTGTGGGAAGGGAAAGTATGGCTGCAGGCGTCAACACATCTTCCTGTTCTTGCTTTCTCTGAAAGGGCAGATTCTTCACCAGGTGAGATTGTCTGTCTCAGGGAGCTCCCTGCATTGCAGATAAGGGGACTGGGAAAAGATTTTCTCACCACATATCCAACTTCTCCCAAGCAAGCTTTTGCACTTATTCAACCAGCCCAATACTAAGGAAGATAAAGCAACTGAGAATTTATTTTTTAAGTTAGTCCCAGATCAACAAAGCTGTCCTAAGACCTTGAAGCATCATGTGTCTGAGCTAAATGCTATTTTCGAAGCAAGGATTTGCTTCAATCTTCTAAAACATAACTTGTTTGTATTGACAGACGCAAGAACCAAAGAAGGCCCCTGCAGATTGGACACATTCCATTGGTAGGATAATTCAAGGCTGAATTAACTGTGCTTTGGAACACCAGCAAAGCAATATTTGCCACCACAAGCACCGTGTTATCTCATCTCCCCTAAAATACATGTGGGATTTTGAAAGGAAAACGTCTGTTGCACTTCTGTTTTGAGTGGGTCCCATCTGCTGGTCCCAGGTAGTCTTGTAGGTTGCATGGATTCTTCCTCCAGTCAAGTGAGTCGGTGAAACCGGGTGAGAAGTGGCACTACTGTCAGCAATCCCAACACTTGTCTCATCAAAGGCTAAGTAAGAGATGTGCCTGGAAAAGGATTACGTTTGTGGCCCTAATGAGAAAAGAAAGGAGTTCTTCAGGCAGCCACATGCACTGCAAGATGAGGCACAAGGAAAAAGACTGGTCTGTCCGAACATAAAATTTTGTCTGGAACTCAGGAGATAAAGGAGAGTGTATCACCATTGGAAGAAGGGGCAGGCAACTCAGGAGGACTACCAGGTTGTTGTGAGATTATGCAGGGAGAATATTAGAAGGGCCAAAGCCCAATTAATCTTTTTGGATTTCAGTAAAGCTTTCAATACTGTCACTCACATATCCTTATAGACAAAATGTCCAGCACACAGTTGAGAAACACATCATGTGGTGGGTGAGCAATTGGTTCACGGGTCGAGTACAGAGGATAACAGTGAATGGTGTCACATCAGACTGGTGACCTGTCACTACTGCGGTTCCACAGGGCTCCATCTTAGGCCCTATGCTTGTCAATATCTTCATAAATTACTTGGACACAGGACTTGAACGGATACTAAGGAAGTTCACAGATGCTCAGGGGAGCTGTTGATTCTCTCAAAGGCAGGGAGGTCCTGCAGAAAGACCTTGACAAATTAGAGGTCTGGACAATCACCAACCATATGAAGTTCAGCAAGGAGAAGTGCTGGATTCTGTGCCCGCATATTCGTACAGACTGAGGAAGGAGGTGCTGGAAAGCAGTGCTGTGGAAAAGGACCTGGAGGTCCTGATCAATGACTAGTTGAACGTGAGTCAGCAGTGCCTTGGCAGCCAGTAGGGCCTACCATGTCTTGGGAGGCATCAGGCAAAGCATCACCAGCCGGTCAAGGGAGGGCATTGTCCTGCTCTGCTCTGCACTGATGTGGCCTCACCTTGAATATTGTGTGCAATTTTTGGCACCACAATATTAAGATATTAAGCTATTAGTGAGTGTCCAAAGGAGGGTAACAAAGATGATGAAGGGCCTTGAGGGGATGCCTAATGAGGAGCAGCTGAGGTAATTTGGTCTGTTCAGCCTGGACAAGAGGAAACTGAGGGGGGACCTCACTGCAGTTGCAACTTCCTTGTGAGGGGAGGAGCAGGGGCAGACACTGTTCTCTTCTCAGTGGTGACCAGTCACAGAATCTGAGAGAATAGCCTGAAGCTGTATGGAAGGTTTAGCTTGGATATTAAGAGGTTTTTCACCCAGAGGGTCTTTTGGCATGGAAACAGGCTTCCCAGGAAACTGGTCACAGCACCAAGCCTAGCTGAGTTCAGGGAGCATTTGGATAACCTTCTCAAGGCACATGGCATGACTCTTGGGGATGGTCCTGTGCAAGGCTAAGGCTTGCATGATCTTTGTGAGTCCCTTCCAACTCAGCATATTCTGTAATTCTGTGATTCTGAACTTAACCTGGCTATTGATATAAAAGGTAATAAAAAAAAAAAAGGTTTCTGTAGATACATTAAGCAAGAAAAGAAGGGCTTTGTCAGTCTTCCCCTCATATCCGATAAAGGAGGGCAAAGTATATAATGTGTCCTAGTTACAGGGGTTGGGACCAGTTTATCGCTATGTGGGTATAAAAACCTCTGTATTCTATACCCCCTGTGTAATTTCTGATGGATTGTTAATAATGAAACATTTGTAGCAGCTGCCCAGGCCACACCAGGCATCTCAGGCCACAATAGATCAGGAACGAAACAAACCCTGCAGGCAGGAGAGTGTTTCTTTTCACACCAATGACTCAACTGTGATAAGTCCCCTCCAGGGAGGCAAGACCACCTTCACATCCAGCTGGAGAGGTCCTCTCTGCTAGTGGGCCATCATGGACCTGACTGCACTGTCATAATGGACAGTTGCAATGACCTAGACCATCAAAGATTCCAAAAATATCCCATGATTTACAGGACTAAACCACACATTGTGAAACTCCGTGCCCTGTGGGAGGTACTTTGTATTCCCACCTGAACCTGAGCATATACAATAATCCTTCAATTCTTCATGGCTCAAATTTCACAGCTTCAATACTTCAGATTTTTTTTCCGGCAAAGATGTCATTGTCTCCCCTCAGTCCTCTGTGGGATTTTTCTGTGTCACATGAGCACTGGATAGGCATGCGTGTGCAGAGTGCCTCTGCCACCCTGCAGGGCAGGGCCGGGCATCTGGGATGGGTGAGCTTGCAGCCAGAGTGGGCCAGCAGCAGCCTGGGCGGCCAGCTAGGGCAGGTTGGCAGGGTCACCAGCAGCCAGAACAGACGTCTGTCAGCTCTCAGGGTGAGCAGCCAGCAGCTGAGATGAGCTGGCAGCTGCCTGCCTTACCGTGCCATGCATATCCCACTGCCAGTCACTGACAACCCCTCCTCGGCACAGCGCAGGGCATGGCAGGGAAGGCATCCCCTCACTTACTGGGGCTGAGGGGGTGGGGTGGTGGTGGGGCTCATTTACATATGTATGAAGCACTTCTTCATGGAATTCAGCTATCATGGGACTTTTCTGGAACTGAGCCCCCACAAAATTTGGGGTATTACAGTATAATCTTTGTGTTTGGGGAACTTCAGCTACCACTCATTGGATCCAGAGGAGGAACAGAACTTTAACAGGACTGTGACTGTCACTCTCAATGAGACTGTGATCATTGCTTCAATGGACTAACAGGCTTCCTTCCCTTCTACTTTGCACCCAGGGGGACCACGTGGTGCTCACCACAGGAGCTAATGAACAATGTGCTGTTCTTTTCCCAGGGTGCTGGGTTATACTCGGTCTTTGTGGATTAAACTCAGTTTTCTCTGTATCATTGTATTTATTGTGATCTTTTTTAGTAAACTATAACTCTGACTTGTAATCTTTCTTAAATTGGGTTCATTTCTCCTGCCAGCTTACTTTCAAACCACCACAAATACAAAAAGATGAGAGTGCAAAAAGGTTTAGTAGCACTTAATTGTTGACTAATTCAACATTTATAAAGTGAATCCGTAGGATTTGCTACAGTTATAACAGTAATTTACTTATAAGTTCACAATAGTCACAAAATTCATACCATAATCAATTCACACACACACTCATACAGGCAAAGAGAGATATATACATCTATATCTATGTATGTAAAATTACCTATCAAAATTTCCCCTTGGGTTTGGTGAAATAATCACATCAAATCCCTTAACATTTCTCAACATACATGGGTTGCACCTTGAGGAGAAGGGGGATGGGAGGGCTATCAGCCTAGTCTACTAGGAGCAGCTGAGGGAGCTGGGCTTGTTTAGCTGGGAGAAAAGGAGCCTCAGGGGAGACTTTATCACTCACTGTATCTACCTGGTGCTGAGGTGCAGGTCAGTCTCTTCTCCCAGGTAACAAGACAATAGGAAATACATAGCCCCAGGTTGTGCCAAGAGAGGCTTAGATTGGATATTAGGAAAAAATCCTCCTCCAAAAGGGTTGTCAAGCACTGGAACACACTTCTCAGAGAAGTGAAGATATTTAAATACAGTATATCCCTACTTCATTGTGACCTCTCCATTATGACTCTGTGGATTTGCGAGGAAAATGCCCTAGTACCTAAAACAATTATAACTGTTCACAGGTTCACAGGTGATTCCGAGTTGGAAGGGTTATCACATCTCTGGTGAGTTTAGTTTGGCTTTGAGTGTCTGCTGGGAAAACTTTAACTGGTGCAGCTGCTGTGTTTAAGGCCACTTCATAGCTGAGTTGGATGCTTTTTATTCACCAGTTTACCATAAATTTAATGGCGCTGTGCCAGAGTACCTGAGTGTATACTGGCTTTGAGCTAGTAAATTGTTCCATTGTCTTTCCTTTGCCTACTTCCCATTGGTCAACTCACGTTCTGAAAGTTCAGCCATCATCTAACAGCTGCAGTAGATTTTATTTTCTATGCCCTGTAGCTGATGAACATCAATTCACTTCAAGGTGCCTCAATTCACTTCAATAGTGCCTCAGATCCATATGGACTATTTTTGGAACTGTATTGAACTACTTCTGCTTAGCAGATGTGGCAGCAACACTGCTTATATTCCAGATTACATATGCAATTTTCCTAAGGTAAAATATCCCTTTCCAAAAGTTTTCATTAACAGTCTCTATTACCTACATAATTAGATGGCAGCATATAACTGTGATTAATTTAGAGTTACATTGCATGTAGGGATTAAAAAATGCTGCCCTTACCATTCTGTCTCAGAGAAGAAATACGAAGGGAGAGCTGAAGTTGATTTCCCCACGTGATGAACACACACAATATCATTCTCAACAGAACTGAGCATCTCCCGACAGTGGTTTGATAACAACTCTAATTAGGTATTCAATCATATGCAGAGTAAGATCAGCCAAACTTATGTATGTCTGCTAAGGGAAATAACTCATGGAAAGATTATATGTTTGCTGCACCAAAAATAAAACATATAATGAAAGCTCTTAACACTCTGGAGCCTAATCTTTGTGCAACAAGCTGCCTCTTTTCCTGCATAATTATTAATCAGAGCCATTACTACTGCACCACACTGAGTGCTGTCATGTCTGAAGGTCTGACTGTGAAAGGATTCTTTCACTCATGCCCATGGATTTTAGATCAGATTTTATGAGCTGAGGATGGCCTCTGTGCTGGTCTAGCAGGTTATGGACTAGCATGCCTGTGAGGCCTAGTTACAATCAAGTTCAGCAGTGATGCCGAGATACTTCATAGAGCTCTGCTAGGACCTCTTCCACCCCAATGCCTGTAAAAGCTAACAGCTCGCCCATTTGAAGTAGAGAAACCTTGTTTGTAACCAGCCACTGAGCAAAATAAAAGTAGTGGGCTTAGTTCTTCACTTCTGTATTTCAGATTGAATGTTTTTGAAGCAGATTGTATGGTCTGGGTGGGTGAGCGCATCTATAATCCTGTGCATTGTGTTTACCCTGCCATCACAGAAAGAAAAATACAATATGAAATGTTGATCCTGTATGCGTCATGTGCTTCGTGATGACTGACCTGGCCTATAGAATAAGGTTTCAAGAGGACATATTTAATTAATAATCCTGTCACCAAATCATTCCAGTTTCCTTTCCATACAGTGGCTGAGAGCAACATTTATATACACTTATGAACTCCATAGGATTTTATAATGATTGCTTCAAGAAAGGTGCAAATAGCTGGCTTTTTGCTGTTGGATTACTGGTCTTTAAAATTCTTATCAATACTTGTCAAATCAGAGGAATATTAGAGGCCATATGAATCCAGCCTGCCTGGAAGACTGTTGAAACAACAAGTGAGTGCTCTTCCTTAAGGGAGCATTGCTGGAGACCAGCTTCAGCTAAGGGTGGCTGATTGCTGGTAAGGGTGAGAGAAACACAGCTCCACAGAAGGAACCCACTGCCAGCCCCAGGCAATCTGCCTCCTCTTGCCCTTGCTCAATCCTCACCACTGCTTACCATTAGCCCTGGAGCCAACGTGCCACAAATGGAGCCATTGCCCCTCACCAAAGTGCCAGAAAGCCAATGCAAGAATAAGAAAACTGCTTTGGCTTCAGTCAGCTCATTTATCCAACACATCCCATGATTGCACAAGCCCTGGGGCCACTGAAAACATATGATTTAGGATGGGAGGGCAGAGGTAGTGCTGCCAGCTCTTTTAACTGCAACCTGCAATTAGAGTCATGTAAGCTAACACTGAAACTACAGGGAATTTTGATTTCCCTTCACTACTTGTAGAGGGGGGCAGAATGAAGATAGCCTTAAAGCACAAAAAGGGCCTTGTTTTTGTGAAGGATCATGTTGACCTACCAATGTGCTGACTTAAAAGGTTTATAGACATGAGGATGAGAAATGGCTGATAAAGAGAAAAGGCCAATTAAAGAGTTGAAATTCACACTGCAGAGTCACCCTTTATCTGTAAAGATACTACATGATGCCACACAAGCCATTTCAATGAGATATTTGTATGTGGCCCTTGTTAGTCTATTCTCAATTTCTGTAGTGCCTGACTCGAGCCCCTGGATGAGTTGCATGGCTGCAATTGAGGTCACTATTTCCAAAGGTCTCTGTGCTGTAACCATGGTGAAGGGTACAGGGAGGACAGGAGTCACATTATCTCTCCAGCTGATGATGAGACAAGATTTGGGTAAGCTAAGGAGCATAGCTCTGTCTACATGTAGAGCACCTCTGCATAAATGACCTTCTGTTAGACCCAGTGCCTGCTGGAGACTCCAGTGCACCAAATCCCTGACAGCTCTGGGTCATGACATCAGGAAAGCCCATTTCTGCTTTAGCACTGACACTGCCAAGGAAGGATAAAAACCAGCCACTGCTGCACAGGTTCCCCATTGCTCAGGGGTATAATGGATTAAGTAGTGAATGCATTAAATGAGCCCTAACTATAATTAGCTCCCTCTATGCTTGTAACCCTACAGCCTCATACAAATGGTTTCTAATGACACTTGCAGTGTCCAGAAACAGGGTAATAGCTATTTAAACAGTTGGTGATCCTTGAGCTGGTACATGACAGTGTATTTTACAATTATTGAGAAACTACGGACATTTTTTAAAAGTGCTCTGGGCATTGACCTAGAGAAAATTTTGGTTAGATGAGAGCAGAGATGGTCTCCTTTCCCTAATGCTAACAGATAGATAATGTTCCAGTTGTCAGACACTACTGCTGTCCCAGTCTTGATTGCCCCTGTTAACACTCTGCAGTATGATTAGCAAAACAGATAGCCTGCTTCCAAATCATGCCCACAGTACAAGGACTCAGGGAGAGTTGGGACACTCTTCTGAAAACTATTCTCATACATGTGGTTCTCAGTAACTACACTAACAAACATATTGTTCAGAAATGAAAGCCTGGTCATTTAATACTGGATTATAAACTCATCAGTGAGTAAGACTTATCAAATGTACCAAGGTGGAAAGGCTGCTGGACACTCTGGGCAGCTGGGGCGTCTTTGCATGGACCAGGTTGCAAGCTCATGGTTGAAGCCTACGGTTTCAAACTTCAAGATTCTATGACTTTTTAAAAATAATAATCCCTTTTGATCTTGTTCCTTGAGCTGAGGATAACAATGAGACTTTTATTCAAGAACAGTCTTTTGGTTCAAGAAGCATGGAAAATTGCAACTCTTGTGAATTTTGAAGCCCAAAAGTAAAAGCTTATAAGAAAACAAATTTTAGCTACTCCAGTAATAACCAGACAAGATATTTTGATATATATTGTAGATATTTTATTCACCAAAAATAAGCAGAAAGTATGTCACAGTTCCTGAAAAGCACACTGTGCCAAAAGAAACATTCATTTCTTACAGGAGATGAAAATTGTACTCCATTAGAAATTTCTTATTAATGAAGGCAGTGTGTCATAACACCTTTCACCTGACCTTGAAATGACAACACTTCTTATTCACTTTGATGGTCAGGTTTCACTTCACAGGAAATGGGGAATAAATTTAATTTTCTCTTTTATAAACACATGCATGCACACACACAATAATTTAAATGTGATTTGCTGCTATTTGAATGCTGGAGGTCTATCTCAGCACCCAGAACTGCAGCCAGCAAAACCTGATCTGCCCACTGAAGGCAACACAGCATGAATGACTGCGCAAAAGAGGAATCCTCCAGCCACCCAGGTCTAAGAGCTGATACCTGAGCTTGTAACTGAGTTTTTCTACCAATTTCCTAATTTACTACTGCATGGAGTCTCAGTCAGACAGGGAGTGAATGTATATGTATATCGTTGCAAAGCCGTACAAAAACCTGCTTCACTGTAAGGAAGACATAAATACATTTCATTTGTAGTGCTCTTTGCTCAAAGTGATATCAGAGGGAGAAGCAGAATTGCAATATTTCAGGTAAGCAATATTTCTTCATTTTCAGTTTGGATGGTTCAAGATTGTGGCAAAGAAACGACCAGCAGTGCAAGAAAGTTCAACTGGGGGTGAATCAAATATTCTAGTAAATTTTGTCTAACTTGATTTGAAATACACCAGTGAGAAACATAACTGTGGGTGACAGTGGTATCACTGAGCAGCAGAAAAGAGAAAACTCGCCTATACGTACCTGTCTTTTCTGGTTGTAAATCTGGATTAGTTTAAAACAAACTTTGTGGCCTTTACCTAATGCATCTTTGACTGCAAAGCTGCTATACTAGAGCTAGCATTCATTATAAAAAGCATTAGCATTTTCACTAAATTATGGAGAAGCTGTTCGAATTTCTTTCTGAAGTGCTCCTGAGTAACAGGAATACTCATCTCTCTGACTGGTTATGATGTAATAATTCCCGTTGTGTCCCATTGTGGCTTTGTTAGAGCAAATTGATCATGTTCCACCTGTCCTGGGAATAAAGAAGAAACAGTCATAGAGATAACACATGAAATGCTGTTAACTGAAACACATAAAAAACTATTCACAGGCTTTCAAATCTGAAAAGGGTATGATTCTGTATTTTTCCTTTTTTTCTTTTTTTTTTTAATGTTTTCATTTCACCCTTGATGTTCAATGTAGCACTGGTTTAGTTTAAAGACACTGTGACAAGAGAGAATCTAGACTTGCCAGTACCCTGTTAAGCACTCTATGAAATCTCTTTAAAATATTTTCTCACATGGAATTATGTAGTTTAGATGAGGAAGAATGCTGTTCACCTGAAATGCTGAAGACACACAGCAGTACACTTCTTGCCTCACTTGAGATGTCCAGGTCTGAACTAGTCACCTAGTCACCTCAGGCTGCCTTTTGTATCAATAGAAACAAATAGCTATGCCAAAAAAGTAAATACTTCATCTTATAAACCTCAGTTATGGGTAGGTATATTATGTCCTGGAGAAACTTGTATCTCTCCCTTGATGATAAAGGGGAGCTTAGGATGATTGGCTCCACTTTAAGCATAAAACTTTCTGATACCTGCAGTTAGATGAGATGATTTTCATCCTTGATTGCCATTCTTTCAGGTTAAAACACTAGTAAGAAAGGTTATGTCTTAATCTCACTGTGGAGACATCCAAATTGGCAATGGCAGACAAGAAACCATTTCAGAGACAAGTCTGTCTTGCTCAAATTGTCATGGAAAGGGAAAGCAAGATCAGTGCCTTCCCTCAATGCCTGTGCTTTCCAATTTCCCTCTGAATTTTGAGGGGTTTAAAAATTTCAATCAGTTTTATGACATTATGAAGCTTGATTGAAAAACAAAACAACAAAAAACAACCCAACCCCTGCCCCCCTGCCCCAAACCAAAGCATTTATACTCCTAGTTTTATACTTTGATGAGTCCAAGGGAGTAAGATGACATTCAGGGAACAAGCTGTGACTGTCAGGTTATGGGAACACCAGGTCCTGAGATCTGTATCTAACCCTAACAACTTTTAGCTTTCATGGAACAGAGCAGCATCTGTGTTTCATGAGCATGAAATACTGATTAACTCAGATTAATGAAGATAATTCACTCAAGTTAATGAAGATAATATATGGGTATGGTTCTACTATCTGAAAGGTTAAGACTAGTTCACAGTTTCGCAAAATCTAAGCCCCAACTCCCTCTAGCTCTCTAAATGTGTGCTTCCTGCTCCTGAAGGTTAGCAGTAATTGTCTTCTTCAGTGTAGGAGACTAAATAAAGCAAGAATAAAATTAATAATTATCCAAATTAAATGTAAAGGAGAGAAAAGGATAAAATTAAACATTTCAATAAGGTTATCTAGGTCACGCAGTATTTTGACAAATCCCCATTTCCTCTCAAACATACAACATTTTCTTTAGCGAAAAAAGATTTAATTGAAAGCTTTTGTTCCAACAAATCAACTAAAACTAAACGTGTTTTTTGTAAAGCCTTAAGAAGACTTCTGCCAGCATGGCATCTGAATGCACCAGCAATTTTACTGCTCAGCCAGGCCACGCAGACCCATTGAAAAGCTGCAAGGGTGAAGATTTCTTACAGGTGAAATCCTACCTCTCTGTCCTTTACAGCCTAATCTTCCTGGTGTGCTTCCCAGGGAACATTGTCACAATTTTTGTTTATTTTGTTAAGATGAGACCCTGGAAAAGCAGCACCATCATTATGTTAAACCTGGCTATCACTGACCTATTATATATAGTCACACTACCTTTCTTTATACACTACTTTGCAAATGGAAATAACTGGATTTTTGGACACTTCATGTGCAAGTTTATTCACTTTTGTTTCTACTTCAATATGTACAGTGGTATTATTTTCCTTAGCTGCTTCAGCGTCTTCCGCTTTTTGGTAGTTGTCCACCCAACTAAATGGCTTTTTCTTAAAAAACGGAGATGGGCAGTGTTGACATGTGTTGTCATTTGGATGATTTCTCTGGTGGCCCTCAGCCCCTTGGCCATCTTAATTGCCCCAAGACATAAGCAAAACAGGACGATCTGCCCAGACCTGACTGCTGCTGAGGACCTTGATGCTAGTCGATGGTATAACTGGATCCTGACTGTGTTTGCCTTCTTCTTGCCTTTGCTGACGGTGACTCTGTGCTACGTGCTCATTATTTATACTTTGGCTACTGGGCCCCACACACAGGCTGGCTATAAACAAAAGGCTCGCAGACTTGCTGTTGTCCTCTTGGTGGTCTTCTATGTGTGCTTCCTTCCCTTCCATGTCTTTCGAGGGATTCGTCTGGAGCTCCAAGCACAACCGGTTGGCTGCCAGCTGAAGAAAATAATCCATTTAATGTTTATTATAACTAAACCTTTAGCAGCATTAAATACTTTTGGAAATTTACTGCTCTATGTAGTGTCAGGAGATAACTTCCAGCAGGCAATCCTCGCACTCCTCAAGTTTCAGACAAGCAAGAACTTGAAGTAGAAGAGATTGATGCCACAAAAGAGTTACGGAGGGAGGGTCCAAACCTGCCCTCAACCAGCCAGGCACAACCACCCTGCCATTAGACTACATGGATTAGCCCTGCCAATGCTAAAAGAGACTTAATCTGATCGGTTTTGAGTAATGAATTGATCATCAAAGTAGAAAACTTAAAATTTAAAATAAAAAGCTTTAAATAAAGTACTGAAAAACTAAATGTGAAACTTCTCAGATTGTTTTCTGTGTTTTCTTTCTGAATACCTGGTAGGTCTTTGTGGACTGGACAGTTCCAGAAAAAAATAGTTGTTCATCAGTGGCAGACATAGATTCAGTAGGGGGAGAAATTTTAAATTAGTTTTATTAACTTACAAGTTAAGTGACTAGTCTAAGCTAGGGACCTGTCCTGGATCTGCCTTTGGCTTCCTTCCTAAGCAGTGGAGAGGGAAAGTCAATTCAGGGTCAACATCTGTCTTAGGCCTGTAGGAGGTTCATCTGATCCCCCCTGGAGACATTGACAGGGTAGGTGTATGCATATAAGCTAATCACCTTGTTCTCATGTTATGATTTCCCACTACAGTGGAGTGAAATAAGCAGTTTTAGAGTGTGAGTCACTGAATTAGTCTTGATGTCTCCATTTGGACAAGATGGATCATGACCTAGAAGTGCCTGTTTCTCTCCACTGACCACGAAAGGTAAGTAGATCAGATGCAGCCTCAAATGTTTCTGCCTGCTTTTGAACAGCTGAGGCACAGCTGTAGTACAGACTGGGATGGATCCAGAGGTAAGTAAAAGTGGGATTTACACAATAAGACACTGTTCAGTGCCACTAGTGATCACCTGAAGATCACTCCTGTAAGAGTTTCACACACTAATAATGCAAAATCCATAGAATCCTAGAACATGGTTTTTTTAAAAGCCTTTAAGTCCAGACCCCCTGTGTGGACATCTTCAACTAGACCAGGTTGCCCAGAGCCAATTCCAACCTGACCTTGAACATGTCCAAGGATGGGACATCTGCCACCTCTCTGGGCAAACTGTGATGGTGTTATACCACTCTCATTGTAAAAGTTTGTTCTTTCTATTTAGTCTGAATTTACTTGCTTTTAATATTACACTATTCAACTTGTCCTATTGCTACAGGCCAAAGGTATCACTCCATTTTTCTTATAAGCCTCCTTTAAGTGTTGAAAGGTGGTGACCAGGCCTCCCTGGACCATTCTCTTCTCTAGGCTGTACAACCTAAACTCTCTCTGCCTGAGTTCATAGAAGAGATGCATCAGCCTTCTAACCATATTCCTGGCTCTCCTATGGACTTGTTCCAACAGGGTCACATCTTTCTTACATTTGGAGCCTCAGAGCTTGATACAGCACTCCAGGTGGGGTCTTACAAGAGTGGAGTAGAGGGGGAGAATCACCTCCCTTGACCTACTGGCCATGTTGTTTTTTATGATGCCCAGGCTATGATTGTGAGCATACATTGCTGGTTTGTTTTTCACCCACTCATACCACCAAGTCCTTCTCTACAATCCATAGACAATAAAAAAACATTTTTGCTCTGTGTTGGGTCTGTCTGAGATGAAGTCCATCTCCCCATCGTAGCTCTCACAGTGCCATGCTTTGTATTGGTAGCTAGAACGGTGTTGATAACACAGCAGTGTTTTGGCTGAGCACGGCATCAGGACTGTAATGTTCCTTCTCCGGTTGAGGGCAAGATTCTGAGAGGGGACACAAGCAGGCCAGCTGACCCAAACTGACCAAAGGGATATTCTGTACCATATGACATCAGCTCAGATATAAAAGCTAAGGAAAGGAGTAGGAAGGGGGGGGAGCATTCATTGTTTCCAATGGCTGCTTGCTAAGAAACTACTACGTGTGCTGAAGCCCTGCTTCCTGGGACATGGCCAGACATCACTGCTGACAGGAAGCAGAGATTAGATTTCTGCTTCACTTTTATGTGCACAAGCTTTGCCTTACCTCAGTCCACAAGCTGCTTACCATCTTATTCTCTTCCCCCTGCCTGGCTGGGAAGGGGAGTGATAGAGTGATTGCACGGGCACTTGGCATCCAGCCAAGGTCAACCCATTTCACACCGATTTTGTTGTTCAGTGAACCTCTGCTTGGTCACACCAAGTAAGGAACAACTTTGGATAATAATATCTCTGAGAGGCAATATGGCCTGTCTCATGGGGAAAAAAATTAGACTTGTATGAAAGTGTGAGTTCAATACTTGAAGATACGTCTAGAGAAGTCCCAGGACCAGCTAACTGCAATATAAAATTATTAGCAACACAATATTCAGAGCCCAAATGTATGACCACAGAGTGAATCCTCCAATACACTTTTATAATGGCCTTATTTCATGTTTCATTACTTGTGCTCTCTACTACAAAATGTCCATTAATCAATGGCAATACATGCTGCTGCAAGACTCTCATGCAACCCTTCTCCTTATCCAATCCCTGTATGCATGGTCCAGTTTTCAAGTGACCACCAGACCAGGACAACTAGACCACCATTACCATTAAGCACATGCCTCAGTGACTGGCAGACACTCTATGACTCCACTGAGGCATGGGGAGCCCATTCTCTGCCTATCTCCTGGCTGACTGGGGAAGAACAACAGGAAACATAAAGCAACAGCCTTGTTGAAGGAATAAGAGGAGATAAGAAACCATTCCTGACGTAGGAAGGAGTAAGTTGGGGAAAGTAAGAATTGAGTTTGTCTGGTATAGGGTAGAAGATGGTCTGTAAATGTTCTGTCAGAAACAGAGGAGGAAGACATTTTGTTGCTGAAATAGTCCATTGGATTTTAATCCACCCTTAAGGATTCATCAAGGTAACTTTAAAAACTCCTGCACAGTGCAACATGATCTCCCCTGTGACCACTACACAGCCTCAAATTGTGGATGAGGTCTTAAGGTGAAGAAGGAATTGAACCTAATGCTGGCCTGGAGAGATGTTGCATGATGCAAACCTCCAAAAGATGTAAAGAAAATGACTTTCACAACACATAGTGCATTTACCATACATGGTTTTTGCCAATCTTCAATGAGCATCTTCTCCTTCTCATTGTACTTACGGTGCTACTCTCAACCATCTGCTCCTGAGACATCAATGACAGCTGATCAGCCATGAGAAGGTGATGCTGGACATGGCAACTTAGCTTTTTTTTTTTTCAGTTCGGATTACTCTATCAACAATCCACCAAGGACTGTTGATAAACAAAACAGGTATAAACAAAATTGTTGATAAACAAAATCAGGTATATACATAATCTTTTAATCCTCTACTTCATGTCAAAACAGAAGTTTTATTAACTCCAATTAACTCTTACCTTAATGTCTACACTGTGGAGTCTGGTTCTTCTGGTGTTTGAGGCAGAAAAGGAACTGTCTCTGGTCTGGTTTTGCAACAATATGTGGACAATTTTTTCTTTCAACTTTAAATGAAGGTCTTTAGTAATGCCACTTACTCACCACACTCATTTCTTTGTACATCCAGGCTATGTACATTTTTACATGCAAGATGGCTGGAACATCTTCATTATAGTATCATTACCTGGAATGATCTGGGCAAGGGGATGAACCTCTTGGTTTCTCAGATTTTTCTATAAACTGTGAAGAACGAACCTATAACCTATTGTATTATAAATGATACATTCACAATTTTGATACAAGCCATAAAATAAGAGAAAAATAGATTTATACAAGCATTCTGCCTGCTCCTCTCCCTACCTCCTTGTCAATACTGATCTCCAACTGCTGTTTGATACAATAATTTACCTCCTTTATATGTCTTCTGTGCATACATGCTTGCAAATTCTCCTACTCTCAACACTTCCTTCCCCTCTGCACGTCTGTCACACTCATGACTACAGGGTCATATATCATTGGCAGGTTGACGCCTAACCTGGTATCAAATAGTGGAAAACAACAATCACAGTTCCAGTGAAGTTTCCAACATCCATTCAATGGTCCCTTCACCTAATTAATCCTCAATTGAGCTAAAGTAAGAAAGAGGAAGATTACAAAAATGTTATCAAGAAACAACCAGCTGACACAACAGTCAGATCCAACAGCAGAGCATGATTCTTGTTTTTTTAAGATTATATTATCACTGATGCGGAAAACGGTTCAGCCATATTCATAATTTTCTATTTTTATTTGCTGTGTCTAAGAGGACTTTTTTGTTTTTTGTAAAAAATATTTTTGTAAACAATATTTTACATGTTTTTTGGAACTGTTATAATACAAAGTCTTGAGATTTCTTCCAACAACATCTAATATGTTTGCCTATAGGAGAAAGGAAAAGGTTATGTCCAAGAAGTAAAGGACTGTGTACTCCATCTGCTACAGGTCGGACACCAATCCTTGAATAAGTAACACACTATGATCATTTACTGCTTATGTTTGCAATGTTCTCACAGGACCAGTGCATTATCACATCCCCATACAAACCATAGAGGCATAAAATTAAAATATGCGTTTTAATGTTCTCAGGAGAGGCCCAGATCCATGGCTCTAATCTCAGCACCTATCTACACAGGTGCACAGGAGGAAAAGATACATTAGACGATGACAATAATCACTTTTTCTCAACAAATACAGAATGAATCTGGTGTCTGATTTCCAGAAATAATTAAAACAAAAATGACCATTTCTAGAATAATTCCTACCATAAGTTAAGTAACAGCAATCACTCTTGTAAAGCCAACAGGAATTCTATCTTAGTGAATACCATCTTGCATATGTTCTGCTTTCACCCTCAGGCTGGTCTTTGGGATCTTTGCAGCAGTGTGACAGCAAGGGCTCTGACTGGTCTACTTGAAGCCATCTCTGGAAGTGCTGAAGGTAACATTTTAACCCCTTGGACAGATCCACCATCTTCATCTCCACAAAAAGCTCACTAGGACTGGAGGGAGAAGGCTGCAGACTCAGCTCAACAAAAAGGCAGAGAGCCTTTCTCTCTCTCTCTCTCTCTCTCTCTCTCTCTGTCTATCTATCTATCTATCTATCTATCTATCCCAAGTCACCTTTCAAAGGCCAAGACAAAGGAAGAAGAATCATAGAATCATGGAATAGTTTGGATTGGAAGCGATCTTAAAGATCATCTAGTTTCAACCACCCTACCCTAGGCAGGGACACTTTCCACTAGATCAGGTTGTGTAAAGCCACATTCAGCCTGGCCTTGAACTCTTCCAGAGAAGGGGCATCCACAACTTTTCAAAATTTTTACACAAAAAATTGGAGAAAGGTTTTCAAGGAGAAACCCAGGTGGTGTCATCCGCATGACAATGGTAGATTGTCAGGCATACTCTGATGGTAACATGGATTCTGGGACCTATCAACTGTGTCAATGGAACAAGGCTAGTTTTACCAGGTGTACAAACATCATTTAATCCCTGCCTTTAAGGAGACAGAAATATCCATTTTAAGAATGCTTAAAGAGCCCAACAGACATTCCAAGCATACCTAATCAAATACCCTGTACTTCCTACAGACCTGTATGTGTGTCATACATGGGAGTGCACAAGTAACAATGAAATGGGGAGGGGAGGAAAACCCATATCAACTTTGATGAGTCTTTCATCTTCTCTGAATGAGTATGAGACACGCCCCCACCCCTCTCACTTATTTTCTTTTGCTTCTTTAATATTGTTTTAATTTTTCTCTGGAAGCCTGTGCTCTGCTATACCTCTGCAGATCCTGCAAGAGGCACCAGATATGGGAACACCTACACAACACAGCTGTGAGGAGGGAAGGGACTCTGCACAAAGACTTTATAGAGCAACCCATAAAACCAAGTCAATAGCTTACATTTGGTTTAGAAGTGCAACCACATAAGGACGGACATTCAAAATGCTATTTGGTCTTGCCTCAGTGATGGAGGACAAGAAGCTCATGGCAACTTATCAACCATGTCCTTTTCCAAGGAGCAAATCTGAACCTCAGTTAAACACACAATTATTTAAACACTGTGTTGAAAAACAATGGCTGCCAGTAACCTTTCCTTTTCTATATGTGCAAACCAAATGCAAATAACCATCTAGAATATCCCCACAGATCTGTCATCAGATTTCCACTTAATAAAACCACCTATCCAAATATTAACCTCAGCGGCTGCTCATGGGTTTGCATATGCAAACACTGAGTGTCAGAAACATGGATGACTTGACTTGCAAGAAAGCACATGCACTAAGTCAAAAACATTAGCCACAGGCATTAGCACAGGCATTCAGGGGTTAGTCACAAATTATGCTGAAAATTTCAATCTATTGTCTAAAGCCTTCCCAAACTCCTGTGAGAAGTTGGGCCAGGAAGAGAGGGATGGTGACAAAACCAAAAAGTAATATTAGAAGAGTTTAGGTTGGAAGGGACCTTTAGAGGCCATCTAGTCCTAACCCCCTGTCATAAGCAGGGGCACCTTTCCCTAGAATAGGTTGCTCAAAGCCCCATCCCACCTGACTTTGAACACTTCAAGGGATGGGGCATCTATCACCTCTCTGGTCAACCTGTGCCAATGTTTTACCATTTAATTATTTTTTAATTAAAAAACCTCCTTTGTTATATTTAATCTAAATCAACACCCTTTTGGTTTAAGATCAATATACCTTGTCCTGTTGCAACAGGCCTCACTAAAAAATTTTTCCCATCTTTCTTACAGGCCCCTTCTACATATTGGAAATCTACTAGAAGGTCTTCCCAGATCCTTCTCTTCTGCAGGCTGAACAGCTCCAACTCCCTCAGACTTTCCACATAGGAGAGGTGTTCTAGCCCTCTGATCATCTTTGAGGCCCACTTCTGGACTCAATCCAACAGGTTCATGTTTTTCTTATGTTGGGGCCACAGAGCTGGACACACTACTCCGGGTGAGGTCTCACAAGGGCAAAGTAGAGGAGGAGAATCACCTCTCAACCTGCTGGCCATGCTTCTTTTGATGCAGCCCAACACATGGTTGTCTTTCTGGACTGCAAGTGCACATTGGTGGGTCGTGTCCTGCCTGACAACCACCAGTACCCACTTCTGAGTCCTTCTCAGCAGGGCTGTTCTATATTGATACTAGGGGCTGTCCTGACTCAGATGCAGCACCTTGCACTTGACCTTGTTTAACCTCATGGGGTTCCCAAGGGAACACTTTCCAAGATTTCCAAGAGTTTGTGCTCCTGATTCACCAATAAATCAGCGCCAGATAAACACAAATACTTGTTCTGGTCCTGGAGCTGGAGCTGATTGACACCGCCCCCCGCCCCCCCTTCCCTGCCCCCAGCCCTAACC
>WEKX01002987.1:277570-304997 GCA_013390025.1 Pitta sordida
CCCGCCCCCCCTTCCCTGCCCCTAGCCCTAACCAGAGAGAATCACCGCCTCTCCCCCTAATTGTTTCCCTTGCTACATTTTATCCTCTTTGAATTACAAGCTCTTTGGGGCAGATGTCCTAATATTTGCACAGCAGGACCTGAATCCCAAATGGGCCCTTCTGGCATTATGAAAATTCCATCAAGGACTTCAACCATAAAAATGTAAACGATGTAGCTACTTATCATTTGTGTGTATAGAGACACAAAAACACACGTATGCAGATAGACATGCACAGGAAGGCAGTGCCTAATGCAAAAATATAACTCTTTTAAAATAACAGCGCTATGTTGTGCTTAAGCCTCTTCCTCTGGATATGAATTTACATTTTACTTGTTCTTTTTTTCTCCTGTAGAATAAAAGTAGTATGACACTGGGGACAGAAGTCGACTGAGCACAAATCCTTTTTCAGGACAAAAAGTAATTGCTACCAAAGTAATTGCAGCACTGCACAAAATCTTCTGAAGCAGTTCAAAAGTTTTATATTTTTCAGGTATAATTATCTTCAGTATACAAATTACTAAGATTTTGCTCTTTATTTGAAGTCCAGTGTCTAAGTATGGGTTTTATTTACACTTAGTATCAATAGCATGACTATTTAGTTTCTTTTTTTTTTTTTTTTCTGCTGTGGAAACAAGCTGTATGGTCTTGTGTAATAAATGATAATGTTCTGTACTAAAATGGATTTTCAGAGGCAAACTATTCAAGTCTAGAGTATTTGCTTGTGTAAGTTTTAATGTAAATTTTGCTTTTAGGATATTGCTATTTCTAGACGATTGTGTGGCTCATTCCTCTACTGCAAAATTGAGTGTGTCTCACCATCCCAGCAGTTTAGGCTTATTCACATACTTAGAATACAAAGAACATTCTCATCTGACTTATATCTTACACTGCATTGAGCTGCATCACCCTCTTAATGTAACTGGTTTTGCCTCATATACTGTAAAGGAACTGTTTCTTTCTCCTCTGGGGGGAGAAAAAAAAGGTTTCTCTCCTTTTTTGTTCTGTTTTAAATTTTTCTTATCATTCTGGATAAAATTTCTTCAACTCCAGAAAACATAAGGGCCTAGATCTGAGATATCTGTCTAGGGTGTCTTTATAGTCAGCAGGCAGGAATGGGAACTTGGAGGGTCATTATCTCCCACAAGGTTGATCAGGTAAACTGTGCCTAAGACATGCCTGCATAGGGAATCAACGATGTCCACACCCCTTATTTTGACATGATGAACATGCTCCCAGTGTGTCTCATCTGCAGGTTGATTGTAACTTCTATACAAGAAGTTTAACAAAAGGAAGAGGTATAGGTTTTGATATTACGACAGTTTTTAAAAGCGTATCTGGAGGTCACTACAGTAAATTTTTACAATGTCCTCTGGATCATCATCTTCAGGTAACCCATCTTAAGAAGTCTGGATTATATTCAGTATTTTGCGAAGTGAGAAGCTACATTTACACAGAAAAGAGGAATGTAGAACATTCTATATGTGTCCGCTCTATGTATTCTGTATATTGAGAGAATATACAATGTAACACATGGAACTGTGAAGAAATAGAAATAAATACATGTAAAAAACTGTCAAGGACAAGACTCAGCTCAAATATGTAGTACATGAGACTTGGGGTGCCTCAGGCTCTGCCCTCATCCCCAGTACTCAGGGAGCACCCTACCAGCCCACTGCACATATCAACAGGGGTGAATATATCCCACTTAAAGGGTTGATGCACTTGTGTAAGTCAGGTGCTGATGGGACTCCACTGCGTGGGGGAGTAAGGTCAAACAAGGGAGGGAACTGTGCTGGGAGGTGGCTTTGGACACCAAAGAAGGGCAAGAAAAAAATCGAGAAGGATGACTGGAACCCTTCCTAGAGCTATAATGAGAAAGAGCCTGCTGAGTTATAAAGGAAAAGAAGGGTTAAAAAAAGGCCTCCAGGATTTCGAAAGGGTATAAAAATTTACAAAAAAGAAAACAGAAAACAAAAAATAAAAAAAACAGGGAGGGAGACATCACAAGGGAAGCAAAGAAAGACTCCTGAGTGTCAACACAAGTGCAGGTACACACACATAACACACATACATGGAATTAAGAGACAGAGAAGCTGTTCAGAAGGACTTGTGCTCAAGTCCTGTTTGTGCACATTTGAAGCGTCACTGCTCTGTACCTCTCCTAACTTTTTGAATCCACTGAAGAACTTTTCTAAATGGCCCTTAAAGTAGCTTATCCAAAAAGGATTTCTCATTAGATACCTTCAATTTGCCATAACTCTGAGATGGGACACACTGTGACTGACACCCTAAATATGTTATTAAAAAATATTTTGGAAATTCAGAAATACGATTTATAGGATACTCCTCCCTGTAATGCAACCAAATTATTAAGTTTCTTCATGAAAGTTTTGAAGCACATAATCTTCAATAGCAAAACCGAGGAACTGCCAAGTGCCAGAGAAATATAGGAGACAGGGAGATTAAAGTGAGTGGCAGCCCACAGGATGACAGCTGCCAGAGAGATATCTTCACCACCTGTGGAACCTGCTCCTGAAATGACAAGTGTTAATGCTCATTCCTAATACTTAGTAATCTCTAAGCTACATGTGTAGTTAAAAACTGATACAGCTGCAAAATTGTCCCAGTTGCACTCAAGCAATGCCCGCATAAAAGAACATAGCACAAAAATATCTTCCGTTAACACAAGGATAATGCAACATAATAGCTTAAGCAAACACTGTGAGATGAATGGCAAGAAGAGAGCTATAGAGGCATGTATGTGATTTATTCCTCATGTCATGAAGCTTTCACTGTGTCTTGTTGATCCAGCTGTTTTTACACTGTCCATTTGATATTACTTTTTTTCTTTAAAATTTACAGAGACATACCTACCAACTACATCAACAAATTAGAAGGAGATTAGAGAGCCTCTTATCTACTCACAGTATCCATTTTCAAATAAGGTGCCCTAGCTTTTTATAATCTAGGTTTATTCAGATACCCAAAAGGGCTCATAAATAAATGTAATTCTGATAATTTTCCCCATCTTGTTTACACTGTTGTTTCCTCAAGAGAATTGTGCTTTTCTTCCACCCTTGGGACTCTTGTGAGATCACAAACTGGACAGAGCCCTCTGTAGTCCAGCCAAGCATATTGTGGGATACCTTTCCACAAGGAAATTCATTTGCTCTGGATGGCACCTCAGAGAATGGAAAATTGGTCAGAGAATGGAAAATTGGCAGTCAAAACATTACAGACCTCCATCAGCAAGAGGAGAAAGGCAGGTACCCTTGAAGGCTGAGGGAGGAAGGACCCTCTCCACAGTTATGCCCCATGGTCTGAGTTCATTCACTTGATCTGGCCTCCAATTAATGGAAGGAGGCAGGCATGCCAAAAGGAACTTGTTTCCTCCTAAGTTAGCTTCACTAGTCCAGGTTGCTCAAAACACATATATATAATCGGGTTTTGGGTAATTTCAGGGATGGGCCATCCACAACTTCTCTGGGTAACCTGTTCCACTGCATTATATATACAGGAGACTACATCATCCTCAGAACATACTGATCTCACTTTGGTGAGGCCAAAGACATTTCAGACTGAGTATGTCTTGCAAACAGCCATAACTCACAGTCCATGTAGGAGGACAGGATCTGCAGTGTCACTCTGTCATTCCTAGCTGCTGTGACAGCCACTAGTCAGATCCCTATCAGCTTCTTCATCTCTCCTTTCCCCCTAAAATTCATGCACTGGGAACCTCATCTTTTTCCCTGGAGCTCCTTATTTTCAGGTTTACCTTCAATATTTGCTTGCATACCCATGTGATCGCTTTTAGTATTTCTATTTTAAGATGAAGATTTACTTATTAGTCAGCTTCCATTTCTGAGGCACTGCTCATTTGTCTCAAAGCATCTCTATAAACATTACTGTGTGGTTGTCACCCTGACTTGTCTGGTAGAGGGTTTTCTAACACGGACTATTGACACTGGCGCTGTCTAGGGCCAACACTGACAGCTCTTGTCTCACCAGTGAGACTACACGTTTGAGTATAACATTGGCAAGGCCAATGGAAAAAGAACCAGAGCAGTGATGAATACCCAAACAGGATACCTCCCAGCTGGTGCCAGCATCTTTGTTCATCTCTTTAAATAGCTTCACCGTGACTTGTTCCTTGCACATGCTTTCCAATCAACAGCAGCACTGGTTGCCAGATGTGCCTCTCAGATGTGTGGAAAGTATAGTGCCAAAAGCATCTCTCAGAGCAAGAGGGTTATGTACCTTATTCTAGGCAGGTAAATGTTCTGTTAAATCTGGCTGCAGCTGTCATAGGATAATTAATGTACATATCTTCTATCCATGACTTATTTTAATAAGTGCCTGTGTTTGCCCCCAAAACTGCACATCAGTTACACAGATTTGCCACCAAGAGATAAACAAACCCTATCTTCAAATTTATGATTCATGTGCTACCCTAGAAAACCAAACGCTAAATTTAATTAGTTCCAAGACTAATTACTTAATTTTATTAAAAAAACAAAGAAACTCTAAAGTATTCCCAGTCAAACATTTGAGAATCTATTGCTCATCCGAAAGGTACTAATCAGCCACCAGCAGAAGATTATATCAACAACAGACTTAGGGCCTGGGCATGCAGCCTCCTTCCAGTAGAACGCTGGAGTATCGTGGACTGTGATGTTTCTCAGATTGATAAATTTGACATACACTATTAAATAATGACTGAACAGTAGAGATAGTACATTTATTGAATGTCTTTCCTTATTAACCCCAACAAGACCTAAGAGATGTCAGGACTTAGTGAGCCTGAAGTTTTAAGAAGTCCAAAGGGAAAAGCACACCAGAATTAAGCTTTCATGATGAAACCAGGAATAAATATTTAAGTACACTGAAATAGGTAATATTTATCTGGGTTTTTTTTTAATAATTGTAATTTTAATTAGAATTCCTGTGGTTTTCAAGCTCACAAGGTAAAGTTCAATGCAATCTCTTTTTTGAGGTATTGGGCACCTCTGATGAGAGTTACCGATTTTCTCCCTTCTGACCTGAACCTTTGGACTGAAAACTGAGCTATGCTTCTCTCTGTAGTGGCCAGAGGGCAACCCCGCCAAAAAGTTTCAAATTCACCTGTCTCCTGAAGCTGGGGCTGCAAACCAACCAACTGTTCTCAGAATTCCCCCTAAGCCTAGAGGGAGTATCCTGCACTCAGGTCCATGCAGACGTGATGGATGACGTATACGGAACACAGTATCACAGAGAGACCCTACACCAATGGCTTGCAGAAAAGCAGAAAACATCCTCCACCAGTTTTGTGAAATAAGCTGGCCCTAAGATACAAATGCCAACTATGCAATCCTTAAGATAAGCTGCCATTTATAGACATAATCCAAACTATCACCTGTTGGGCATGCACAAACCTTGCCAGCAGAGACACACACAGTCTCAAGAGCAAGACTGGGAGCATAATATGTAGCTCTTAATGGTATATTTCTTGCAGTGTGTAGCATATATTAACAGACAAGAGTCAGTGAATTTGTGTATCCACTGTAAAATCTTACCTTGTATTACTGGGAGCACTTTTTGTTAGGTAACAAACATTGCTCTAATAAAAGACTGTGGTCCCAGTCCTGAGTTGCATCCTGTGCAAGTCAGCACTATGGAGGCCTGCAAAGTTCAATTTGCTCATGCAGTCACCAGGTAGGTGCTTATTGGATGCACAATGCATATTCCTACACCTGCACATTTGTATCACAACCCTATTATTTAAATTGGAAAAGCAAAAATTCTTGAAAGAACCCTTTCAAAAGCAGGCAGTACAACAAAACAAAGCAGAGGGAAAAATACATAACCAAATTTTGTCACGTGTTGTATAAGGAGGCCTGAACCTGCACGGTGCAAGAGGTGGAGAGTTTTTATCCCATGGGATGTTTATCAACAGATTTGACTCTGTCAGTTCTGAATAGCCTTTACCACTCAGCTCTTTGGGCCTGTGGAAAATACATAGTTGGTGACTTACCCAGAGCCATAAGGTGCAGTCCTTGTCTGAAAGTTGGGGAATATCATCAAGAAATGACTGCCATAACTAAGAAAAAAACAACAAAATATCCCTGGCTTCAGCTCCTTCTGCCAGTCTGCTCCTCACTGTCATTCCCACCCTTTCCTTATGGTCTTTGCTCTCATGTCACAGATATTTTGAACCTTTATTTAGCCCAGATACTGGATAATTGGAACATAAGAACATGAGAAGCAACACCACTATTTTTCTGGTCAGTAATTCTCTTCCTTGGATCATCAAGATAAACTGCACGGCTTTGGAGTGTTTATCCCCTTGAGAATTGGATCACAGTCTCATAAAACAGGATGGCGTTCCTATTATCACCTAAATAAAACTGCCATAATTCTGGAACGACTACGTGGAAGTATTCAGCCACCAGGTATCCAGAGTTGAAGCGAAAAATAATAAACTGACATACAGTTCTTAAGAAATTACTCACAAGAAGGTAGATTTAATGTCCTGAAAACCAGGCTTTTATGCACACAAAAACATACACTAATCTTTTATATCACAGTCTTATCTAAGGCACTGAAGGCTTAAAGACAGGATCCAGGTGCAACATTTTCTGAATAGCTGATGATGACAAAGCATCCATTATATTGTCCTCTCTCACAAGAGGATACCTGACAAGTTTCTCAGGATTTATAACCTAGAAAACGAGCTGGTTTTGTTTTAGCTTCCCAAGATTGTATGTGGCTCAGTACAAAAGGCCTGAATGAGTAAAAACATCTCACTACAAGTTCCTGCAGCTTGTGGTTGAAAAATTAGCAGGTGAAAGATAAGTTCTTGCAGTGTCAACTGGACACTGTTCTGACTCCATGACTGAACCACTAAACAAGTCAGTTTAACTTCTTCCTGTATCTATAAAAAGGGACAGTGGATTCTAAGTGTGATGTGTTGTCACTACTTTTTGTCAGTATTTTTTGTTCTCTGGGTTTGGAGATGGAATTGTTCACCCCATATGTCATGGTCCACCCAGCTAGGCTGGATGCGTGATGGTTCATTTGCTGAATCTCGAAGTGCAAAAGAAAATTCCAAAAAGGTGTACCTGTAAGACNCCTCTTCCCTCTCCTCCCCTCTCCCCGCACCTCCTCCCCTCCCCTCACCCACATCCCAGAGGAGAGCACCCTGCCCTGTCCAGCCAGCTGACCCCCCATTGTGGGGTGGTCTTACACCCCCTCCCCAGTATTTATTGTTTTAAGTGTTTCTGACATGGCCACAAACATCTTTTGTATTAAAAAAGAAGTAAGTAGTGCTGCCTTGAAGGAGCTTTAATTTGAGTGCTCACTCCCTCACTGCCGTCATGGCAGCCCTGGGGGCCCCCACTTCTGCTGCTAGTCCCCTGTGCCCATAAGTGGCTGCCACACTGCCGCCATTCCTCAAACCTGCCACTGCAGGGTCCCGCCCTGGGGCAGAATGAGACAGTGGCCCCCTGCTGCAGGTGAGCCAGTTGTTTCATGGACCACCAAGCACAGCTGCCCTGGATTTGTCGGAGCAGCATGACACCTCCACAGTGTTTGAACAGATTTCAGTTGAGCTCTGGAGCTGAGGGGNTTTTGTTTGGGTTTTTTTCCCCAGAAATGCAAAGGAACTGTCTGGTCCCGCTCTCTCCCGCTGCCGAGTAGCAGCAGCTCTGCTGGGAACACTCATGTCTGCAGCGCTTTCCATACACTGGAGCACATGTGCATCCCACCACCCAAAGAAAGCTGACATGGCACCGTCTCGCTAGCTTTGCCCAGTGGGTGTGGGGCCACCACCAGCACTACTAGTGGACACAGCTCTGCCTTGCTACCGTTGCCTTGTCAATGTGACTGGGCTGTTCCATAGTCAGCCCTGGTGTGCGGACCAAGCCCGAGCATTGAGTACAGCTTTTGAAACTCCACTTTAAATGTATGGGCTGGGGCAGCACACATAATGAATACATCCCAGGGTCCCAATGGAGCTGAGCACGGCTCCTGCAGCCCCTCCCCTTCCTTCCTGCCCCTCTGCAGCTCCATCTGCCGCCTCTGCCCACTCTGTCTGCACATCCTTTCTCCTCTTCCCTCTCCTCCCCTCTCCCCGCACCTCCTCCCCTCCCCTCACCCACATCCCAGAGGAGAGCACCCTGCCCTGTCCAGCCAGCTGACCCCCCATTGTGGGGTGGTCTTACACCCCCTCCCCAGTATTTATTGTTTTAAGTGTTTCTGACATGGCCACAAACATCTTTTGTATTAAAAAAGAAGTAAGTAGTGCTGCCTTGAAGGAGCTTTAATTTGAGTGCTCACTCCCTCACTGCCGTCATGGCAGCCCTGGGGGCCCCCACTTCTGCTGCTAGTCCCCTGTGCCCATAAGTGGCTGCCACACTGCCGCCATTCCTCAAACCTGCCACTGCAGGGTCCCGCCCTGGGGCAGAACGAGACAGTGGCCCCCTGCTGCAGGTGAGCCAGTTGTTTCATGGACCACCAAGCACAGCTGCCCTGGATTTGTCGGAGCAGCATGACACCTCCACAGTGTTTGAACAGATTTCAGTTGAGCTCTGGAGCTGAGGGGGGCGGGGCAATGGGCATCGCTTAATTGCATATTCATAGATTGACTGTCTTCATGAATCGCGGCCTTTGCAGTAGGGACCTGAACCCATCAATCCCCAAACCCCAGAGGCTGACTCTCTTTAACAAAGATCATCAGGAAAAGCCTACTTTCAGAACCTGGTGAAATAATGTCATTGAAGACCTAGTCATCACTGCTCACAAGCTNATGGAGCTGAGCACGGCTCCTGCAGCCCCTCCCCTTCCTTCCTGCCCCTCTGCAGCTCCATCTGCCGCCTCTGCCCACTCTGTCTGCACATCCTTTCTCCTCTTCCCTCTCCTCCCCTCTCCCCGCACCTCCTCCCCTCCCCTCACCCACATCCCAGAGGAGAGCACCCTGCCCTGTCCAGCCAGCTGACCCCCCATTGTGGGGTGGTCTTACACCCCCTCCCCAGTATTTATTGTTTTAAGTGTTTCTGACATGGCCACAAACATCTTTTGTATTAAAAAAGAAGTAGGTAGTGCTGCCTTGAAGGAGCTTTAATTTGAGTGCTCACTCCCTCACTGCCGTCATGGCAGCCCTGGGGGCCCCCACTTCTGCTGCTAGTCCCCTGTGCCCATAAGTGGCTGCCACACTGCCGCCATTCCTCAAACCTGCCACTGCAGGGTCCCGCCCTGGGGCAGAACGAGACAGTGGCCCCCTGCTGCAGGTGAGCCAGTTGTTTCATGGACCACCAAGCACAGCTGCCCTGGATTTGTCGGAGCAGCATGACACCTCCACAGTGTTTGAACAGATTTCAGTTGAGCTCTGGAGCTGAGGGGGGCGGGGCAATGGGCATCGCTTAATTGCATATTCATAGATTGACTGTCTTCATGAATCGCGGCCTTTGCAGTAGGGACCTGAACCCATCAATCCCCAAACCCCAGAGGCTGACTCTCTTTAACAAAGATCATCAGGAAAAGCCTACTTTCAGAACCTGGTGAAATAATGTCATTGAAGACCTAGTCATCACTGCTCACAAGCTCTTATCTTCAGCATCTAAGCATAAGGAAGAGACAATCTTCCCTTACTAGGACCACCTTGACCAGTGCACAGGTATAATGTGGGCACATGTCCGTTCCTGCCTCCTCTCTGCTCTCTCTCCACTCCCAGCCCTTTGATCCTGCTGTTTGCCCTGTGCCAGTGGTCCCTTGTGAGCTACTTTTCCTCACACAATTCCAGAAAACTACTTCAGAAAAAACCCTAAGCTATGTTATTGGAGTCAATTGGAGCAGTTCACCCAGAAGGCTGAATAAAAGCTGAGCCTCTACAAGCTGGTAGGGAATAGAGGGAGAGGAGCAAACACACAGGGGAGCAGGGAAGGGGTTAAAGTTTCCTCCCATCATCCTCAAAAAGCAATGAAGAGCCATGAAATTGGCCCATCTGCCTGCAGAGAGGAATGTGAGCGAGCTAATATAGACCTTCAGGCAAGGAGCGAGGCTTTCTCCTTTACAAAAGACGGCAGTGTCACTCCTGCAAGCAGAATAGTTGGGATCAGTACCAGCCAGTGGTGTCCACTGTGGGTGTCCACACTTCAAATGGATGTTAAACGCAGGTTTCAAAACACAGTGACAGGAGAAAATTCACTGAGAAACTCCCAATATTGAATCTGCTTGGTTTAACAAAGCAGGAGATATGTTGAGTTAGTCTGATGTTAGGTGTATTTTCATGATGAAATCAGTGCTAATAGAAAATTCTTTCATCTAATGAACAAATGCATAGCAAGCACAGCCTCTAGGCAGAGAACAGAAACGACATTGAGATTCAAAATCAGGTGCGCAGACATGGTCGATTCCCCAGTACTCAAGGGTTTTAAATCAAGGCTGGATGCTTTCTTAAAGGCCATGTCATAGCTTAACAAGAAATTAAAGGCTTGATGCAGCAACCTCTTGTTACAGTTTTATGATATGTGATGCACAGCCCCTTCTTTGCTTTTAAAATTTCCAGAGGACTGGAATCAACAACAAAATGTGGGTCTCGTTGCACTGATGTGTTCCTTTCAGTGCACAGTGCTCCTACAAACAAAACCGCACTTGCTCCAGTGTACTTTGCTCCCTAGGAGGGTGAAAGAATTACAAGAGTATGCAATGTGCTGCCTGGACAGCCATGCATGCTGATGACGCTGTTGCAATGGGAAGCAAGCACAGCCAGGGCCATGTCTGTCCGCCCCAGTCTCAGCAGGCATCTTGTGCCCCTGTAGCAGTGCCCTGCTCCTCCATCTTTCAGACATTCTCACCTCTTGTTGGTTTTGCTGCCCTCATTTAGGGCCTCTTTGGTTTTCACCTATGGAAGAAATCGCTGTTCAGAGTCTGAAGTGCTGAGGTTTGCCTCATGAGGCATGCACTGCTGGTCCATATGAAGCTAGAATTCTATATGTGTGTGAGAGAGACATGGCAGGTGGAAAACAATGAGTATGGAAGAGGCCAGTGCTGCCAGAGCATGAACAGTGGGAGATGGAAACCATGCCACAGAGTCCTTCTTGCGAGGTGCACACCATGCACATCTCCATCAGGAATAAGACTCTTTCAGCATGTGCAAATTCTTCCTGTACTCTATCCAGGATGGTGACTGTCCTTCAGTGCTTTGCAGTCCTCTCAAGTCTCTCCAGTTGTGACTTGTGGAATAAGGACTCTCACAATCAGTAATTATGAGAGGGTATATTTAATTCCATGGAGGGCCATGGGGACTTGCGTCACCACAGACACCTCCAAAGTTCAGAGGCAGATACTACTTATTTTATACCCTTACAATGATGTAATCCCCTATACGCCTATTCATGGCCTAACTCTGCCCCCTCCCGCTTCGTATGCTGATTAGTCCTTAATTGTTCTGGGCTTGCATAGTACACTCTGGTGGCCCCTAGAAGTGGTCAAGGAGAAAGTAAGAAACACCTTCCTCGCATCAACTTTGGTCCCTGGTGTTCCTCCAACACTCTGGGCTATAGTCCAAATCACAAAACCGGTTCTTTGACAGCTTGGTTCTACTTTATTGATTTTCAATAATACACCGGGTTAGGTGAGGCCACAGAGTATCCTCTGGAATAAACTGTGCTGATACACCAAGTTACAAAATTGCAGAATGTACAGAACATAGTATTTGCTGGGAGCTAAGTCCCCTTAATTTTTGTTTAAGTTTTTCTAGCAAGTTTCCCTGCAGGTCCCCCATCCTAGGGAGCCTCAGTATCAGTTGGTATATGTGAGATTTGATTCTTTTTTCAGTGTTAAGGCAGTATTTGAGGTGTTGGAGCAAGCAGAGGCAGCTGGCAGGTTGTGACGTGTTGTAAGGCATAAGTGATGACCTCATANGTTATTGGAGTCAATTGGAGCAGTTCACCCAGAAGGCTGAATAAAAGCTGAGCCTCTACAAGCTGGTAGGGAATAGAGGGAGAGGAGCAAACACACAGGGGAGCAGGGAAGGGGTTAAAGTTTCCTCCCATCATCCTCAAAAAGCAATGAAGAGCCATGAAATTGGCCCATCTGCCTGCAGAGAGGAATGTGAGCGAGCTAATATAGACCTTCAGGCAAGGAGCGAGGCTTTCTCCTTTACAAAAGACGGCAGTGTCACTCCTGCAAGCAGAATAGTTGGGATCAGTACCAGCCAGTGGTGTCCACTGTGGGTGTCCACACTTCAAATGGATGTTAAACGCAGGTTTCAAAACACAGTGACGGGAGAAAACTCACTGAGAAACTCCCAATATTCAATCTGCTTGGTTTAACAAAGCAGGAGATATGTTGAGTTAGTCTGATGTTAGGTGTATTTTCATGATGAAATCAGTGCTAATAGAAAATTCTTTCATCTAATGAACAAATGCATAGCAAGCACAGCCTCTGGGCAGGGAACAGAAATGACATTAATTGAGTTCAAAATCAGGTGCGCAGACATGGTCGATTCCCCAGTACTCAAGGGTTTTAAATCAAGGCTGGATGCTTTCTTAAAGGCCATGTCATAGCTTAACAAGAAATTAAAGGCTTGATGCAGCAACCTCTTGTTACAGTTTTATGATATGTGATGCACAGCCCCTTCTTTGCTTTTAAAATTTCCAGAGGACTGGAATCAACAACAAAATGTGGGTCTCGTTGCACTGATGTGTTCCTTTCAGTGCACAGTGCTCCTACAAACAAAACCGCACTTGCTCCAGTGTACTTTGCTCCCTAGGAGGGTGAAGGAATTACAAGAGTATGCAATGTGCTGCCTGGACAGCCATGCGTGCTGATGACGCTGTTGCAATGGGAAGCAAGCACAACCAGGGCCATATTTGTCTGTCCCAGTCTCAGCAGGCATCTTGTGCCCCTGTAGCAGTGCCCTGCTTCTCCATCTTTCAGACATTCTCACCTCTTGTTGGTTTTGCTGCCCTCATTTAGGGCCTCTTTGGTTTTCACCTATGGAAGAAATCGCTGATCAGAGTCTGAAGTGCTGAGGTTTGCCTCATGAGGCATGCACTGCTGGTCCATATGAAGCTAGAATTCTATATGTGTGTGAGAGAGACATGGCAGGTGGAAAACAATGAGTATGGAAGAGGCCAGTGCTGCCAGAGCATGAACAGTGGGAGATGGAAACCATGCCACAGAGTCCTTCTTGCGAGGTGCACACCATGCACATCTCCATCAGGAATAAGACTCTTTCAGCATGTGCAAATTCTTCCTGTACTCTATCCAGGATGGTGACTGTCCTTCAGTGCTTTGCAGTCCTCTCAAGTCTCTCCAGTTGTGACTTGCGGAATAAGGACTCTCACAATCAGTAATTATGAGAGGGTATATTTAATTCCATGGAGGGCCATGGGGACTTGCGTCACCACAGACACCTCCAAAGTTCAGAGGCAGATACTACTTATTTTATACCCTTACAATGATGTAATCCCCTATACGCCTATTCATGGCCTAACTCTGCCCCCTCCCGCTTCGTATGCTGATTAGTCCTTAATTGTTCTGGGCTTGCATAGTACACTCTGGTGGCCCCTAGAAGTGGTCAAGGAGAAAGTAAGAAACACCTTCCTCGCATCAACTTTGGTCCCTGGTGTTCCTCCAACACTCTGGGCTATAGTCCAAATCACAAAACCGGTTCTTTGGCAGCTTGGTTCTACTTTATTGATTTTCAATAATACACCGGGTTAGGTGAGGCCACAGAGTATCCTCTGGAATAAACTGTGCTGATACACCAAGTTACAAAATNCCATAATTCCAGAAAACTACCTCAGAAAAAACCCTAAGCTCTGTTATTGGAGTCAATTGTAGCAGTTCACCCAGAAGGCTTAATAAAAGCTGAGCCTCTACAAGCTGGTAGGGAATAGAGGGAGAGGAGCAAACACACAGGGGAGCAGGGAAGGGTTAAAGTTTTCTCCCATCATCCTCAAAAAGCAATGAAGAGCCATGAAATTGGCCCATCTGCCTGTAGAGAGGAATGTGAGCGAGCTAATATAGACCCTCAGGCAAGGAACGAGGCTTTCTCCTTTACAAAAGATGGTAGTCACTCCTGCCAGCAGAATAGCTGGGATTAGTACCAGCCAGTGGTGTCCACTGTGGGTGTCCACACTTCAAATGGATGTTAAACGCAGGTTTCAAAACACAGTGACAGGAGAAAATTCACTGAGAAACTCCCAATATTGAATCTGCTTGGTTTAACAAAGCAGGAGATATGTTGGGTTAGTCTGATGTTAGGTGTATTTTCATGATGAAATCAGTGCTAATAGAAAATTCTTTAATCTAATGAACAAATGCATAGCAAGCACAGCCTCTAGGCAGAGAACAGAAACGACATTGAGATTCAAAATCAGGTGCGCAGACATGGTCGATTCCCCAGTACTGAAGGGTTTTAAAGGGTTTTAAATCAAGGCTCATGTCATAGCTTAATAAGAAATTAGAGGCTTGATGCAACAACCTCTTCTTAAAGTTTTATGATATGCCCCTTCTTTGCTTTTAAAATTTCCAGAGGACCGGAATCAACAACAAAAGGTGGATCTCGTTGCACTGATGTGTTCCCTTCAGTGCACAGTGCTCCTACAAACAAAACTGCACTTGCTCCAGTGTACTTTGCTCCCTAGGAGGGTGAAGGAATTACAAGAGTATGCAATGTGCTGCCTGGACAGCCATGCGTGCTGATGACGCTGTTGCAATGGGAAGCAAGCACAGCCAGGGCCATGTCTGTCCGCCCCAGTCTCAGCAGGCATCTTGTGCCCCTGTAGCAGTGCCCTGCTCCTCCATCTTTCAGACATTCTCACCTCTTGTTGGTTTTGCTGCCCTCATTTAGGGCCTCTTTGGTTTTCACCTATGGAAGAAATCGCTGTTCAGAGTCTGAAGTGCTGAGGTTTGCCTCATGAGGCATGCACTGCTGGTCCATATGAAGCTAGAATTCTGTATGTGTGTGAGAGAGACATGGCAGGTGGAAAACAATGAGTATGGAAGAGGCCAGTGCTGCCAGAGCATGAACAGTGGGAGATGGAAACCATGCCACAGAGTCCTTCTTGCGAGGTGCACACCATGCACATCTCCATCAGGAATAAGACTCTTTCAGCATGTGCAAATTCTTCCTGTACTCTATCCAGGATGGTGACTGTCCTTCAGTGCTTTGCAGTCCTCTCAAGTCTCTCCAGTTGTGACTTGCGGAATAAGGACTCTCACAATCAGTAATTATGAGAGGGTATATTTAATTCCATGGAGGGCCATGGGGACTTGCGTCACCACAGACACCTCCAAAGTTCGGAGGCAGATACTACTTATTTTATACCCTTACAATGATGTAATCCCCTATACGCCTATTCATGGCCTAACTCTGCCCCCTCCCGCTTCGTATGCTGATTAGTCCTTAATTGTTCTGGGCTTGCGTAGTACACTCTGGTGGCCCCTAGAAGTGGTCAAGGAGAAAGTAAGAAACACCTTCCTCGCATCAACTTTGGTCCCTGGTGTTCCTCCAACACTCTGGGCTATAGTCCAAATCACAAAACCGGTTCTTTGGCAGCTTGGTTCTACTTTATTGATTTTCAATAATACACCGGGTTAGGTGAGGCCACAGAGTATCCTCTGGAATACATTGTGCTGATGCACCAAGTTACAAAATTGCAGAATGTACAGAACATAGTATTTACTGCGAGCCAAGCCCCCTTAATTTTTGTTTAAGTTTTTCTAGCAAGTTTCCCTGCAAGCCCCCCATCCTAGGGAGCCTCAGTATCAGTTGGTATATGTGAGATTTGATTCTTTTTTCAGTGTTAAGGCAGTATTTGAGGTGTTGGAGCAAGCAGAGGCAGCTGGCAGGTTGTGACGTGTTGTAAGGCATAAGTGATGACCTCATAAAAGTTACTGGCCTGCAGTCTCCACCTGCCAAGGAGGACACAGGACGGATGGAGCATCCTTGGAAGGCAGGTGTGAGCTTTATTCCACACATGCTTTCTCCTCCCTATAAAAAAGGAGGGGAGCAGCAGAAGGCACTCCCCAGTCTAGAGGCCACCCTGCCCTCCGCATCCATCTCAATAATACCCAAGTGACAGGATGTTTTTCCATGCCTCTAGTCGTACTTCTTGTACTTATCCGCATCCTCTTTTAGTACCTGAAGTGCTCAGCTTAGCCCTGCAGCTTTTAATAAGACCATTAGAAGCTTCAGCAGCAAGATGCTTTCTCTAAATCCTGTTTGCTCCTGTTGCTTGACAGAGGAGGCTGTAGAAACAGGGTGAGGTATTATGACATCCAGTGGTCACTCAAGTAAGTCACTGCTACTTTCCAAGATCCCACTCCCCCTATTAAGGCCCCCAAAAGGTGCAGGAGTGAACACATCTTCCTTTGTGCTGGAGTAAGGTGAATACATAGTCAGCTTCCAGCAATAATGCTGTACTCCAAGCAAGCAAACCTCAGCTCATTCCAAAACCTGTTTGTTCATACACATATTTAGCCTGCAAGTCAATAACTTGGTAAGGGAAACGGTGACCCATGAATCATACCTTAGGAGAATGAGATGCTATCTGAGAGCATCAATAAAATTAGAATGATGTTCTCTGTGAGTATACGAACCTGGAAAATTTCCCTCTTTTTTTCTCTCTATCCAGCTCCAGCAGAAGTGGAGAGACAAAAGTAGCAGGGTACTAACAGGACTTAGGAACATGAGCAAGCAGGACTCAGTGCACCTGCTTGTTGGAGCAACTGGAGTGACTGGCCTCCTTGATTGCCATGGTTAGTTCTGGGTAGAGCATCAATGCTTTATTGAGCATAAATGCAAGAGAAGCCATTAAAAATCAAATGTAGGAGCAATGCTATTTGGATATATTTAGTTTTCCCCAAGGAGAGACAGTGATATAACTAGAATTATTACTCACTGTTTTGCAGATGAACTGTTCTTTCAGACCCTGCAAGGTGTGGTTGCTGAATTCACTCCTTCCCACTCATGTCAGAAATTTAGTTCACAGATGATTAAGTCTTTTAACTCAAATTACTTCTTTCTCCTCTCTAGAGTATTCTTGCTAGGGAGCCTTCCTGAAAAGCACAGCAAGAACTAGATTCCTCAGTTTTACAACATATTGGGAAAACATGAAGTAGGAGGAACAAGGCAGCTGCTCCCCACCAAACATTGCAGTAAGGACCTGCCTGCTGAGGAGCCCTGACTCTCAGCTACTTGGGCATGATGCGAACTTCAAAAGCCTCTTTCTGGGACTGAAATAATAATTCTTCAGTCATCAATCTTGTGTATAGTCTTTGTATGTGTTTTGTTAGAAGACATTCTTAAGAACCATGTCACTTTACAAAGGAGTGGAAAAATATAAAAACATAAAGCTTTCATTTAAATGGAAGTCCTTCATTTTGGCACAAAGCTACTATTCCTCTGTGCCAGGAGGACAGTTTGGGCTCAGTGGTGTGAATGTAAATTACCACTTCTATATGATCATATGTCACATGTTAATATGGCACACCACTGAGCCCAAACTCTTGCATGTCTTTAATCTCACTGCTCTCTGGGATTAACCCTGCATTTCCAGGCTGTGCCAACCCTCAGCACATGGCTTGAAATCTTTATGTTCTCTGAGTTCAGAGAATACTTGACAAGAAAAACCCGCCTCCCATCCACACATCAAAAGCAATGATACGGAACAATGGCAAAATTCAGGTTGAGGAGTTGGTTGGCTATTGGGAATGTACCTCAATGTTAGCCATTGCACACCTTGCACAGAGATCCAGAAGAAAGATGAGATGCCCTAGGCATTTCTATTTCCAGTGGAGGGAGGATTGGCCTGCTGTAAAGATATCCAGAGGATGATCCAGTCCAAGTAAGAGGAAACAGTAGGCACCTCTCTCCTCTTATGATTTGGTTAGCCTGTGCATTTTTAAGCAGAGGCACCAATTGCAGCACAGTCACCTTCTTTAGATGACAGAAAGGATGGACAATTAGGTGGCTATAACTTTCCCAAGAGTAGGGAAGGGGAAGCTGGTCTCTCTCAGTTTTAAAAATGCCTGTGGCCAGGAGGAATCTTGTTCCCTTAGCCCTAGAGTGTTTTATGAAGGGGGACACTCTTTACACCTCCCATTAAAGCTGGACACTGCTCATTCTGAGAGCCTAAAGCAGCCTGCTTCTTCAGTAGAGGCAGCTGCTGGAGTGTTACAGTAGAGGCGCTGCTGGTGCTGATTTGGCATCAGATCCCCATCACATCACTGCAGGTGACCATGCTGCTTTGTGAGTGGCTCAGATGCCCTTATCTCAGCAGCTGCCATCTCAGACATGCCAGAGGACAAGGTGAATGGCCAGGGGGGACATGGAAAGAAGCTTCTAATGTCAATTTTAATCTGCAATTGCAAGGCTGTCAGTCAGATTTTAGTGCCAGTTTAAGCAGACTGACTCTGACCATCAATAACAGGAGGCAAGGAAGAGCTTCTTAAATTCTCTCTCATCTATGTCTGGCTGCGAACATTTTGTCCCATTGCAATGCAGAGTCAGATGTTGAAGGTGATTTATGCTAACCTCTTGGATATGGCATGGAGAAAGCCTGGAATCAATGTCTGTCACAGAAAGCTGAAGGTTTTAAGAAGCTGTCTCCATTCAGGTGTGAAGTTCCTCCTTCTTCCTGTCAAGGTAAATACTCACCTTCTCTTTTAGCACAGCAACAACTACCAGTGTGTTCATTTAAACTCTGTGAGTGTGGCCAGGAGAGAAACCTTTGTAGAATTAGGCATGACTCAGAAATGGTTTAAGTGCTTTAGTGCCTCTTTGGCATTAGTAGCTGCTTCCCAGCTGAAAGATGGGGTCTGGCTATCTGTTAATTTGGATACAGAAATTAGAGGCTTAGAGGTCTGCTGTGCTAGATCCCCACCTTAATGTGCAATGTAAATATAGCTATTGCTGTGTTTCTGGCATTTGCAGTGAAAACATCGGGTTAAATTTTATGCATTCATGCAAAATGTTAAGGCTGGCTTGGTAATGGATAATATTTACCCACATCAGAGTACCTGATATTCCTCCAAATCTGAGGAGACCTGCATTCGAGCTCAAATTAAAAGTTGGTAACCCAAGTTCCTTTTGTTTGGGTCACTTTTGAAATAATACTTTTTTTAAAAAAACTGTGTCGGGTGGACTGCTAGATCTTTGGAGGGAAAGTCATAGAATCACAGAATTGACAAGGTTGGAAAAGACCTCTGAGATCATCAAGTCCAACCTATTACCTAACACCATCTCACCAACTAAACCATGGCACTGAGTGCCACATCCAGTCTCTTTTTAAACACTTCCAGGGATGATGACTCTACCACCTCCCTCGGCAGCCCATTCCAATGACCAATCACACTTTCTGTGGAGAATTTCTTTCTAACATCCAGCCTAAACTTCCCTTGGCACATCTTGAGACTGTGTCCTCTTATTCTGTCACTGGTTCTGGTCCCTGGGTGAAGAGACTGATCCCCACCTATCCCACCTCATCACCAACCTCCTTTCAGGCAGCTGTGGAGAGTGGTTTAAGATCTCCCCAAGCCTCCTCTTCTCCAGGCTAAACGACCCCAGCTCCCTCAGCTGCTCTTCATAGGACTTGTGCTCCAGTCCCTTTACCATCATCATTGCCCTTCTTTGGACATGTCTGAACATCTCAACATGTTTCTTAAACTGAAGGGACTGGAACTGGACACAAGACTTGCAGTGTGGCCTAACCAGGGCCCAGTACATGGGAAGAATCACTTCCCTAGTCCTGCTGGTCACACTATTCCTGATACAGGCCAGGATGTCATTGGCCTTCTTGGCCACCTGGGAACGCTGTTGGCTCATGTTCAGCTGCTGTCAACCGGTACTCCCAGGTCCCTTTCTGCCTGGTCACTCTCCAGCCACTCTGTCTCCAGCCTATGCCACTGCATGGGGTGTTTATGTCCCAAGTGCAGGATCCGGCATTTCAGCTTATTAAATCTCATGCTGTTGGATTCTGCTCATCCATCCAGCCTGTTAAGGTCCCTCTCCAGAGCCCTCGTATCCTTTAACAGATCGGCACTTGTTCCCAACTTGATATCATCTGCAAACTTGCTAATGGTGGCCTCAATTCCCTTGTCCAGATCATCAATAAAGATATTAAATGGGATTGGGCCCAACACTGATTCCTGGGGGACACTGGTAGTGACTGACCCCAACTGGATGTGACACCACTCACCACCACTCTCTGGGCCTGGCCATCCGTACAGTTCTTAACCCAGCACAAAAATGCACCTGTCCAAGCCACAGGTTGCCAGCTTTTCCACGAGTTTGCTATGGGAGACGGTGTCAAATGCTTTGCTGGAGTCCAGGTAGATACACTCACAGCCTTCCCCTCATCCACCAGGCAAGTCACCTGGTCATAAAAGGATGGCATGACCCTCCTAAATCCATGGTGGCTAGGTCTAATCCCTTGGCCACCTTATAGGTGCTGTGTGATTGCACTCAAGATGATCTGTCCCATAATCTTTTCTGGCACCGAGGTCAGGCTGACGGGCCTATAATTTCCCAGATCCTCCTTCCGGCCCTTCTTGGGGGTCACATTAGACAGCTTCCAGTCATCTGGGACCTCTCCAGTGAGCCAAGGCTTTTGATCAATAGTGGAGAGTTGCTTAGTGAGCTCATCTGCCAGCTCTCTCATCACTCTATGATGGATCTCATCGGATCCCATAGACTTGTGAGGATCCAAGTGGCTCAGCAGGTCTCTAACTGCTTTCTCCTGGATTACAGGGTGGGCTATGCTGCTCCCTGACCCCATCTACCAACTCAGGAGGCCAGTTGTCCTGAAGACAACCTGCCTTACTGTTGAAAATTGAGGCAAAGAAGGTGTTAAATACCCCTGTGTTTTCCTCATCTTTAGTTACTGTGTTCCCCTCTATGTTCAATAAAGAGTGGAGGTTGCCCTTGCCCCTCTTTTTGCCCTTAACATATTTTTAAAAATATTTTTTATTATCCTTTACAGAAGTGGCCAGTTTAAGTTCTAACTGGGCTTTTGCCTTTCTATTTTTTTTTTCTACACAACCTAGTAGCATCTCTAAATATTACCTGAGTTACAAAGATGATGCACCCTTTTTTTTCCCCTTAGTTCCTTCAAAAGCTCCTTGCCCATCCAGGCTGGTAGTCTTCCCCTTTGGCTCATCTTTCAGCACATTGGGACAGCTTGCTCCTCTGCCTTCAAGAGTTCTTTCTAGAAGTACATCCATCCTTCCTGTACCCCATTGTTTTTAAGGGCTGTTTCCCAAGGTACTCTCTGAGTTGGTCCCTTGAATAAGCTGAAGTGCACCCTCCAGAAGTCCAGTGTGGAAGTTTTGTTGATGTCCCTCCTTGTTTCACTGTATATTGAAAACTCTATTATTTTGTGGTCACTGCACCCCAAACAACCTCCAAGCACATCTCCCACCAATCCTTCTCTGTTTGTGAACAGCAGGTCAAACAGAGCCTCACCCTTGGCAGGCTCACACACTATCTGTGACAAGAACCAGTCCTCAATACACTCTAAGAACTTTCTAAACTGACTTCTCTCTGAATTCCCAGCAAATATCTGGCAGGTTGAAGTCTCCTAAAAGAACAAGGGCTGGTGATATTCAGACATCCTCCAGATGCTTATAGAATAATACATCTGCCTCTTCATCCTCTTTGGGTGGTCTGTAACAGACTCCAATCAAGATGTCAGTCTTGTTGGCCTTCCCTCTGGTTCTTACCCACAGGCATTCAATCCGATCACCATAAAAAGTACATCCCAATACTCAAAAGCTTATTTTAGCCACATTAAATGAGGGAATGTTCTAGAGTTCAGTCCCTCAGCAACAGGCTGGCTGGACATCAGTGGGGTGCAGGTACAAGCCTGAGTTTTGGGAGGGGGACTGGGAAGGAGGAAGGCCTGTGATACCATTTCACTGGGGGGGGGGGAAATCTGTGCGTGAAACCCCAAGTGCATGGGAGGAGCCAGCAGCAGCATCAAGGTGGGGTAGACAGGGGATCAGGCAGCAGGGACCTGCGCTCACCTCACTACAGGCAATGGCATCCCTGCCCCAAACAGCCCATGTGTGTCCTTAGAAGATACCTTGTAAGCTAATTTTCTTCTGTTGTATTATCTTCCTCTGTGATGATGTGTCTGTTTATCAAAAGCATAGATTGTTTACTAAATCATCCCTAGCCCACTGCAAACAGCTTCTTCACCTGATGTCTCAGCCCTTCACCCACTGGCTGCATGTGATTTTTCCCTTTTCAGCTTCAACTCAGCTCACCCCATCCCCAGGATATAAGGGCTTGTTTTCATTTTTGCATTTAAGCAAGCTTTTGCTGAGAAGAGTATCTGAGGCATGCATATGCATACTGTTCTTTAATCCTTTACCTCCCACACATTTATCTTTTCTTAAACCAAGCTGTTAATAAGAATACAGATTACTGTAGTCAGAATTTATAGCAAGAATTTGCAGTAGCCAAATATAAATTTAAAAAAGTGGGAGCAGCATGATCAAACCACAGCTCTGCTCATCAACATTTCTGTGGTGTGTATTTTCCACAGTTTACTTATCACAGCTTATAGCTACAGATAAAGTTTTAAATGAGTAGGCCTGATTTTAAGGATTTCCTGTATTACAACCATCAGAGACATTTCATATCTCAGTGTCATTAAGTCTGCAGGAACTATTGGGTTCCAATGTAATTATTATATGTAAACAGAAAAAAAAAGAAAAAATAGGCAAATTGCCCATGAGTCCAATTGAAAATCCACTTTAGTACAGTGGTAAGTGTCCCCACCTGGCGTGTGGGAGACCCGGGTTTGATTCCCGCCAGGGAGACAGTGTTAAGAGTTGGACTCGATGATCCTTGTGGGTCCCTTCCAACTCAGAATATTCTGTGATTCAAATACTGAAAATGCAGAATGCAAGTTCACCTCCATATAGATACACTCGGGTGGAATTGAGGAACTGAGTGTCCCCCTGAAATGACAAGAAGAAGGTGGAAAGGTGGAAAAAGTGCCTTTCTTTCTTCATCAAGACATAAGTTTGAACTGGGTTCCAAAGCTGCTTCCTAGTTGCCCTTGACTGCTTGGCGTGAGTGGCACAGACCCTCCTTCTCCCTGGGGGCATGGGGTATGATGTCAGGGAGGAGTGAGCTGCGTGAGAAGTGAACAGGCATGTACAGAAAGGGGAATAGCCTTGTGTTGACATACAAGTGTAGGCACCGAGTACTGCAGAAAACCTGAGGCCATGTCAGGTTTAGCACTTGGAGTTTATAGCAGGGCAAGCCAAGCACTCTGTCACCACTATGGTCTGTCAGAAAGTGCCATTACCTGCCTCACACTCCTCTTGGTATGCAAGGCTGCAGCACAGCAGGAAACCTGTCACTGTACCTAGTGCAAGCTTCAGGACATGGAGGGGCTTCTGCACAGTGCCACAATTGCTCTGCACACTTAGCCATCCTCTTGTGCTGAAATCTCATCCAAGATCACTTCAGCTCGGCCTTTTCTGCTCATCCCAAAGGTGAGTGGGAGCCACAGACAGATGTGCACTGTCTGAGAGCTACCGCACAGCTTGGCTGAGTGGGACTATAAGGCAGTTTCTTTTGATGTTAATGTAAAATAGCACAGAAAGTATCTTTCAACAATAATTTACCAGAGCTACATTTCCAAAGATACCTTTCTGAGTCAGTAGCTTACATATATGTGATCTAAGTATCTACTTACTTCTCCTGCCTTTGACCAAACCTCATATTGACTGCTGGTTTTGAGTTACTCTTGGATCCAATGAGCAAATCCCTGCCTTCTCTTGTATGAAGTTATACCAATGGCTTGCAGTCATTTTTCTTTGCTAATACTTTACTGTTAACTTACAGTTAGGCAGATTTAAAGGTGTAGTTTACCCTAAGTATATTAGTCTCAGCTGAGTGCAATACTATTTTTTAAAAAAGCAGTAACCCACCACAAAAAGGGCTTCTCTATTAGTAGCTACTTGTGCATATTTAATACAAAATTGCCCATGAGTAAAATGGCAATTATATCTCTCAATTAAATTGACATATGCAGGTTATGCAGATCTCACATCACCTTTTTGCCCTCATTCACCATTCACTACAAACCTCCACAATACAAAGCCCATGGTTTTCCCTGCAAGGGACAACTGGGAAGGACACCCAGACACCCCCTGATTTCTACACCAAGTGGTATTTAGCACAGATGCTCATGTTCAGTTTAGGAAAGTCACAGCCAGTGCAAGTGATAGTAAATGAAAGTAAAAAATCTTAACAGTCACATTTCTTAGCTATTATAAGTTTTATATTGTCGCAGTCTCACACTTCATTGCAAAAAAACATTGGGTGTGACAGAACGTTCATTATTTAAAAATCTGTTTCAGTCAGCGGATGACCATGCTTGCAAAGGGAGGGAAGATACAACTCATTACATTGTTGCATTCACTGATAGCCGCATGGATCGCAACGTTTAGACAGTCCACATCATTAACAATCGACAGCCTACCCATGGCTTTCTGCCACACCTCCAGTCTCTCCAGTCAGGGGGTGGGGTGATGAGTCTCCGGCAGGGCACAGAGAGCAGAGTGAGTCCTGGGCAGCAGTGGAGCAAAAACTGCAGCTACACTGAGGGATTTATGACCACAGACACTTCTAATCTTTTATGCTTGATCACCTGCTCTAAGGAAATCTGAACTGAAATGCAGCAGCCGTGCTATGCTCTAATCAAACTCATTTTCCTGCTGGTCAGAGGGTTGGTTCAGCTGGTTCCAGGCTGGCAGCTGAAGGAAGCTGGCTTTGCTCTCTCTTTCCTTAACAAATTCTTTCATGGGGTTATGACCCAGACTCCTCGATCACTGATGGTCTTTGTATCTGTTGCTAAGCTGTAGATGCAGTAACCCCAGTGAAGAGTGGAAACCTTTGCCCTCAAATGCTGTCCTCTGCACAGCAGGCGCTTGCTCAGTCTAACAGACATACATTTGGGGTTTTTTCCCAAGTTATTAATTGTTCCCACAAAGCTGTTTAAGGTCTCTTGCAAACGTGTGCAAAAAGATGTGCCATGGGTTGAACCACAGCCCTGGTCTGTGTAGTTCAGCAGCAAAGGTACACTGTTTACAGCCTAGTGGATAGAGCCCACATTGCTCATTATATAGGGTCTGCTAGATCCTCAAGGCAAAAACCAAGCCTTAGGGTTTGTCCACAAGGGAATAGGGTTTTGGTTTGAGTTTTCCCATAACTTCGTGTTGCTTTGGCCATGATGACACCTAGATGGCTTTCTCTGTGCCAGGTTAGTTTGTCTCTGGCATGAGGTACTGTGGCCATGAGCCACTAAAACTCCTGTAACTATTCCTGAGGAATGACAGGCCACCTGTAATGCCACACCACATGTAATATTCCATCTCCTACTAGCCCATTGCATGGCAAAGGGACTGTTAATGGCTAAGCATCTCCTCAGTCTACATAACTGCAAAATATTATTGTTACCCAAACAGGAAAGATAAACTCTGGGAGTCTGCCAAAGATTTAAACAATTAATAAGCTAAATTTCTTTCTCTCCTCACTGAGATCCCAGTGTTGTCAGAAGGGCATCAAGGATTTCTCTTTGTTTATTGGAATTAATTTACTTCTTCCCCCAAATGACAACTGCAGGGTGGTTAAAGTCGTCAGTCTCACACTAATTTATTTGTTCTGTGAGTACCTTTCAGCTACCTACAGAAGTTATCAAATTAAAAATTGTCAGTTTCTGTAATGGTTTGACCTTTTCGATCTGACAAAATTCGAAGTATGGTCCACTGGGTCCAAAACAAAAGCTACCAAGAGCAGCTGCCCATGGATGTCCATCAATGTAAATTTTCCAACAGGAAAATAGTCACTGGCAAAGCTTGGGAAAATATCTTGCAAGTTGAGCAAGAAGAAAAGGTGACGTGTAGAGCAAATCAAAACGGAAATAGTATTTTAGTGATACATCCTAGGGAAAATCCACTTTAGTACAGTGGTGGATGTCCCCATCTCTCATGTGGGAGTCTAGGGGTTCGATTCCCACCAGGGAGGCAGTGGTGCCATTTAAGAGTTGGACTCAATGATCCTCATGAGTCCCTTCCGACTCAGAATATTCTGTGATTCTGTGAAAAGACAGAGCTCAGGTATCTATCTAATCAAACCCCAGCACTGAAAGTTAATATATTTTCATACTCTGCATTAAAAAAAAGATAATAAAATAAAAAATAATAATAAAATAATAAAATCCAAGTTTGCTTGAATAGAAGCTATTAACCCTCTCTTATCTATCTTTCCTTTTTAGTAAGTGTCCTTAATCACAATTATCTTTATCAAACTTAGACTTCAATAACTCTCAGAGCCGTTGTGGCACAGTCAATACAAACGTACCTTTGGACACTAGCAGGTACTGCTCTTGCTGCAGTCTCAGTGCCAGATGATGCTGTAAAGATAGCCACAGTCTCCCCTGTCATCTTGTCCTCTGGTGTCAGGCACTAAAGCAACCAATGAGGGAATGGGGGACAGCCTGAGCTGTCTTTCAATGTTTGCCATCTACACGACGGTTGCACAACCACAGGCTCTGGTGTGTGGAAGGCTGTGGGTCAGAGTATGCAGGCAGGGGAGAGAAAAACCTGGCCTTTTCCCTGCTAGAGGAGTTCAAACATAATGTAAAAATACACTCCAATCCTGTTTCACGTGACATACATGAGCAACCCTACACATTGCCACGGCTTACATGGGGGCAGGATTAGCACAGGGTTTTAGGACGATCAGACCACATCTTGAGTACTGTGTNGGTGAGTCTGCGATTCTGTAATGTAGACCTTGGGCTGTTTCTTGTCACTAGCTCTAACAAGGATTTGCTGGAAGGGTCTGGAATTTTGTTTCTCTGTCAGTAGTCCTTGGAAATGCCACATGGAATTTCTGCAACTCCCAGGAACACGTGACTTCTGGTGTAAACTTACTGACACATGGTGGCATCCAATTTGCTCATGATTTTCACTCTAATGGTGCAGATTTTAAAAAGCAGCTGACAAATCCTTGTCCAGAGGAAGGATTACAGTTCTTGCAAGCTGGTACGGCACAGAGACCAAATCTGAGGGAGGAATTTATGCAAAGGTTCCTGCTTCCCAGATAGCTGTATCAATGATCAAGCTAATGCATGTGGCTTGTTGGGATTTATCTCACATCTGTGATGGGCAGGGAGAAAGAGATGGTGTCTCTCGTGCCTTTTCAAAGTCAAATGATAAATTTCTCAGAGACTAAAGATTTTCTTCTGGCCTCCTGACATGACAGTTATCACAGAGTTTAAATCGTAATTGCTCCATGGGATGCTCTCTGCATCCACAGGGAACAGCTTTGGTCACTTGGATTTTTTTTTTAATCAGAGATTCAGCTATTTTATTA
>WEKX01002989.1:0-19255 GCA_013390025.1 Pitta sordida
ACCTTACTGATTCTGTGATTCTGAAATGTCTGTGTTTGCATTACTTATGATGCTGTGTATCTTTTCTATGTGTCAGGACCCATAACACAAGGCAGGGAGTCTGTCACTCAGCCTGCATTAGAGCATCATTCATACCCAGAACAAACTGCAGAGATCCTGAGCATCCATGAGACAGAGTGTAGATGGCACAGAGGACAGTCACAGGGAAAACTTTGCTTTCCCTTCTTGCTTTATTTTACTGGCTGCCTTCCCAGCCCTAGTCATGCCCTTTAACTGCACACAGCTTCATCTTTTTCAAAAGATATATAATTTTTATTCTGGATGTCACTGAAGTGCTCAGGGAAGGTGGATTCCTCCTGTGCATGAAATGAATGATGCTTCCATTGGCAGGAAACAGGCATCTGGGATGGTCTGGGCCTCCTGCCTGGCTGGCACTCTGCAGAGGGTGCCAAAGCCTCTCAGCCTCCATCAGAGCAAGGCTGGCAATAATTGAGCAAACTTAGGAGAGTGTCAGTGTGCAATGCTCTAGGATAGGCTCCAGGACCTGCATAGTTGAAGCTGGTGTACGTATGCCACAAGAAGAGGTTGTCCATGCTCCCTCCCTGCCCCCTGTCAGACCTTGCAATTCACCTTAGTGAATTGCATTAACTAAACTAGCTGAAAACTGACTTTTATTTATGTATTTCATCTAAGTTAATTCTTTAGTCATGTTGTGATTGTAGGAAAACTAGGGTGAAAATGCATGTCCTGGACTGAGGGAAAGAAACAGTATGATCTTTCAGGCAGGAGACTGTAGGGAGATTGGTTTGCATTTATCATGAAATAAGGTCCTAAAGATGGAAAAAAAAATTATTATCACTTAAAAAAAAGAAAAAAAGAGCTGGAGTTTGGCTGGCATTCTGCAGGTGCACAGTCTAACCATCTCCATTTTTCCAGTTTTGATTCTTTATCTTTATTAGTGTCTCTATTAGTGTCTGAAAAAGCCCTAAGCGATGAGCTCATTCAATTCCTGAGACACAATTGCTGAAACTCTCGGATAATCCTGTGTTTGGACTTAGCAGAGGCAGTAGTGAGAGCTGAGAAATAATGTGTAAGGTGGTAGGAAAACAATTTAGTGACTCTAACAATAGAAATTCAAACTGCTGCTAATACATCTAGGGAAAAATAACTAAAACATTAATTCTAGGGGAAGGGGGCGGGGGGAAAAGCCTCACAAAGGTTAATCAGCAGCTGCTGTTCTTAAACCTTTATTTTCTGCAGCCCCAAATTTTTCCTCTATGGCTTCAGTCTCCTGTAGACCAGTTGCCATCAGGCATCAATACCTGTACTTTTCCTGGTGTCATGTCCCCTTGGAGCCAACGACCAAGGTGAAAGTCCACAGACCCCTGGCTGAAAACCATTGAGCACTCTGAGAGTAGGGAAGGGATTTTTCTGAGGAAATGAACCCACAAGTCTTCAGATTCACATATTGATATGTGGCTGGATTTTGAAAAGACCTTATCTCCTAACTACACCAAACTAAGGAGCATGTAGTGACATGCTTTGTCAGCACCCAGCAGCAGCCTTAAACCCTTAGGAAGCTGCTCCAGGCACTGGGTCATCCTTGAAAGAACTCTCAAGATCCAAAGTCCCCCACTGCTAAGACTGTCAGGCTTTTCATGTAGCATAGGATTACATTTCCTGTACTGTGGAGACAAATCCTCATCACAGACCAGGTAGACAACAGTCCTCCTCTACAGAAGTCCGAAAGGACCATTTGTGATATATTGTATTCATTTCAGAGTACTGCAGTACTTGAACAATGTAGATCTAGAGGAGGCGGTTTAAGAAAAGAAAAGAAATTATTAAGGGTTTAAAGTTGATTTCTGAGCTCACATGATGTATTGCAATAAATGATGTATTTATTGCATTATAAAAAGTAATTCACCAAATGCAGTAGGAGATTTTTTTTTTTCATAAAAGAACGTTAGATTAACTGCTGAGACTACTAAGCATATCATGTTGACCAGGAAGTTTTTTACCGTGAATAGTGCACCAAGGGACCAGAGGCATTTTAGAAATAACATAAGATAAATAATTTCATTTAAGATGGAGTTACTTTTTAATGTAACTCTGTGATCAAAAAGATTAGTCAACCAAGCAAGATACCTCTGCCTCTGATGCCCAGGTAATGACTTGTTTTCACTACAAGAAATCCCCTACAAGAGGGGATTTTTTAAGATGCTATGTGAGGCTCCTCTGCAAGGTTTTTTCCTGTCACACACCCTCCCAGACATTGTGCTGTTGGAAAGTAGCCATGTTTGCTTCTCACTCACAGAAAGTCCACTTCAAATTTGGCAGAAACAAGAGGGCCCACAGGGAAATCACAGTAATTCACACGCAGATCCCAACTCCTGGCAGCGTGCCTCCATTGAAACAACACTGCAAAAATCCCTCCTGCCAGACAGATCAGATCCCAGGAATCTGCAAAAGCAGCTCTTAAACTTAGGTCTTCTAGATAGATTCAAACACAAGATGCATTTGGGTTTGAAAGGATCATGGAAATTTAGTAGTCAAGGTCATCCATGCTGAGAACTGCTGAGTTTTGGAAACCCCAAAAACTGCCTGAGCGTTCTCAGCTACATCTCCAAGTAATTTAATCTTCATTGTCTTTCTCCTGTAATGGCTAGATTGCAAAAGCCAGTTAATGTTTATGGGGCCATATGTTTTTGTCCTCCTGTCTGTTCTAGTAAAGTAACAAAACTGTTATGACCTGTAATTAATTCCAGAGGTTTCATTTATTATCTCTGATTAAATTAATGCCCGTACAATAATGAAGGTGTAAGAAGATATAATACACTGTCAGGAGCAAGTGTAATTAAGCTATAACCAACATTGTAAAAACACATTAGAGGTCCTGACTCACAGTTTCATGCAATAATACTTCATGGCTTTTTGCCTGTCAACAATGTTATAATGTGCATTTTTATATTAAAAGTACCAGAGCTTTTGATGAAGTATTTAGAAAAGCCGTATGTATTGAAAATGATTGTACTGCTGATTCCCCTTCTTGTTTTACCTTCAGCACCACTCCCTCACTTCCAGCTGCAAAACTCACTTATGCAATTAAGGAGTGTCAAACCTCTTCTTCTGGGAACCACACAGTTACTGTGACTCTGGAAAGGTTATTTCAAGATGTTTAGCAAACATTTTCTAAGCAAACAGCCTCTCTCTGGACATGTGATTAAAATAATACATATAGTTTAAGGCAGTAAACTCCAGCTTTTTTCTTATCTCACTGAACTTCCAATTCTCTAAAACATCAGAGGAAAAAAACCCAATCCCTTAGCGCTTTACTCACATACAGCAAATACCTGCACAGCACACAGGCAATAGAGAGGAAACTCAGGCAGAGGCTTCATGGCTGCTGTTTCTGCACAGGACAGCAGAGAAGGGTGACCACAATTTGCCCTGCCCATCTCTCAACACCTTCTGCACCATTGCTTCATGATGCTTCTGCACTTTGCCAGAGCTGAGTCAAGATGGCTTTCCTCTATATCTTCAGCAGTGCAGAGGACCCCTGTTCATTGAAGCTTGCTCTGGTCCACTGGTAGTGATCCTGGGAAGCTAAGAGGAGATAGTGTTGATTATTTCTGTTATCATGGAAAGAAGAAGGTATTTCTCAGGTCACCACCCAGGATACCCTCCCTGTCCATCCTCCAGGGGCCTGACCTCAGAGGCACTTTAATTCTCAAAGACATAGCAATGGGTAGACCCCATCTTCTTGGGATTTTTATATATTAGCCAGTTTGGCATTGAGATAGACACGAAAATTATTCTGGTACAAAATAAGAGGAATGCCCAACCCTCTATAAGAAACTGCATTCCAAGAATACCATTTATTTTTGGCTCGGCATAGTCATATTAGTGTAGTGGGAATGGAAGATTTTGCCTCCTAAAATGCACTGGAATTCTTTAAGACGAATGAATCAAACAGTCAGTAGTTTTTATACCTTTTGGAGTGTAACGAATTCTTGTATCTCGGTGATAACAGTATCTTGAACAACAGAGTGAATTAGCGGGGCCAATAACAAAGAGGGCAGAAACAGAAATAAAGGTGCAAAACCTCCATAACCTGTGACAAGGTGAAAAACCTGGAGCAGAGAGGTCAAGACTTCCTAAAGAGAGGCTGTTACCTGCCCATATTCTAACTGTAATTTTCTGTAGAACAGTGGTGTTTCAGCAGCAAAAGCAAAAGCATGGGTGCACTAACACAGTACTGAGAGTACAGCTGCTGGCGTTCACTTGTCCTCGGCAGTCTCAAAGGAAGCCTGAAGTGGAGCAGCCAGTGTTAGCTCCTGTTAGCAGCAGCTTCCTCCAGGGCTGTTTCCTGATCCAAAATCCCCGTACTAATTCATCTTCCAAGATCAAAAAGTCCTCATGATTTCAACAATACTTAGGTGATTTGGGGGAAAAAACCCCAAACCCATTCCATCTCCGAGAGTATGCCAGTATTGTTTCTAGTGGCCCATCTTGTTCTGTATGAAGATGGGCAGTGGTATTTCTAACATAGTCGTCTTTTGCTGGACCAGAGTACAGTCTGACTCAGCTAAAATATGGCTTAGGAAGCTGGAAGAATTTCCATTTTGCTTTGCTGCCCTTGGAACCAGAGGTTCTTGAGTTTAAAACTCAGAGGTTTTAAAAATTTCCCTTAGCTACTTACCCTGTTTTTCCTTTGAACCACCATTCCCTGGAATATCATCTTATGTAGACAGTAAGATGTTTTAGAACTGTGAATTAACCATGCATTTGCCTCAATCAGAGATGACTTAGGGCACATGAGAGTTGCAGAACAGGAACATATGTAAGTATATTATTTTCCTAAAGTTATGATCTCCATCCTGCCTGTGTGCCACAGAGTCTGATGCTGTACTTCTGTTCCATGGGATTTATCATAACTCTGCTCACACAGGGACCTTACAACCAGCTTGAAGCCACATAAAATTCTATTGTTTCCCATTTTCCTAGAGTCCTGCCCACCTGTTCAGCAGCTGCAGACAGTTGGCACCTCCAACTACAGGGCTCATCACCACTTTACCACCCAAGTGGCATCAGGGTGAGTGTGGAGGGACTGCCAGTGCTGCCAGGGACAGCAGTGCAGCAGAAGGTGTAGGGAGGAACCACCATCCCGCTCACCTCCTGAGGATTTCAAACTACCTGCAGGTGCAAGAGTAGCAAAACTATATCATAGCACCAGCCTGTTAGTCACAGAAGCATCAGCATTTTCAGGCAAGTTTTAAAAAATGTGTGTGAGTGCCTTTGAGGGACTCTTTAAGATACTTTGTTCTGGCAACTTTTTACTCTTTTTTTTGCACTGGGGATCTCTGAAGGAACATTTCTGTTGTGATTCTTACATCTTCCCACTGATCTGCTATGACATTTAAAGTTATGCTGAGACCGTGCTTGGCATACCACTGATATTCCCGAGTAGGAGTTGTGCTGCACATGCCTAGGACTGGGTTTGAACCTGCTGTCTTTGATCAGCACTGCATTTCTGATTCTAGCTGACTCCTATATTCTGTGTGAAAGTTCTGTGATCTCATCCTGTTTTGGCTGCTGGCTAATTTAAACGTGACACCTGCCATTTCAACAGAATTTGGAGCCTTTTCACCACCTATGTTTTTGGAGGTAGGATAACAAGGTTAGTCCTTGCATGGCCATAGAAAAATTAAAATTGGAAATTAGTCATTCCCCAAAAAATAGCTATAGCTCTATCTTCTTTTTTTTATTATTATTATACTACTATAAACAGGATTTTTTTCTTTTCTGGACTACCAATTCACATGATTTCTAATGAAGTCCTGTGTTGTTTCTCCCTCACTTCAGTGAAACTGGCGGCCACATACACATTCATGTTTTGTATTCCTTTCAGGAATAAAATATTCATCACTCATTTACAGAAACGCACCCAAACCATCTTTCTAGTCTTTACGGGAAATGTAGAAAGATTTGAAAATATGTTCTGCTTCCCTTCCCATTTGCACAGATGAATGGGTGTAGTTGCAAGTCTTTTTTTTTAAAACCTTTTTTTTACTTTGCCCATTCCCTGAGTGTCTTAAGCCCCCAAAACTTCTGTTTCCATTCTTGTAATGGTGCAATAGTAAAACATGTAAATGTTTTTACATATCTAGTTCTCTCATAAACTAGTTTCTTCTTACATACTTTGGGGAAAACCAACAAGCCAACAGAGCCTGAATTTTTGGAAGCTATTGCTGTCTTTGAGTGTGCACGTTTAGACCTAGCTTTGCACAAGTAAACAGAATACAATGATGGTAACTGTGAAATCAATCCCTTTGGAGCTCTGGTGCTGAGTGTCAAGGGGAGCTCTTAAAAGTAGTTCTGCTTTTGAAAGCTTTGGACTTGAGCCAGAGCTTTCATCTCCTTATCTATGAAAATGGAATACAGCTTAAATACCCCTCCAATAACTCAGGAAAGTTCACTAATGTTTATAAAGCCCTTGGAATTGAAAGGCACTGATTAGTATTACTGATTATTTAGTAATTCCTGTTGTCGTGCACCTTCACATTCCTTTCACGTGCCAAAGAAGAGAATTTAGTAGGCAGCAAAACCAGCAAAACCTGTAACAGCCTCCACTCTCCTCTCTGCCTGCCCTTATTGTAATAGCCTCCCTGTACCCTCTCTCCACATCCCCACCTTGTTTTTACATCTTCAAGCCCCTATTCCCATATGTCTCCTGTCTCACCTCCTTCCAGCATGGTTTGGACTCCCTCCCAAGGCCTTCCTGCTGGGACCAGCTGGTCCGACACAGCTGCAGAGTGGCCAAGAAGTGAAAGCATGAAAATTGGTTAGAGTTGAGAGATCCAGGAGCGAAAATGAGGGCAGAGCCCTTTTCCTCTGCCAGGCCTCCAGCTGGTGGAGATTGTACAGCTCCATCTCTTCCAGGCCTCTGCCCCTCTCTCTCCTCTACTTGAAAATAGCCACTGGTTTAAGAACCATTGGGAAAGATGGAGTTGGTACAAGACTGTAAATACAGAATGGTTTCTTCTTTCGTTCATCAATTAGATGCTTGAAATGCTCTCGATGTTCAGACTGTAAATAAACCACACTGAGCAAACTTAATTTTTCCATTGGAAACCGTTTCTCTAAGCATAGTATTGACATTTCTCCATGCTCCTTTTACAAGGTTATACTCACAGTCATGGGTGTATGAGAGCTGCTCCATTCATGGTACAGATTAAGTCTTCTGAAGGACACGGTGACTTGTCTCAGGTGCAGGACCTTAACAAAATGACATTTTCAGAAGAATTCCCACGCTATCAGACTATCCTAGTGTAGCTGTCAGCCCATCTGCCTTGTGCCAATTGGACATAATGTTTACTCTGCCCTGGCATGGCTTGTGGAAGCTTCAGCAACTCCTTCTGGCCAGATGAAGGATGTTGTAAACGTAAAAGCTTGTTGGGGCATGCCATCTTCTACAGACAAAATCCATACCTACAAAACTGTAGGATCATGTATATCCATACAGTCACTTTGTACACCTACAAGGTGATAGCAGTGAGCTAACAGAGAAACTGAAGTCAGCTGAAGTAGTGTTACTCCTTTGCCCTTTTCTGGCTGCAAAGCAGCCCTGAGAGTTGGGAAACTTGATGCTTTGCTTTCAGTTCTGCCACACATTTGCAGCTCTGCTGAGTTGCACTTCTGCCCATTTCCCACTGTTGGATTTACCCTGGCTTACACATGTGATTGTGGATGCCAGATAAACCAACGTGGCCCAAAATTATACATTTGATTCACAGTTCTAGATGCAAGTCTACACAAGGAGGTTTGGGAGGGTGGCTTCAAAACAGCACCAGTATGAAATGTCTAAGGAACTGTTTCACTGTATGCTGTGGAAAAATATGTTTGTCTTTCCTCCTCACCAGTTCATAGATATTCCTAGTCCATTATTAAACTACCAAAAATAAAATACTTCTGATTCAGCTTTTTCTCTTGTGTCCTCTCCAGCTGCTGCCCATGGATCCTGCACCAGTGAATGAGCTATTCTTGTTTAGGACTGTGATGTTATTTCAGAAGGATGCACACAGAAGACTCTGGCTAGGAAGGGCATTTCAGCAGTCGTCTTTTTCAACCCTTGCTTGACAGTGACATGTCCCGGCAAAGCAAAGGTGCCGCTGACATATCTGAATGGAGACAGCTGTTGTTTGCCTTAGCCCTTGCCAGTTGAGGTCTCTGGTGCCACAGGGTTGTGAAATTGCATCAAAATCTAGAGTAGGGGTGATGAGCAGCAGCTGCAGAGTTATTGTATAGGGAATGCTACCTGCATGCAACCTGCTCTGACCCATAATGCTATAGTAAACCAGAGAGGGGCCCCAGTGCAGGAATGGGTCATCACTACTAACTGGGAGATGGCTGTGCCAGGCTTAGGTAACCATTTTCATGTTGATTATACAACTGCTAATGCTGTGATAGGAATAAAGTTGTGCTGTGGCTGCTGGTGCCAAACCACAGGCACTGGTGGCTAATACATGTGAAATAGTAGCTGGCTGAGGGAGAGTGCAGTTTTCCAACTACACTGACTGCATGCATCTGTCCTTGGTGTGACCTCTGCAAGAAATGCAGGAATGACTGGCAGTCAGCAACATAGATCTGCAGATGGTGGCTGGTCACAAGGAGACATTTATGGACACAAGCATGGGATGCATAGTGCATGAAGCTTGGGTTTCCCCTGTGGAGAGAGGACTCAGTTTATTTCTGACAGTATACGTACCTACAAATAGAATTTTTCTGCCCATTATTACATTATGTGACCCACCTCACCACCTTCTGTCCTGACATGTAAAGTTATATTCTGAGGTCAGATCACCTGATCAGAAAAGAAGGTTTAATTATATATTATATACTTGCAAAATGGTTTCAGTTGCTGAAGGCAAAATGTCTCAGTCTTCAGACTTGTTTGGATATCGGTGTGCTCCATGTCACTTGTGTTGACAGCATTGTGCACCTTCACACCTTATTACTGGATGTCAGTTAGGGATGTCACTCCTTGGGGATAGGCAGGGACAGCAAGAGAAATCAAGGATACCACAGGGTCTCTGCACTGCTTGTGTGCATCACACTTTGTGTATGTGAGAGGAAGACGTTCATATTGTAGGTATTTCTTGAGTCTTCTTTCTTTCCCATGCACTCCCAGGCCAATGACATTTAAAAAAATTCACATCTGTGTCCAAAATCAGCAAGAACTTGCAGGAGAACAAGGAAACTTTACTGCATCCCTTTCTTCCCCTCTCTCCTGCTCTGCTGCAGCAGATTCCTGCCTTGTCATTTTATCTAAGAAGACCGTAATTTAATTATTTTTCTGTGAATGGAGGAGAGGAGAAAAGAATTTTCTTATTGACATTGTTCATCAGCACAGGGACACTGCTTTTTTATCTCCTCTTTAGCTTGTTCTGAATCTCTTGCAAGGTAGTAGTTTCCAGACAGAGAGACACTTCAGATTTAAGCTTGAAAAAATTTAGGAAGCAAGTGCTTTAGGTTTAGTGAGGAAGGGTAGGAGAACTGAAGAAAAGGCATCTTATCAACGCTGGTTTGAAAGCATTTTTAGAGTATTGACTTGTTGAAACTCCCTATCAGAAGAAGCTGCTTCCCAGAGCTGTGACAAGAGACCTTATGTTTTTGCTAAAAAGATGTTTAAACATTATCTGCTGACCAGCATATTAGTGAATAGGGAGGAACTTAAGTTTACCCTCTTAAATGACCTTACCATTTTCTCTGTTAAAAACAATCTCAAATATCACATTAAGGATGTTAGGACGGTATTAGCAGATGTCAAAGTAAGTTGGAGAAGCTGTCTGAAAACCAAAACTGCTTTCCCTTTTACCTGTGTCCCTTTCTCCTATAATGTGACAGCATGCTACATATCTCCAAGGTATTTACAACTTCCATTTCCGCTTAGACTTAAAATACAGGTCATTGGGGTCGATGTTGTGATGCTGAAATATAAGAGAAAATGTATGTCAAAATGGAAATATAAACTCATGTGCACTAGGCTTCTAATCTTAGCCTTATCTTCAGACTTCTCACAGGCATATGGACTATTTTCCAGACACTTCTGTAAACATAGTAAATAAATAATTCTGCTACATATCTCCCTCCAACACAGAGACACACACACGCTGCTCAGAACCATATCTTGCAGTGGAACAGGCAGCTTGTGAGGCAGCCAGGAAACATGCTGGCCTTTTGCCTTTCTCTGAATACACTTGGTATATTTGGCAGGTTAATGTCTCCCAACAGTGACGCTGAAAACACCCAGAGACTGGCTACAACTTAAATGTATGGGCAAATCTGCACTCTTTGTTTGAGGCAGCACACACCTTTGCAAAGGAGTTATCAACTGACCAGGTAGATGTGGACCTTTCGTTTCTCCAGAGTGTTTGTTTTTCCATGACAAGAATTACCTGGGAAACATTTGAACACTTGTCAGGCCATTATACAGGCAGTGGCAACCAATTCTTTAGCACTGGCTCTGAATTTATTTTCCACCATTTTACTTGAGCCACCACTGAGAAGCTCCCTAGAATACGATCTTAACATTCAGCCCCCTTGGGATATAAAGAAAAACCCTAACTGTACTCTGACTTCTGTATCCCACATGTTCTCCAACCCCGCTCCTTCCCTTCCCCTGTGCCACCACCTCTCTCTCCCCATCCCTGTAATACTGCCAAGTACACAGGAGAGCCCCCTGCCCCCCACAGAAGTACTTATGGCGGACTCCCAGCCCAGTGCCTCTTGTTCTTCCACCTTCAGGTGACAACAGGCATCACAGTGGGGTTCCCCCTATGCCCAAGGTGACAGGCCAGCCTGTTGCTGCCCACCCACCGAATTCAACCACTACTGACTACTCCCATGAGGGAACTGATGAGATCTCCCCTCAGGACCAGCCATGGATTTTCATAAAGCTAAAGTGCATTTAACACTTTTTAAAGAATTTTGCCTTTCTTTCAGATCTGGCTGGAAAAGAATAATTGTGAGAAGTTGATGGGGGAAGGGATGGGGGAAGGGGACCAATTTGGTAGACGGACAAATAGACAATGTGATTGCATCAGTCTCATTTCCTTAGGAAACGGGACTAAAAATAAAAGGCTTTATTCACCCCTGGGAATAAAGCAGAATGTCCCTCACATCTTTACAAAACATTTCTTTCTTTGTATACTTATAAATAGTCATGATGAGAGAGGAAGTTTGCTCTGGATTTTGAGCAAAGAATTAAAAAGCAGAGCAAGAGGTGCGTGAATTTCAAAATCTTGGATCCTTTTTAGCATATGGGAGTAGAGGAATGAATGCAGGGCCTTGTACACCAATGCCACATTACCTGTGTGTATATACATCACTGCCCTGCAAACCAGCTGTCTGTTGGCCAATTTTCACACCCCCAGAGAATGAATGCTGTTTTACTGCACCAATGATAGATGATGTGCTTTATACCAAACTCTTCATGCACTTTGAGGGCAGCAGACTCTCTCAGGTGTAAGTGAGCAACACAGAAATTGCTCTATTTGTTTAGATTTATGGTCTAGAAATTCCTGTCTGATGGTGACCAAGACAAACTACGACAGAGGAAACAATCCCCAAAACAGTCTCATCCATCATTGTGTAAGCTGAAGAAGCACTTATACGCCTTCTAATTTTTTTCTTTCTTGCATTTACTCTAGATATGTCATTATTTTTGAAAATGTCATAGGTCTCCTTACAACCTTGGCCTCAATGAGAGTGTGTAGCAGTAAGTTCATTTTATGTTTGCTATATATAAAATGTTTTCTGTTTATGAGATTTGAATTTACTCTCCTTCACTTTCATTGAACTGGCAGCACCGGGAACTTGGGCTTTTATTGTTATGTACTTTACAAACAGGGAACAAAGTAGTTCCACATCCTCTAGAAACTTTTAATTATTGCAAGACACAAGTGATGACATAACATTGAAAGAAGAGAATGGTTCATACAGAAGGAGCCAAAAGGGAACTTCCTTCATGGCAGGTGGGTAGAACACATGCAGTTATATTGGACATTTCCTTTGCTAGTTTTGTTAGGTTTTGCTTCTATTGCCGAAGCCTCTTCTTCTGGAGAAATGCTGGGATTTCCACTATAGAGCTAAAGCCCAGTCCCAGAAAATGCTTTCTGGGGATTGTCACTAGAGGCAGTCCTTATCCTGAAGAGTTTATGTTTAAAATACAAAGGACCGGTAGAGTCTGGGGAAAAGGGATGTAACATACAGAATCACAGAACATTCTGAGTTGGAAGGGACCCACAGGGATCATCAAGTCCTACTCTTAAACGGCACCACTGCCTCCCTGGTAGGAATTGAACCTCCAGTCTCCTGCATGAGAGGCGGGGATGCTCACCACTGTACTAAAACCCTTGAAAGATTAGAAAAGGAACAAGTATCTTACCTGCAGGTATGATTGGGGGTCTTACCGGGAGTCAACTTAGTGTCAAACTTGATCTATCCTAACTTAGAAGTCAAAAATTAGACATTTGAGTTCATCATTCTAAAATCTCTACACCATCAGCCAACAGAATTAGGTACTTCTAGACCACTCGTGTGACCTATTTTAAATAAAAAGGTAACAGTAATTTCTTCTGTTTTCAAAAATATGCATTTGAGGTTTCTTCTCAGGCTGGTTTAATATCCATGTCTTGCTCTACTGTTTTTACTAGAGTTCCTCATTGTCACCAGCTATTGAAGACAGACTAAGATGGTCTTCTTGCTCATCTCTCTTACTAGTTAGAAGTATGAGTATGAGCAGAAATAGAACTTTACTTACGTTTTAATAACAAAAAATGTGCCTATGCCTATCTTAGGTACCTTAGTTTTGAATTTCTTAGGTAACCTCTGAAAACTGTGATAATTTCAGCCTCCTAACATGCATACTGGGGACTACCAATAATTCAAAAAGTATCTCAGACTTCATAATCACTTACATATTCTCAGAAATTTTGCTCCTGACCTTACTTGCGTCATGTTCTGGAAAAAAAAACCCCACAGAGCTTGAAAAAAAATCTGAACAAAAGGATAATGAAAGCAGTTGCTGTTTTTTCAAGGCTTGATAGCAACCCCCCTGTCTAATTATATGTAACTGCAATGAAGTCTGAGTCATGACTTGTCAGATGATCTTCTTGGTTGATGTGGCTACAAACCAACAGCTCTACACTGGGAAAGCAAACTAACCCAAGACCTTACGAAAGCACAAGTCTTCCTTGCTTCCCTGATTTTTTTGCTTTTCTCTCTTTCTCTACGTACATATTACCTTATGTTCAATCCATCCATAGAGCAGAAACTGTATTTCCCAATGTCTTGATAGTGTTACACGCATTTATGTTGCTGTACAGATGATTGATGTGCAAAGAATATGAGTGATGCTGTGAAAACACACAGGGGCAAGGTTAATACCTCACGTAAACTTGACTTGTATTTACTCTTCATAAACACTCCCTGAAAAAAACATGTTGCAGCACTGCAAAAAGAAGGCCTTTACTTTTAACACCAGTAAAATATATGGCTGGTTCAGCCTGGCAATGCTGCTGATAGTTTTATGTCCAAGTAGCCACACACACAGGCCAGTCAGGGCACGTATATCTGCTTCACATCTTGCTCATTGGCTTCTCAGAAGCCTCTCCTGAAAACAAAACTCTCCATAGGCCGTAACTACTGAGTTATTCATCAAAAGGGGACTGTTTTCTAACTGATGTGTATCTTTGCTGATGTCATTATTCTTTTTGTATTTCTTAGTTCACCCACTTAGCCTTAAAAAGGTTGTCCCATAACTCAGGTATCTCTTATCTAGAGGACATCCTTGGGCAGTTTACTTCACTCAGAGGTAATGTGTTCCATTCTCTGACAGCACTTACTGGATGGGGATCATTAATGCCTTTATTGGGATCAGACCAGACGAGTAAAGCTGTGTCCAGTTTTTGTGGTTTTCCCTGTTATTTCCTTGTACAAAGCATTATGGCTTGCTTATTTTTGAACATGGAATATTATATACTTCCAGTGTGGCTGATTGCAACAAACAGATGTGGATCAGGGGGAAAGACATTCAGTAGATACAGACTGTGAAGTTTTTAGTAGAGAGACATTGTATTGCATTTCCCTTGTCTTTGAATCCCGTTAAATATACACACTGTTAAAAGGCTATTGAAATGTTCAAATGTCAGTGTTTCAAATGAAAATCAATAACATGCTATTAAGCTCATTATATCGCTGTTACACATCATTAAAATGTATTTAAAAGCTTTCAGCAGAAACCAGGAGACAGGATGAATAACGAAATGGTTTGGGGACATGCAGCATATTTAGAAGGCAATAAAGAGGCACAGGAGAAACCTTGTAGGCAATTGTAAGGAAAGCGCTGCAGAGAGCTCACTGGGTGCCATGAGATGCATGGGAACATGAGAAAACCAATGACTCAGAACTCAGGATATACACAAATGAGTGGAGCTGAAACACTGCTGGAGAAAAACAAAATTGTCAAGTACTGTTTGTAAAGATACTTATTTATAAATGGGTCTTTGGGGTTGATGGCTTTCTCTTTGCCTGGTCCATATAGAGTTCTGTACTACAATGCTCAGTGATGTCCCTAAAAATACTACGTTTTGACATTTTGCCCTCTTGCACATCAGGATGACGTTAGGCCATAAAAGCACATTTACAAATTACCTTTTCCAAGGATTTTTCAGGTCAAAGGTCATGTCAAAAAGTGTCACATCATCAGGTACTCAAACATATTTCTTTCCCATCTGAAAAAGATTTCTAAAGAGAAAATTTTGATTTATTACTTAAATGTTTATAAACGAGTAACTACTTACATATACAATTTTATACACCCATCCGTATATGTGTGTATATATATATATATATATACAGGAAAATAAGAGAGATTCCTTACTAAATTTATGACATTTTCTTTCTAAAAGAATGGGAAGAAGTGACTCTCCCAGTGTGGGGTAGTTTAAATGGGCAAGAAGGACAACAAATCTCTAGCACTACACAGATGTAGTCTTATCCTTTCATACCTGATTGCCATGGAGCACATTGTTCCTGGAGCAGGACTAGAACACAGACCACCCACCATCCTGCACGTCACAAACACACTCTCCCTAAAGCCATCAGGCCTCGCTTTTCCTGCCTTCCCTTTGCAGTGAGTCTTTAACACCTGTAACGAAGCAAGGTTAACTTCAGGCAGAGAACATGAAGACTCCCTTCTTCTCCTAACAGCCATAGCCTGGGCTGGAGTTTAAAACTCTGTAGGCAAAGGAAGAAAGAGAACCTGAATCTCCCAATTCCTGGACAAGAGCTCCCTAATCAGCTCAGAATTATTGAGTATTCTTCCAGAAAGTGGATTTGAAATTTACAGCTTAAAGTACTTCCTTCTGCAATTTTATCTGCATAGGTAAAGATTCAACTGAAATTGATTTTGGATGAAAACAGAACCATAAAGCATAAATCAAGTCACGGAGCCAGGGAACGGAAATAGTTCCATTTGAGTCAGATGTGCAATTGCATAGCTCAAATTAAAAATGCTGAGTGCTCAAATAGAATTCACAGTGAAGAGTTCCCCAGCAATGCACAGACCAAGTATTTTCACACAACACATATGCTCAGTTATTTTAAAATTACAAATGGATTTTTAAAAAATCCTGTCTGAATAAAGAACAAGGAAAAAAAAGGACAAATGAAAATATTATTCTGCTTCAAATCGTTTTTGGAGGAAAAAGGGTTTCTGAGCTGTCAAGGAAGGGTTTCCTCATCAGAAGAGTACACTATATGCAAAGATACAGATGCAATATGTATTCCATATGCTGCTTTTATATGCCACTATTACCCTGCTGGAGTTTCACCATTACTTTTATTGGAGCCAAACCTCCACCTCTTCTAGAAATGTCCAACACTCAAGAAACCAAGTGAGTGGACTAATATTTATTTACATGTGTGAGCATCTGCCATTTCAAAAACTGGCTTAAAAAACAGAGATACCACTAAAACTCACAGTAGTTAAAAGAGTTCAGCAACAAACGTTTATTTCAAGTGTTCAGCACTTACAAAGTCATTCATGCAATGATATTTTTGGTCTTTCTTAAGTGCTCTTCAAGCTCTTTCCAAGATGCCTTGGCAGCTTTGAGGGCTGACTAACAAGTGAAGATGTGTTCTCGTACAGTTATTCGGGAAGACTTTTAGGCATGGTTAACATGCCAGTATTGTTGACTACTCCAGGGATAACAAAATATGTTTCTGCATTGGTGGTCCTAGCTCGTGTTTTGAATTGAAGAGATGAACTAGTAAGGAAAACATGCAGTTGTCACTAGAAAGATGCATACGAAGAATTGCATACAAAATATATCTGCTCCTTCCTCTCTCTGATATGTTGCTATTTAAAATACACTGTAGACAGGATGGGTCACTTAAATACCATGGAAAGGAATTTGTGCACAAGAGAGAATTCTCACAGAATAAACAGAACAATCTGGAAGTGATTTAATTTACCCTTTGACTTTAAGGTGTGATTTAATTCCTTCCCACTGTGTCCTTCCCAAACGAAAGGTGGGATAGTGCAGTTGGGTGGGACAGGGAGTTGTTTCCTCACATTCAGCCTTTTTCCTAGAAGAGACTCAAGTACTTGCTGCAGAGCAAGTCAATTTAATACATCTTCTTTTACACTTTTCTTTCTCCTTCCAAATGTTGTCTTTTTCTATTGATCCTTCATTAGTAATTTTTCCCTATTGGCTGCAATGCAGTTTGTGCTCCTTATGCATCATCTAAAATACATTAGCAAACAATAATATAATCAACTTTAATAAGGAAAGAAGGGGAAACAACTTCCATGGTTAAATGACACAACCTCTCCCTTAACTCAGGAAATCTGAATGTCCTCCTTTGGTTGTGAATCTTAATTTTCCAGTAGCAATTACAAATTATCAAAGGCTGATGTTCTTTTAAGTACTAAAACGGTAGCATACTATCAGTCCAATAATTAGTAGAGGTTTATTTGTATTTGCCAAGGCTTGCCTGCCAAACTAGATTGTCTGTCACTTTCAGCCTGGAATCTCTGCATCTCTGTGTGAGAGCCAACAGGACAGTTACACACTTAGGCTCAGAGTCAGTAATTCAAGTAAAACCCAAATCCCTTCATCCCTCTTTAGCAACTCAAAGCATGATTTTTATTGAGGTTCTCACTCCAACTCAAACATAAAGAATGACAGGTATATTTTATGCTTGCAGTGACCCTTTAATAGCTATTTTATAAGCCATCCAAAAGAAAAGGAATATGTTGAGTATGCTCCCAGAGAAGTTGTTCTGCAGAGGGAGAAAACTGAACTCTTCCCTTCACACTGTAAGACTGTGCTGCTGAGGTATCTCCTCCGGAATCTGAGGTAGTGGAGGCCCCAGCCCTCCTCCCTGAGTGCAGTGTGATCCATTTCAGAAACCAAATCTGACTGAGAACTCATTTTATTTGAGTCTGCACTAGTATCACATACTCTTGCTTTTTCATTACATGTTTTGAGCCCAAGACTATCCTACATGCTCATGTGTCCACAAATACAGTGCCCTGTGCAGTGACAGAAACACTCTTTTGCAGCACATTTACTACACTTCATGCCCCAAGATAATTTTACCCTCATCTCTTTCTCAGATTAAGGTTTTTCCTACCCTGAAATGGTAACCTGTTTTAAAATCATTGTGACTTCAAAATTCCCTTTGTCAACTAATGCTTGTGCCCATCCCACTTCCTATAAAGTATTCTGTCTTCTAAACTGTTAGCTTTCCTGTTCTGACCAGAAACCTTTGAATTTGACAGAATAATTTCAGATGGCTGCATTAGTGAGTACATATGAGTCACACATCTTTTTTTTTTTTTTTTTGCTATCTTAGACATTGGGGAAACTTCTTATTGCTCTGAAGTGCATTTCTGCAGTTCTGTATCCATTATTGCAGCAAGCACAATACAAAAGAGTCACTTATGTTTCGGAAATCTGTAGGAAAAGAAGAGGCAGCTTTCTCCTTCTGAACATGTTTCTTCTTCTTGCCCTGGTGTCTTCAGCGGAGTTTATTGGGAGCAGACTGTACAAAAAGGACCACCTGGACAGAAGCATCACAACAAGGCTTTCAGGTTATGCCCCATCTGGCTGTAGACCCTGTTTTTCCCCCCAAACCCATACATTTTTCAACTGCTGTACATGTACCCTTTACATCTCTGGGGTCCGGGTTTCTTTCCCATCAGTAATGTAAATCAGGGATCACCTTTACTACCTGATCTATATGAAAACTTTCAATTTACATGATTTTAGAAACTGAATCCCACATATTACACCAGTATGGCTAACTGGAAAGCCAAGGTCTTCTGGGCGGGGTGACTTGGGAGGAGTACTGTGTGAAGGAGGAGTACTGTGAGAAGAATCAGTGCCTGCTCTCAGGACTTCCCAAGTCCTTCTCCTCTCAGCACATTGCACAGAAAGCCCTTCCTCCAGGCCAGACACTCAGCATTTCTTCAGGCTAGGCTTGTGAGTTGCTGTCCCACCAGATGCACTTCCACAGGATAAGCTGAAGCAGACCATCCCACTTAACAGGGATGTGCTTCCATCCACAATTCCCAGTCACACACTACGGCTGCTCACCATCCTTTAGCTCTGCTGTGAGCCCCACCAGCAAAGCCCATATTCTCAACAGAACTGGCATGGAAGAAAGAGCTGAACACCAGCCCTCCAGGCTGCGTTTTGAGCAGGGCAGAGATAGGCAGCAGGAGCAGGTGAACACCAGAGGCACGGCGAGACTGCCAGGATGGCTGGCTGGAACACAGTCCTGGCATCTCTGTCCTGTCCCTCTCAGGAACACACTTCTCAGTAAATGGAATGTACCTTCATGCCCATTCAGGATGGTCACAGGGGAAGATGCTGGAGGTGAGGCTTCCTTTCCTTTGGAACACAATGGGATATCACACAGGACAGTGTAATCACAGAATCAATTAGGTTGGAAAAGACCTCTGAGTCCAACCTTTAACTGAACATGACCCTGTCACAGAATCACAGAATCACAGNCCGTCACTGCCCAGGAGAAGAAGCAGAACCTCCACCTGCCTACAGCCTCCTTTCAGAGTCTCCGCGAGCCTCCTCCAGCCAAAGTACCCCCGGCTCCCTCAGCCGCTCCTCACGGCCGCTGTGCCCGGGACCTTCCCATGGCCCTGACCCGTCCCGCTCCCTCAGCC
>WEKX01002989.1:24576-54827 GCA_013390025.1 Pitta sordida
GTTCCTCACAAATGAGGGGCTATAACTGTATTTCACATTGTTGCCTTTTTAGGTCACTTTCGACCAGAGTTCATTCGACCACCGCCTCCACTCCATATATGTGAAGATGAATTGGCATGGTTAAATCCAATTGAGCCAGATCACACAATTCAGTGGGATAAGTCCATGTGTGTTAAGAACAGCACTGGAGTGGAGATAAAAAGAATCATGGCAAAAGCTTTTAAAAGTCCTTTGACTTCCCCACAGCAAACACAGGTAAGTCTGATGCACTGCCTTTTTCCCTAATCATTATGCTGGCACTATAAAATAACCCTTATTTGCAGAACCCTTTCTGACAGCAGGAAACTTGAAATTGAGATTTCCTTCTGCTTAACAGGAAACTAAACAAACTTTGTATGTGGGTTTTTTGCCTCCCTTCTTTGCCACTCGCTAGTAAATGCCTTACTAAAGGTATTACGGGCACAGCTGTCTGTACATGGACATTTTAAAGTAGACCTTCGGTCTTTTTTTGATAGAGAAGCCTAAATCTAAAGGTTTATCATTCTCTTGTATCGCAGATGTATTATGGCAGTTTCTTCACACAGTAGCATGAATAGTTGAGGAAAAACAAACCAAGAGCTTTTAGTGTTTTGTTTTGGTTTTTCTTCACAGCTCCTTGGAGAATTGGAAAAGGACCCCAAGCTCGTTTACCATATTGGTCTCACTCCTGCCAAATTGCCAGACCTGGTTGAAAACAATCCTTTAGTAGCCATAGAAATGTTGCTGAAATTAATGCAGTCAAGTCAAATAACAGAGTATTTTTCTGTCTTGGTCAACATGGACATGTCCTTACATTCAATGGAAGTTGTAAATCGGTGAGTACGATCTCAAATCTAACGAAGTTTTGTTGCATATGTAAAACAAATAAGTGAGAACTTACTAAATGGTTGTAAGGCTACCACAGGTAGATGCATCCCAAACACTACCAAAAGTAACAGGAATGGTATAAATAGGTGGGCAGCTTACAGTGAAAGAAAAGAGTATCAAAATATCATTTCCCTTTCAATTTCTTTATGCTGTTTATGTTGAATTTTCTTTACTGCTGTTCTAATAATAAAGCTCAGTGTGCTCTGATTAATCCTGCAGAAGCAAAGTGTGCTGTGGATTTGTTGCTTTCTATGACTTCTGGACTGTCTGTTCTTTCATAAAGCCTTTACTTCCTTTTGTGTAGTTCCTTATTGGTGGTGCCTGCAGTTTAAGGAAAAAACCCTCTTATTTTAGTCCAGACTAAGTTTATAAAGTTAGTTGTGGGTTAGTACGTATTAAAGAACTGAGCCTCTCAAACCACTTCAGTGCCAAGTTGAGAGACCACTGCCAATTTTTAAGTTCCTTTTTACAGCCTTGCTATTTTAAAATGTAGTTGTAATGTTAACAGCTTCCTACTAATAGAAGCAAAATTGCAACAGGAAACCCCCCTCACAATTTCCTGGAAGAAAGATGTGATGGTGTATGTATGTATTACATTTTTAAAATTATTTATAATTTTATATAAATGTTTTAATTAAAATGAATATATTTTTGTATTAATTATTTATAACATACCATATTAGGTATGGTAAACGGTGAATTTCTTGCACAGCTGCTTTGCTAGTTAATCTTTCGGTTCCTGCTCCAAGAATGGAGAGGCTTACTTTCTTTAGAACACACTGTATTACTCTCTAACATTAGCAAAGTGGTTTTACTTTGGAAAGAATAGGGAAGTACCTATCCTGTTGTGCATGACTTCAGCTGGAGTTGATAACAACGCACTAGAAAGTTATTTTATCACACTGTCTGATGCGTCGAGCTGAAAACAGTATTTAAAATGGTGCCACTTAAGAGTCTGTCACTGTAATCTGTGTCTAAAATATGTCTAAATGTTTTCTTGAGACCTCAGGTTAATATATAAATTTCACTAGCAAGTAGATGCCCCATGTCCCAGGAGGCTGCAGGTTTCATTCCTGGCTTGGAAAATGACCAGTTACTGAATGTATTTGGTTTTGAACTGTCACCTCCCCTAACAGGTCACAAGAATTCATGGATTTTTTTTCTTGTACCTGAAGATTAGCCTCATGTCCAGCTTCTGTCTGTTCTTCCAACTGAGGGAGCAGTTGTGTTTTATTAGGACATCTGGAAATGTTCATTTTGATTCTTCTGGAGGCATGTCTGTGTGGCAGGTAGAAGGCTACAGTGGGACAAAGGGCAGCTATTGTCAGATACAAACAGTTAATTCCATGTGGCTAATCTGCTTAATCACAACTTGCATTCTTGATGCAGCTTAAGTGAACAAAAGGTGGTATTGTTAAATAGCTGCCCTGCTGTATGTTCATGCCCTGTTTTCAGTGAGAGTAACTTCTCCATAAACGCAGATACAACCTATTTTCTTATGTTAGCCCCTTCAAAAGGAAGACTTCTCAGACAGCTAATTCCCACAAACTACAGAAGTACTGTACCTCTCTCTTACTTTCTTCCATTTCTTGGCAATTACTGAATGTGAGCTACCAAATCTTCTTCAGCAGTCTCTTTGCAGCAGGGTTAAACTACACCTTAAATATCATTTGAGGAAAGAAACATAAATAAAATCCCTCCCTACTGATGCAGAGTGACAGCAGTTACTGCTCTCCATGTTCGGGATAGCTACACCACCAGGCATGCTGGTTTTCCCACAGTTAGCTACCATGGAAACAATTTCTGCCAGGTGACTGTCAGTGCAAACAGGGAGACACTGATTTTTATGTGAAATAAGACAGAAAATTGAAATTAAACCTACAGCTTTTCCCCTATTGCCTTCCCTTTCACTACTTGAGATGGGATGGATTGGAGTTACTTGGGTCAAATTTTGTTGTAACCTTATGACATTTAGTATGTGTCGTTATCTTAAGAGAGCTGTACTGCTCTTTCATTTAAGAACTGTGGCAACTCAAATAACTTGGTAGTATTAGTAGTTAAAGCACAAATAGCTGTGCTCTTCTGTTAACCCTTAAAAATACCATTGTTTGAATCAATAGTTCTCCAGTTCTGTAGTAAGAAGCTTCTGAGGTTATTGTGCATCATCAATCTCTAGTTAACTTCTTCATCTGGTCAGGGTCTTGCATTTGAACTGTAGATACTAATATTGCTCCAGATACTAGGACTAAAACTTACAGCTGAAGGAACTAAGGAAACTGATCTTTTGCAGTAACAAAAGAGTTATTCCAGTTGTATACTTAAGGAAGGATTTCAGCATTTAGAATCTGTACGTGAAATTCAAATATGAATAAGCAAAATGGTATTGCAGTGCTTATTGCAGAAGAGTCTTGGTACTCAGATAGCTGGAGGGCCTTGTTGTAAATTGAAAACTAGTGTCACTGATTCATTTGTGTAGTGTTTGTAGGTGTATCAGGTATACTAGAAACTAACTCAGCTTCTCTGCTGTGTCAGAGTTAAAATAAGTTTTGGACTTAATGAAGAAATTTAAATGAGTAGAGAGGTCTGTGGAAGCTGTCAAAGATCTGCTTTCTGTGACAGGACTGGGAGTAGACTAACATCACAGGACTAACTCATGTGGGTTGCAAAAGAATCACTAGAATTTTGGCTTTATAAACCACTGGATATTTTTTATTTGAACAGGCTTACTACTGCAGTTGATCTCCCACCCGAGTTTATTCATCTTTATATCTCCAATTGTATCTCCACCTGTGAACAGATTAAAGACAAATATATGCAGGTGAGTACTTGAATGACTTGCTTTGGAAGAAGTGTCCCATGTATTGCTTTGTGTACTATGTGCTGTAATTTTATAAGGCTGACAGCATTAAGTTATTTTGTCTTACTGCTGCTTTATTTCAACAGCACTTTTTGTTCTAACACATTATGCAGTTCTTTATAGTGTTTAACAGATAGTTCTTCGCTTTTTAATAGGATTTCACAGGTAATTATTGTTCTTCCTGGCAAAACTGCAATTTTATGTGATGGAGGTTCTTACATACTAAAGGTTTAACTGTCACTCAGCCTTTTTTTTACCCCCAGTTTTCCTTCTGCTTAATTTTAAACTTCGAAGTTTTTCCTATACAAGTGTGCCTGACACTTCCAGACCTCTGAGATTGTTACAGAACTCACATGAAAGTCTTGCTCTTCAATCATGACCTGTAACAGCTTGCAGATCTCGTCAAAGACCTAAAACCTGTTTGTTTTCCTAACACCATACTCTGCTTCCCAAGCCTGTCGTGCTTCCTCAGGACAGCATGCAAGTGGGAGCCACTTTAAGGATCCCTGACTGGGGAGCATCAGGGGTGACCTTGGGAGGTGTCCACATGCTTGGCGTGCAGGGTTATCTACATGCTGTGTGAGGTACTCCCTTCTCTGTTGGTTTCATCAAGTGCCCAGTAGAACTTGTTTTCTTGGGTACATCATTGATGAAAAACAGTTCCACATTCAGTTTACCCTGGGCTTTGTGAATCTTGGCCGAGTCCTGCCTCACCTTTTTCCTCCTGATATTGAAGGACTGCAACCTCTTTATTCTCTTGTAGCAAGGCAGCTGTTCCTCTCCCTTAAGCTTTTTCAGTGTCCTTTCTCTATATCCTTAAGCTACAGAGACAAAACTTGTGTGCAGTGCACAGGAGAGGGCTGCAGTGGGGGTTGAGATAGCAACCCCTCTCTGCATTGTTCTCAGCACCCTTTTGCTGTCTTTTGGTGGCTTCTGATGCTTCTCTGCTTTGGGACTCTGCCAGATACACAAGTGACTTGACCTGTGACCTGCTGAAGAGCAGCTGTGCCTATTGCATTTGCTAGTGGAATAGGAAAATAGCAGCAGACCTGGGCTGCAGCTGAGAATATGCCCAGAGCTCAAAGGGGCTCCTGGCAGCACACAGCAGCTGTGCTTCAGGCACCCAGGGGACAAAAGGATCACATGCCCAGCACTAAGCAGCATGCAGAGTGTGTGAGATCTAATAACTTTTAATGTGTGTGAGGCCTCACAGACACAAGATGTTTTGTTTGCAGAGCAAAGTAAACTACTACTGGAAACGATCTTCAAGAGACTGGGAGTCAGCCAGTATCTTGCATTTGTTGTTCTACTCTAAGTTTTATGTTCCTCAATTATTAAAGTTACTCTTGTAACTAATTCATTAGTTGCAGAGAAAGCATGTAATGCCTTTTGATTGCAGTGAAGGAAATCAGTTGTCAGTTTCTGAATTCTCTTGTTACAGGTAGCAAATTTTGCAGGAGTAAGCACAGTTCTTGAAAAAATATGTGATAGCTTATTTTCAGTGTCAAATAATCTGAAATGCTTTGGTCACTTAATCTATCAAGTCCCTCAGTTCTGTCTGATAAACATTGTTCATGTATATAGTTGCTTTTAGAGTTGAATCCAAACCTTTCTCACAATATGAAGTATGAGGCCACTTTAATGATAAAGATCTGCTTTTGTCCTTGGGGAAGAATGTGCTCTGTTAAAGCAGATGGTTAGTGACTGCATCTACGTATGACAAATTGTAGGTGCCAGTTCCTAGGTCTCCATTTCCAACTCCCAGTGTGCTCTTTGATGTGTTACCTAAGCAGCTCTTAAGAAGCAGGAACACTTCCAAGAGCCCTCTTTTTCGCTGGATCAGGCAGAAAATAGCTATGAGCTTTGAGGCATGGTCTTGGATTAGGTGTCCCTCAAAATGTCTTTGCTTCTAAAACAGAACAAAAGGGTCATCTGCTAATTCAACAACACAGCACTTCCCACACAGGAAGTCTGGAATCAGTTCTGTTCCTGCCCCTTCCCATCTGGAGTGCCTTGATCATGTGGCAATAGAAATTTTGAGATGTGAAGCTTGTTCATTTTTCTTTTTGGTGTTATTGTAGAAAGTTAGACTAAGCAAGACCCGAATGATGACATCATCTTAAAATACGATCCCTTCTCTCTGCCTTTATTCTGAGATTACAAAATAAATTAAGTACAGTGCATAGGTAAGTCTGGTGCTTCATTTGTGCATGGTATGAATCTTGAGAGAGCTCCTGTATCCAGAAGTACAGAACTATAATGCAGAGGAGTCAATTTCTTAAATATACATAGTAGAATGGGTAGAGTAGGGGCAGCATGTACAAAGCTAAGTACAAGCCAACTGATGAAGCTAAACTGCTCCTGAAATGCCTCTCTTGTACTGCTAATTGCAAACATTTATTTGGATTATGAAACCATATCTCTTCTGTTTCAGAACCGCCTGGTACGTCTTGTTTGTGTCTTCCTTCAGTCTTTAATCAGAAACAAAATTATTAATGTACAGGACTTGTTTATAGAAGTGCAAGCGTTCTGTATTGAGTTCAGTCGGATACGAGAAGCAGCTGGCCTCTTCAGATTGCTGAAGACACTAGACACAGGGGAAAATCCATCAGAAACAAAAACTTCAAAATAGAGTGTGCTACTGGCAGAAAAAACCCTCTTGCCACCATTCTATACCAATTAATTGTATATTTTAAACTTAAATCCCTGGATTAATTATGCAATACATTAATGCATTTTATGCATTTAAAGAATAAATAAGGATTTTTCTGATACATTTGTTTGAGTTTGTGAAATGTGTTGGGCCTTACGCTATTTCTGACTATGGTTAAACTTTGTATGTCACATATATATATATATATATATATATGTCCTGAGATTCAGGCTCTAATTCCAGAGATAAATTTGCTGTGAAGTGCTAAGTACATATAATTTATATTATGTATTAATCTCCCACTCCCTCTCTTTACATCCAAAACTGTTTGTGTATAACTGAAGTCAACTTGTGTCAAGGTAAGCAGCTTTCTTATTTTGCCCTTTGTTCACTGTGTAAGCCCTTCCAGGAGCTGGATACGACTCCTAACAATGCCTGGTGGTTTTGGTGAGTAGGAGAAAGTCTGTCTTGATGTCTAGAAGCACCTAAAGGCTTATCTTCACATGGCAGAAATGAAGTGTTGGGTGCAGTAGGCTGAGTGGTACTCTCTCTTTTCAAGATCCCTGAATATTTTCAGAATCATGCCAGCAGTAGTTGAAATACCATACCTATTTCATGCTTGTAAGAAAGTTCACTGAGGAAAGACAGTCCCACTTCTTCCATAAAAATCCAAAGTATGAGCACTTCTAAACTTGCATCAGCAGCTGCTCTGTGGCTACCAAAGTTAAAACAGTGTCTTCCTTCTGAAGCAGAGGGAGAGAGCATCATTCACATATTAAATGCCAGGTGTTGGGGAAACAGGAACGAGTCCACTAAACTGTTTTAAGCTGATAGTGGAATAGCTGCTGTTATTCTAGCCCTGAGACTGAAAAGGAAAATAAACTTGAAAAGCTGGCTAGATCTAATTTAATGCTGCTTGATAAAGCTATTTGAAATCTGGATCTGCTTCTCAAATTGTTACAAAATGCAAGATCAATAATGCAAGGTTAAGACTGTCTTTTGCCTTTCCAAGTATTTTAAACTGGAAAATTGCTTGGGTGGAAAATCCCATCAATCTCACGTAGGGTAAGATTTTGGTAAGTAGTCCTGAGAAGTGTGCCACAGTCATTAGGGGTTAGACTTGTGTAGCTCCCAAATTTACACTGTATCAAGCCAACTAAAGCAGCACTTTCTTAAGGTGTGTTCCAATGATGACATTCCTTCTAAAACATTTGTTCAGAGGCGTTTTTAGCAGCAACAGTTAACAGAGCTCGTGTTCTAAATTTGTACTTTAATGTTTTATATCTACTAAAGTTGAAGCTCAATTTAACTACCTTCTGTACTAATAACCCTCTTTAAAAATATACATATGTAGACTATTCTTTGGAACTTAGTACATATTACAGCTTATGACAAAGTAACATGCTCCAATATAAAAACTGTTACTGGTTCAAGGCATTGCTTAGTTAGGAGTTACAGAATTACTTCAAAAGGATTTAAGCCCTGCCACCACCCCCCAAAAAGAGGTTGCTACTGTGATACCTACTGTGATACTACAGGAAAAGCCTCAACGTTGTGCATCTTCAAGTATCTGCTTGAGTTGCACTGATGTACATAAATCCCTGATTCCTGAATTTGCCTTGTAACTAAAAAAGTTAGCAAGAAAGTTTTATGATTTTATCATAGGTATGTCTGTAATATATTACTATCAGAGCCCTGGGCACTGACAAAACATTCAAACATAGTACTAAGTTTGCTGTGTGTGCTTCTACAGTTTGCATTTTAGGAGGGAAGGTGAGCCACACTTTCCCAAGTTTGTATTGGGTTTACAGGGCAAGGTTGTGGTACTGAGGAGGTGCAGAGCGGCCTTTGCGAGCAGAGGCCAAGGCTGCCCTGTGTCAGACCCAGCTAGGACAGGGTGGCACGGCTGAGCCCCTCAGCCAGGTTCTGGGATAACCCTGGAATGGTCTGTACCTTACGGAGAGGGTCCACACTGGAGCAATGCAAGAAATGCAGCTGCTCAGAGGGAGCTCATGTTGAAGCAGGGAAAGGGGGGAGGAGAGGATAGCAGAGGCCAACTGTTACAGGCTGACCACACCCTTCCTTCCCGGTCCTCCCACTACTACTGGCATGGCAGGGAAAACAGTCAGGAGGGAGTAAAGTAGTCACGAAGTTTTCCATTTTTCACTATCCTACTCTAAAACTAATTTATTGCCATTTAAAAGTAATCATTGTCAAGTCTGTTTTGCCTGTGACAGTAACTGGTACCTGTTTCTTATCTTGACCTCTGAGTTCTTCTCTCTTGTTTTCCCCATCCTCAAGTGGACGGGAGGCAGCCAAGGTTAACCCATTGTATTGGATACATGGGGGAAGTGCCGCATGCTGAAGGGATGTCTCCCTCCCTGCCCAGCATGAAGTTCAACTTGTTTTGTGCTGTGCTAGAGCTGAGTGTCTCAGCGTAGCAAGGGAAACAAACCCCTCAAGCTTCTCAAACATTGCTTTTTAAAAGATCTGTATAATTTATTAAGGAATTTGAGCTTTTACCCATTAAGTTACAACGACAATGCATAACTTGACATTCTTACAATTGTACATACACAATGGAAAAGACACAAGTGCTTAATCCAAACAATGCAACCAAGTCAGTACAAGGTTATAATAAAAGACAGTTGGTCATGAATAGTTGTTGACAGACTAGCAAATTCAAATGGTTCTCTGCAGGTGTCTTTAAAATAGAAGTAACTGGCTTCAAAGTTTTAGACTTAAGCTTCAGACTAACAAAATGATGGGAACTCAAGTTTTTGCTCTTCTGAATTAAGGATATGCTAATTTAAAATACAGTATCATTACCATGGTTGAGACAGTGAAAAGTAGCTTCAGGTCCAATGAAGTATAATGGACAGTCCCAGGCAATGCACTCTTCACAGGAACACATGCAATTATAGACATTCTACTTTTAAAACTTTTTCAAATCAAGTTTTGCAATACAGCAGGATATCTGAGGAGAGAGATCAGGACCCATACTGAAAAAAAAAAAGCCTTCAGCTTGATTTGTGCATGTTTATTCTACAATTCCAATTCCCAAATCTTCACATATCACCTGTGAGAGGAAAGAACATGCATCCAGTTAAGACCAGTTTCAAGGACATACTACAATTTTTTACAAGCATTCTGGTTTTAAAAATATCATGCTGTCATCTTCACCTGTAATTTACCACAGACCTGTTACAAAACTGCAGCTCTTTAACTTAAGGGGGAGTCTCGCTCCCTTCTCTTCCACCCCTACTTCTCATCCCTTCAGCCCAGCTCTAAAACTCAGTTATTATTAAATCAGTTCAAGGCCTTGTGCAAAGTCTCACCCAGTCTGGTGACTGACTGGGTACATGGAACAGTCCCATGTCAAGCTGCCAGCCCAATCTGATTCACCCAGCAGTCCAACACCAGCACCTCCATTCCCTGCACGTTAGCCTCATGAGGTATTCCCATCTGACTCTACTAGATTTCAATTCCACCTCCTTTTGTAGAGTTGCAGTCAGTACATCCTTACTGATCTCCATATGCTCACCCAGCACAGAAACACTGCATTCACTGCCAGGTGCTGTAAATGAAACCAATGAAAACTATGCATGCAACCTCTCCACTCAAAACAAAAAAACCCCACCAAACAAACAAAACCCCTTCACTTAAAGTCCCATCCCTTCCCCCAACCTAAGAATCAAAACAAACCCTGAAGCTAACACCCCCCCCGCCCCGAACCCCCACCTATTAGCAACATTACTGCTTGGTTCAGGGTGCTAAAGGCACTGCTGAGGAACAGGTCTCAGATCTACATGTGGGATGTTGACTTGTAACAGCATGTTTTTCATTACATATTGTAGCAACAACTGCAAAAATATTCCACGAATGCAGAATGCCATCCTTAACCTAGTGGTGTGTGCTTTGAAGTACAGTTGGTATTGATAACAGCAGTTGAATGTCTACATTTGCCGAGACAGAAGTTCTGCCAATTATTGGTCCAACCTGTTGTATTTGTTGTCACTGTAATGTAAACTCAACACCTTTCACTTCTCATTGACCTCATCAAAACCTGCAAGTGCAGATAATGCCTCTGCCTCATCCACAGGGCACAGGATGTGGGGGAACCAGCACTGAAGACTGGCTGGGCTCCTCTCTGCACAACTACAACTGGCTGGTCTTAGAGAAAGTTTACAGGACAGGCAGGAAACCTTGAATGACCATTGCCAAACCTGTAGGTAATTAAAAGGGGAGCTTTGCACATTTGACCAAGTTGTGGCAATGGTGTTTCTTTGTGCCAGTTACACTGTGGCACAGGACTGCAACTCCCAAAGTGTAACAGCCCAGCTTTGGCAGGAGTATACTGGTACCCAATCCATTAAATCAGCATGGATTAAAAGCATTCTCACTGTAGTTAAATTATCCCACAACTCCTCTGGCCTACCTCCAGAATCTCGCCCTAATTACTGGCAACAGGTTACTGGACTACATTCAGATCGGAGGTGGGAGATGAGGAGCAGGGGAAAGGAGTTCCTGCCATTCTATCAAAATTCTCCAGTACGTGCAAAGAATTTCCTCCAAGCACTGCCTAAAGCCAAAGAAGAATCTACTCGAGAGGTCATTAGTAAAATAATAAAAGTAATAAAACTCACTCATTAGCATGCTTTTAGATCTGAAATGTCTGTGGTTCATTTTTGCTTCCTGAAAGCCGGTTTAAATGGTTGTTGTATAATTATTTTTTTTTTTTACAATTTGTCATTTGTAGATTATTATTAGTAAACTAAAAGTTCTGAACAAAGAGGAAGCTCTAGTTTTGCTTTAAGACACCAGTCCATTTTAATATGTTCACAGTTCCTTAAAAAAACCCAAACAATAGCTTAACTTCACAATTTTTCTTCCTAACAGATACATCAGAACTAACAAAGCCATATCAATTATCACAACACTAATAAACCTTTTCCCACAACAAACAGCATCCCCTAGTCCTGCTAGGTATTTTTCCCCAATCATTTATTCAGCATTGCCACTGAGGGGCTTTAGACTGCATGGAGGCACACAAACCACACAAATGCCTCACATAAGAAATTCTCTGCCTTGATTACAGCAAAAGCTGACAAAGGGACAGAGATCTCCAAGACAAGTTCCTGCATAGTTCATGAAAAATGTGCAGCGAGGAAGAGAAAAGGGATCAGGGCAGGGGGGGTAGCAGGAACCCAGAACACAAAGAGCATCAGTTCCTGCACTGGGCACGACATGGCCTAAGCAGAAAAGGCAGATTACAGATTCTCTAAATAGTAGGGAAAAGAGATAGAGGGCACCTACCCTACAAAAAGCACTCATGGGGAAGGTGAAAAAAAGACTCTAGTTCTGACCTTTATACAAGCTTTTGGTAGGTAAAGTGCTAAAACCTAGAAATACCAGTTTGATCCAACACAGTGAGGCTCCACATCAGCAAAGCCCATGAACCTGTACTTACCTACAGCTCCCTACAGCTGTTTACTCTGAATGCCTTAGATGAGCTGTAACAGGAGGTCATGTGTCTAATCCTCTCTTGCTAGATTGTCTTTCCTGCCCTATACTTTTTATCTTACCTCTCTTTTTTGCTAACACGTCAGCTCTTTGACTGAGGTCAGACTAATGGTTCGCTTCGGTTTATTTTTGTCATGGTGCTTCCAAGGAGAGCAAACTGCTTGCTGGAGGCACTGCAATTCGGCCTTTTATTGTCATCATTCCTCAGCAGTACAGCTGGCCTTACAATACCCAACTATATCAAGGATCAGCTATGCACAAGCCACTTGAATTGAAACAACTGTAGCTGCTTTTGTGAAAGGTTGAAGCGGAACAGATGCGGTGCCAGCATTAGAAACAGGAATCTCTTCACACTCAGGTATTCTAAGTCAGCACACTTCAGACTGTATAAGCACACGTCCTTTAGCTTTTCTCCCAGCTTTCTGTCAGATCTCAGATTTGATTCTAAGAAAAGCTTTTGGTTTTACAGGCATTACATAAAAGCTCAAGTACTTACCACATTTCTCCTCTCCAGAACGAATACTGTGCTGTAGGCATCAGCAAGACACAATCCACAGACTGACAACACTTCTCTTGGTAACTTCTCTTTTGGTTCCTCCTTGAGCTAGTTTAAACCCTCTCATCATACACTACATCAATGTTCAGTTTTGTGTTAAAGAAGAGGGAGAAGACTTAGTTTTTAATATTGAAGAGATAGTTGAAAAGGCAGTTCTGGAAATGTCGATAAATTTCTCTTGGCGACGTATCCCTATGCATTGTTTGGTTTAGTTATGGGTTGGGTTTTCATTTGTTCAGTTTTGGAGATGGTTGGTCAGTCATACTCCATTCTCATGTGCTTCTTGTAAGATAAAGGCAACACAAAGACTTGCACCTGCTGGTGACATCAGAACTACAACCTGACAGTTTCCCAGTAAACCTAAAAGTTACACTCCTACAGGGAAGAGGCAGATTTCATTCTTTTTCAGTAGGCATTAAGAGGAATTTTTGGAAGGAAATTTAGGGTGAAACATCTGCTCTGCAAAGTAGAAGTTCAGCTTATATTCCCCCAGCTGAAGCCTCTGTCATTCCTGTAACATTCATTCTAAAATTAAAAAAAGTTATTGCTTCTATTGAAGCTCAATATGTTAGAAAAAGAATTGCATACTTTCTTAAAAACATCCTAAATATACATTTTAAAAACAAAATGCACTCTAAAACAAATGTCTAGTTAAAGACACTGTTTTAAGCAACCTGTAGCAACAGCTTTACAAAAGAAAATCGAGGAATGTAGCATATTATTTATAACATGACAATGCTAAAATCCTAAACAAATCACTTAACACTCTTAAGAAGTGTTTTAAATATACATATTTCTTTACAAAACAGTTTAGCAATTCCTTATACCACTTACAGTATATAAATATTTGAATAAGAGGTCATAATGGGAGATGCCAGGGTTTATATTTACTCTCAGATGCTTCAGATTTCTTAAGTCTTTTACTATAAGGCACAATACTGCTAATCTAACAGAAAGGAACAAAAGCTAAGGGCAAACCCAGTCAAAACTCCTAATGTGGAATATCCAGGAGAAGAATTCCAGCATCTCTATGCAAACAAAAAGCGAAACAAACCCAAACTTTGTATTTCTTAAGAAATAACAGTTTCAATTTGTACATAATGAAGTGGGAACAGGAACAAGAAGGAATTAAGTAAATTCTTATAAATAGACTAATAAATATATTTTAGCCATAATTAGCCCTTTACCTCTGTTCTACTGAGTTTAAGATTGAAAGAGGTAACCAGTGTGCATATACCTAAATAAGTCTACATGCTCAGCACGTGAAGACCACCTAGCACAACCTATTACTGCCAAATTCAGTATAAAAAGCTTGCAAGATGGAGAAAAGTCTCCTTTTCTTAGCATCCACTCTGAGTAGAACACATTACAAGATCAGATTAGTATTTGTTACATGCAAGGAAAGTTGCAACTAGCAATTTTTCCATCACACAAAAAAAAAAGAATACACAACATATCCATGAAGTTATTTTTGATTCCTTCAAGGTTGGATCATGTCTTTTCTAAGAATATTCATCTCGGATTACAACAGATCAGAACTTTCAGAACATTTTAATAGTTGCAGTCTTGTAAGTGTTCTCCATGTGTACATACTGAATGTACATAGTGCATCCAAAATATTTAACCGTTACACATTCTACATTGTTTTCACTGCCTAGTCTTCATCTTTGTTACAGCCCTCTGGAACACAATGACATTGCAACAATGCTTACAGAAAAAGGGTTATTGCATCTTTTTTTTAGGATGAGACATCCAGAGGAGATTTTATAAAATCCTCCTGTGTACAAAATTCTTAGTTATTAGCCCTTTTGGAACACCAGCTAGAAAAGTTTGAAAGGTAAAATAATTTACATAGTTATTTTTTCTGTTCACTAGACAAAAGTCCATACTAATTAAATAAAAAATAATAGTTCTTCAACAGTCTATTCAAGGTATCTTCCACAAAGCAGTTCAGTGGGAATTTCCATTAGATAGATGTTCTCCATGCCGGTTACTACTGACATCCACATCTAGAAATCAAGAATTAAAAGGAAAATTTTTTTGTTGATTTACCATTTTAGTATATTTCATCTTTCATCTTAATCCAGACTGGCAACAAATTTCATATTCATATATGTATACCTAAACTTCTGAAGATTCTCTGGGTAAATCATCCTCCTAAAGACACTGTTTACATCTTCCCCCTCCCCACACCCAAGTCCAGCTTTCTCCAGCTTGACAGAATTTTATGAAAACCTACCTGCTTGTATTTTTTGACACCACTAATAAGCGACACCACTTAGTCTTCACGGCAATACTAACACTACTGATACCAGTTAGAGAAGAGCTTCTTCTGATGCCATGTTAAGGATATTCCAATGATAAACTAAATTACTTACCAAGTAATGCTGTGGTTTCACCTGCGTCCTCTTTTAAACTGGTGCACTGCAATACAGATTCATTAGTGGAGGAAGCTGACAATTCGCTCACTTCATTTCTGTCATCATCTTGCAAAGCAATGCTCAGACTTCCAACTGAAACGCTGCCGCTTATGGATTCAGGTATTGGAACTTCAAGTACATCTTCGGGGTCCCCCTTCAAAATTAAACATATATTAACTGACACTTTTGTCTCCCCATCAGGCACCAACATTCCTCCATGAATGTAATTCGTCCACTTTGTAACCTCACTTCATTGGAAAAAAAACCATTTCTTGAGCTATTACTTATGCACTCCTGGAAACAGTGTTGAACACAGTCTACTTGCAATGTCATTAGTTGCAAAGAAACAAAGCCAACCAAAAGAAAAGCCATTTCTCCAAAGCCACCTGAAAGCCAAGAGCAGCAATATGAAGAGTCCTCACCCACTCAGCCTTTTGGATGAAATACTTTGCTGCTGTAGCAACAGTATTGTTGCAGTCTGGTTAGGAGCAGGTTCCTAACTCCTCCACTGAAGAAACCCACTGATCCTTTGAGTTTGCAGAAACCTGTTTTTCATTATAGTAGTTGGGCAAGCATAACTTTTTTTTTATTGGAGTGAGCAAACATTTGACATCAGAACAAACTTTTCTCCTCCTCTAACTCCAGTGTAACTTGAAGTCTGTTCCAAAAATACAAATACACTGGCTTGTCACTTTGCACGAACACCTGCAGTACAGGCAAAGGCATTTATCTCACCTAGTGGATAGGTGGCCATTTCTGATCCATTCTGAAACTCCGAAGTCCTACATGTACAATTCTGTTCCTAAAATTAAAAAAACTACCTTCATTGCCATAGCTTTACTGACATTATTTATATACAGTAATGCCTCATTGCATTGCAACTCCTCCATTGCGACCTCGCTGACTTGCGAGCATTTTTTTGCAGACCAGCCTCAGTGATTCACGAAGCTTCCTGGCCGACCCATGCGCAGTGCCTCTGCTTCGCTGAGGGGCGGTGCTGGCACTCCCTGTGGGACGGGACTGGCCTGGCCCCACGGGGACGGTGCACGGTGCCTCTCGCTCCCGTGGCGTTTATTGACCCGTGGCTCCATGCCCTGGTCTCTGCCCCTCACGTGTGTTACTATTTCCATGGCTATGGGCAGGGAAGGGACATGCCCCAGGAAAGGGGGGCTCAGCCGGCCCTGACAGCCATGGGGCCAGTGCTGTGTGCTGCAACAGTGGGATGTAGAGCGATGGGACACACCCACCCCGCCACTGCAGCTGCTGAGACTGCACGGGCACTGGGGACGCAGAGGGTGGGGAGCAGTGGTGCACGTTCTGTGCTGCCGGTGGGGCCCGGCAAGAGGCGGCGGCGGGCAGTGACGCAGCAAATTGCTGCATCAGGGGGGAGCACTGTTCTGCTGGGTCACACGGCCAACGCTGCCTCTCCTGCACTCAGGACTGGGAGATATACGTATCGTAGCCTCCACAGTTGAAGGAAAATAAACTCCAACAAAACTCCCCGTGGGGGCCCCGGGTGTCTCAGTGTTGCAAAGTTAAGGTTCCCCAGGCACCACGAGTGTCGACGACAGCCCCGGGACACCCCTTCCCCACCACGGAGGCAGTGCGAGCACGCGCGGTGGCAGCAGCCCAGCCCCATTTGGAGAAGGCTCAGAAACACTTCATTTTGCTCCCCTGTGCTGGGAGAGCCCATGAGGAGGAGCGAAAAATGCTCCCCCGTGCTCCAGAGTGGATGGGGGTGGAGCGATGGGCGTGGCCTCTGTGCATATTAATGACTCACGAGTGTTTGCGAATTAAACATTTGGCGAGACCCTGACAAGACCCCTTCCTCACGAAGGGTGAGGTATTACTGTATAAGCAAGTATATTGCAGTCTAAGTAGCTATTCTAGGGACTTCCTAGCAAGTATTTTTCCCTTTCTTGAACAACTAACAAAGGCCCATCTTAAGATTTAAGAAATTCTAAGACTATTTTTCCTTTAGCATCAAATCAGCATGTTTTAAAGTGTACTGATTTTTAATACTTAATTTTTTTAAAAATTTTGAAGCATCTGAAGTATTTGTTGTCCATAAAACTAAACTGAGCCTTGAACCTCTTTGCAGAAGGTTTACTATTTTCTGTAACAAGGTTGCACCTTCTCTGCAGGTACAACACTCAGCCAAGTGCACCGCTGAGAGAAGCTGCCTTGCTCTTTGCATTTTCTTCACATCTGTAAAAAATTCAGGTAATCACTCTACAGACTAGATTGGGCAATCCAGATTAGGCTGAAAACCAAGCTAGAAAAAAAATCCTGAATGATTTCCCATGTTATTATCTTCAGTGAGACTTGAATGATTGATGCATAAGCAGGACACATTTGCTCCACTTCACTGGAAAAAAGAACCAGGCTTCTCTGTTTAATATAATCTCATTCAACCTGTATGCCAAAAGCCATTTTGGCCAACAAGCAGAGGAAGTATTACTCCCCCTGGTTGGGCTTGCTATTGGTATCCACTGCAACAGCATGAATTCAGCGAATGTAACTATTCTGAAGGTTCTAGGTTTTTCAGTTTTCAGCCTGTATTCAAAAGGGTAAGTCCTTCTGCATATAACACAAGATACGCCAACTCCAAGAATTGAAAGTGAGCAAAAACTAAGCTGCTAATACAACAATATTAAAGTAGCAACAGCTACTTCATATGAAAAAGAGATTGCAACTCTTGTCTGTCCTGACTTAATACACTAAAGCACCAAAATCTGGTATGTACATATTACATAGCAAGAGTATTGTCACCTTTGACAAAACAAAACAGTAACTCATAGAACTCTTCCATAGATCTGCTAAGTCTCTGCAATGGAAAAAGAGAAAAGGCAGTTGAAACACAGACCTCATCTATGAAAGGAAAGTCCCTGAAACCAAAGAACACCCCTATTTTCTAATGACCTCTGCACACCAGTAGGATGTAAGAGAGGTACATTCTACGGCATTTTAGAGGAACTCAAGGCTATTTATCAACAGTGACCAAGTAACCTACCGCATGTGTCTTCATCTCTCTTTTCTGGTGCTGTCAGAAAGAAATGAGAGCACATCATTTTCTCTACTTAACCAATTTCTGGTGAAGTCTTTAGGAAAGCTTTAAGAACTGTCTCATTTACAGGGACAAAATACAGTGCATATGTGGAAGTACACAAACACCACGTAGAAAAGCTGTAATTTTTCCCTTTGAATTGCAGTTCTCAACAACATCAAATATATGCTCTAAATTTACTGAATTCAGTTATATTTTTGCTGCTTGGACAAACCACCTCACCTCTGCTTCAACTTCCTTACTATCACCAGCTGAAGACAGAAAAAGATGGTTATCACAGAAGATTCCTAAGATACTTGACACACTTCGACCCATAAAACTCTCTTATTTTTCTGGTTCTCACTCTATTACTCTTGAATCTTTGCTCAGCTTCTTGAGTCTTGCCAAATTACAGCTGGTCTCATTCTGAAGAGTTACATGAAGCTTGCTTTCTACACTGTACTTCTACCTTGAAGCTTAAAGTAAGTGTGCAACATACCCAGTATCCCAAGGCTTTGATAACATCTAGTTTACACATTGGACAAGTTCGGTGGTCCAACAGCCAAGGATCAATGCATGTTCTATGGAAGATGTGCCTAAAGAAAAGAAATGCCCTTTAGAACTTAACATGAAAGCCACACACTACTCCTTCAAACAGTGCACAAGTTAACACATTAAAATTAAACCTTTAAAACCCTGGTAATTAGGTGCTGCTCAATTTACTAGCACAGACATACTTCTGGAAACCTTTTCTTTCATGTTTTCTTATGGAAGAGATGTTACTAACCACAAGGACACCCCAGAGTTACCAGTTAACAGGGTAGAGTTGTAATTTAAGCAAGTTCTATTTCACTTGCAGTTCTCCCAATTGCTCCCTTGTCCCTGGCACAGGCTTGAACTGCTACATGGTCTTGCAGTGCCCTTCAACATCTAACAGGCCACACAAATGACAGTTTCAGCTCTGCTCCCAGAGGTTCAGAAGAGTTTTCTATAAACTCATCCCACTTCTTCACAAAAACACGCTAAAAAAAAAAAAAGAGTAATTACGGCAACTTACTTGCATGGCAGAATTCGGACAGTGTCTTTCAGTTTGTAGTTCTCAATACACACAGCACAGTTTTCCACATCGACATCTAAACCCTAAATATGATAACATGTTCAAATGTATTGCATCTATATTTCATTACAGAATATTTGCATAATAGCTTCACAGAATATGAAATGTATTAAATGGTACAGCAAATAAAAATATCTCCTTCTATGAATTCAAGATTCTAACAGGGAGTGATTTGACCAGGTGTTACCAAATATTAAAAGCAGCCAAACCTGGATTTTCTAATTTAAATAGCCACGGTACCTTAAGTAATTTGTTATGTCTCAAACGTTGGCTTTGATCAGGGGAACCCAGGAACATTTCAGTCAAACTACCAAATAAAGTAATTTTCCAAGAGGTCAGCACAGATCAAAGTGCACAACCTAATTCTGAACTAACAGTCACAAAGATTTCCAAGTGCTTGAACAGGAAGGGATTCTTCGGGTAGAATATTGCAAATCTCTTCTCCACTGTTTTCTACCACATCCTGGGAGCTATTCATACTGAAGTATGCAATTTGGGATGGTTTAAAACTTTTCTCCAAGCTCACACTAGACAGAACATCAAAATGCAGTGTTTCTCCCCATGTCTATTTCTTTCTATAGGTCAAGCATCTTTCCTAACAGGTCTTACTGTCCTTTTGATGCCATGCTGATAGTTGCAGTCGTATAAAACAAAAGTTTCAGGAGAACAGACAGTCAGCAAACTTCTTTCCTTTCATCACCACAAAATAAGTACTTTTAGTTTATTACTTACTGAAGCACTTCAATTTCAGTACCACAAACACTCAAATGAATCAGCTCTGGAAACAAACTTTTGAGTTCAACCCTTTTGCTCCTTTGCATGCTATCAATTTACATAATTAATGCCTTAAATTCCCAAGTAAATCACATTAAGACTGTCTGTTTACATAACCAAAGTTAAGACAAGTACTTAATCCATAACAAGTTATTTTTTATTCTGTGCAAGAGGCAAAATCCAAGCACACCATATGTGGCACAAACTCAAATGAGTGTCCATTTTACATTAATCCCATAAGCTTCTCAGGAAAAATCTACATGATAGCAAATACACTTTTAATATATTGACCTATTTTTAGTTAAATACCTCAACATCAAATGAAGAGACTGTACTGTGTTGTAACAAAATACTCTTTTTAAATGGCTGAAATGAAATATTTAAGGAAAAAGCTTATATTTACAGTCAACAGGACTATTTCTGGAGAAATTTACACCAGTTAATGAAAACACCGCTGCAGCAGTAAGTTACATAAGTTTGCTGCTCAGGCTGATTCAAATCAAATTAGAAGACATGATTTACTACGCAGAAAATCTATGTATTTTAATAGAGAGATTTTAACCTTATTCTACTCTGCTTATCTAACATGCCACACATAGGTACAACCAGCATACAACTTAAATTCCCCCAGTTTGGTCACTTTAGTCAAGCATTTATCTATGGGAAGGAACTCCCTGGTACACTGCAAAAATCACACAATACAAATTCTTTGTAGAGGTTTACTCAACACAAATTTAAAAGTTGTTAACACATTCTGTGTGGTTTTCACCCTAGATTTCATCCTGACCCTTTTAGATCCCTTTCTTCCTATGCTGATGTCCTGCTTTGATACTGGTTTACACATTTTGGTTCAATTCCTTCTTTCTTGATCTCTGCCATCGCCATTGTATGAACAGAAGTATGAATATCCCTCTGTTGACAGCTTGCAATATCTGCTAAATTCCATCAAAAGGTAATCTAATTAAAATCAAGAAATACTTGCAAAACACTACTTAAACATGCTGAATGCCTACAAGAAAAAAGGCAAGTAAGTTCAAAGATAGTTTTGGGGTTTTTTAAGTTTCAAAACCAATTAACTAAAGGAAGGACATTCTCTGTAGCACATGATCTTAGCTGAACAGCTTCTGTTGAACCACATCTTTTAAAGTTTTTACACATCAATGTCCTTTCTCACTTCAATTTTATTCATAGATCTAAACCAAACCTAATCCTTGTTTTTCATCTCTGAGCAAACCAGTCCTTAAGTAAAAATTAATCAAGTTAGATGAGGGTTGGGGGGAAAAGTGCCGATGTAGTAGCAGAAACCTAGTCAGAAGCTAATTTTGCATCTAGGATCAGTGCTGTCTGAAACTCCAACTAAAATATTTTCTTTCATATCCTCAGCTTTTTCTACATTATTTGTTCCAATACAGCTCAGTCTAGGGTGTATGCTGCCAACACCAACGTTCTGAAACCTGTTTTAATTTTTAGAATAGCTTTATTTTATAACAAAAGAAGAAACATACTTTAAAAAAAATTATACTTGAAATTAAGTCTATACAGCTCGTAATGTATTGTATGTCAAAAGATGAAAAGTGATTTATTTTTCAAATAGTTTTCTATTTTAAGGCCTTCTGATCAATGAAAAGATGAATGTTCTTTTAAGAAAACAGAACATTACATCAGCTGTAAGAACTGTGCAATCAGTAGGTCCCAGGAAGTGCTTTCGCAATTCATTTGTTGATGTTTTTAAGTCCTGAGAACATAACAGTGTTTCCTCATCTTTTCAGTACCAGCCCTGTATATATTCTGTATAACCAGGCATTATTTGCAACAAGACAACCTTACATTTCATAGGTAGTTCAAATTTGACTCTTCAGTTTTAATTTCTGCCTTTTAAACAAAGGCCCCAAAAAAAGCTCGAAATTTTACGTCACACTGCAATCATGTTGTGAGAATTTTAGTTTAAATTGTATGAAGCCTTTACAACCGTTTTTTAAAACTTACAACAATAACCAGAGACACTGGATTACCTTTTCTCCACGTTTCACAGTATGCAACTGAAGCTGGCTGATGGCTCTCTTGGTTTCTTTCCTATGTCCCTTGAAAGAAGATGTTAACTATTAGTACAGATACGAATTTCAGGAATTACATTTCAATGTTTTAAAATAGTTTCCATGCGCATTACTAAGTCTTCTGAATGCATTTTAAAAAAAAATCTCTGGCTAATTAATTTGTTTCAAAATACTTCCAGCCAGCAGATGTTGAAGAACTGTAGGTTTTGCACCCTTGGGGTCCAGCAGCAAACATTGTCTGTAAGTGCAGTGCTTGTACAATGAGCCCAAGCAGCACAGAAGTGAACAGACCCCACCAACACACGCAGCCTTGCATCCTGACTGCTGGCATGACAGGCCTTTCCACACAGGAAAACTGAAACCCGTGTAGGCTTTAGAGGCAATCAGAGCTGAAACAACACCCGCATAACCAGACTTTCCAGTTAGGGAAGCCCATGAGAAAGGTGGAATCCTGCCAGGCAGCCTACAGCTGGCCAATAGGTCAAAAGGCTGCTTGCAGCTATTAATACATCCCCTCAGTTAAACACTGCCTCATACGTTAGACAAAGCTTTGCACTGAAAGGACACATTATGCAAAGGAGATGACAAGAAAGGCTGTACAGACACGATGCACCATACTGGGCTTCTGTACAGTAACTCCTAATTATGCTTAGAGGGGAAGCAAGCAAAGAAAGCAGTACTGTATTCCAAGACAAAGTGCTGGCTACTGCAAGAAACTGAGAAACCAAACACTCCCAATTAACAGATGCTGACCTGTCTAGCAGCAACTCTCACTAAAGAAATGCCATAAAGGAGTAAAAAAAACCACAATGGCAGATTTTCTCTGTAATAATTATGATAATATATATAATTTTACAGAAGTATAAGTGTTGAAAATTGTGATTTTTAAAATTTTTATGGTGTTAAAAATGAGTCAAAGTTCTCTCAGAAATGGACAGACAACCAGCAGCACAAGTCTTTCTGCAGCAGCACAGGGTTTTCTGCACAGTCCTGTTTCATCTTCAGTAGCAAAGAGGTCTTCCAGAATTTTACTGCTTAATTGATATTAGAAACAATCTCAATTTATCCGTCTTCACATTCACTTAGCACTTACACAGCAACTTGCTTTAAAGCATAACATACTTAATTCCTAGGTTTCAATTATACTGGAGTCCGTAAGCAAAGAAAAATAAGACTTGGGTTAGAAAAGTGGCTTTTTGTCTCCAAAATTCTTTTAAGACTCCTAATGATACATCTTGACTAATATCTTCACAACATTTTGCAGCCTTGCATCATTTTCGTTTTCAACAGCCATTCAGAAGAGTGAGAATGGAGAAAACAGCTTAACCTTCTAATGCTAGACAGCTTTACTTATTTAATAAGCATTTGGATGACAAGCCAAATGACAATCTATTGAGTCTGTGGTACGTATTTCAGAGAAACATCACTTTCACGCTAAAAAACACCCTTAAAAGTAAAGCATGTGATGTGATATGATGCTTCATAAAGCATGTGAACTTTACTTAGTGTGAATTACTCAAAAGGCAACAGGAAGAAGCAACTTTCTTCACTAAACAACTGTTACAACACAAAAACACATCCCTTTTCCAACAAATACTTCTCAAAAATTGTTTTCTTGAAAGTATTCCCACCATGTAAGTTCTAAGACCAAATGCTTAGCAAGAAAGACTCTACAGAAGCAACATTTCAGGCAAACCACAAGTTTAACCAATACAGAAGTCCCATGTGTTATCCCCAGTTACTGAAAAGAGAAATTAAGTTTCTTCCTAGAAGAGACCCTTAAGTCCTAAACAAAGCTCAGACTCCTGAAGGCAACTAAAAATCTGCATCTGCAAGCAGAAGACAAAGTAAGTCCACATACAAAGCACTGATTGAAACAATATTCTTTCCTGAACTGAGGATAAAACAAGAACCACTTGGAAAGATAAAGAAGTGCAACTTTGTTTTTCACTATTAGTAGAAAACTACGGTAGAGCTGCTGAGATGACCATGGAAGGAACCTAACCTATTTGCAGGAGTTGAAAAGCAGAGGGAAGTGCCATTCTAAGGTATTTTCAAAACTCAGCTGCACTTAAGCCCTGAGCAATTCCATTTAAGTTGCTTTCTTGATCACAGGGGTCCAGAGGTTCCTTCCAATCTCAATTATTCTATGAAGAAGCACTTCCCTCAGGGGAAAAAAAGTAAAGCTGACTTTTTTTTATTCTATCAAAGAACAGAAATGTAAAAAGGGGAAATAAAGAACAAAGTTATTCCTTCCTAATCTTCCCATTTCAGTTAGCCCAAGAGAGCCGAATCTCACCACACGTGGGCCTTCTAGTCTGCTGCAATTCAGTAACTCTGCAGTGGAGTTACAGAATTACAGGTGTTAAAAGTAGTTTTCATAAAGCTTTAGAACCAAAACTTATACCCTGAACAACCTGTGGGTTTTACTAAGGAAAGAAAAAATCCACCATGGTCTCTTTCCGTTAAAAAAAGTCTGGTTAGGGAAGTTAATACTTTCAGAATAAAAATTACTGAAGAATAAAAATACGTAAAGTCCAAAGGAAGGAAGTTCAGTTAAGTGACAAATCACACAAGAAGCTGCCCTTACTCTGTTGTTGACAAGTGGTTAAATGTATTTCTCACTACTTCATATGAGCACCTAATAATTATAACTAGTCAAACTTGCGATGCCAATTAACACACTGCTCATTAGCCTCACTTACTATTACTGAGTAGCATTGACAGTTAGCAAAATAGGAAGGCAGCACAGATCTTCAAGAATGCTTCAGTAAACAATCCAAGTGAGGCAAGTGCTTTGACACAAGGAGGTAAATACTCTTAAGTATCATCATCCATTTACCTGGTTTCCAAACTGTGATCCTGTATACAGGAAACGTTGTATATAGTAAAATATGAGCCAAGCAAGCGATATAATCATCATAGTGATGAAGGCGATGGCTACGAACACAACTGATTGACCACTAATATATTCCTGCACATGTCGTGTGCCAACAGCAATAGTCATTTTTACTGGAATCCCTCTTCGTACTGGCTCCAGTATCTCTATGCCTTTTGGATATCCAACCATTATCACCACTGTGTTTCCTGTTCCTGTTGGAGGGGAAAAAGAAAGAAAAAAGTCAGTCATCACAGTAAAAATGTAGGCATTCTTTCTTGATGGTGATTTGCCCTCTTCACTTTAAGATCAGCAAACAAAGTTACAGGAAATCCTCCAATGCTTTTTTTCCAAGCATAGCAGACTTGATAGAAAGCTAGTAAAGAATCCTTCATTTACTTTCAGAAACTCTCAAACACGAGATAAAGTTTAACAGATGCATCTTTACTGTTCAAGGCCGTACAGTCATCATGCCACACACTGAAGTGAGATGTGGCTGCCATGCAAAAAAGTCAGACAAGTTATACACATCTCATCTTGAAGCTGCTTAAGTCTAACTTGCAACTCAGGAACAGCTGGTCTTTTATTTGTCAGTGGGGGAATTTTAGCTGCAGATGGAGACGTGAATATCACAAAGAGAGACACATTGAATGTAGTTTCAATCTGGATCCAGAGCACAATTTCAATGGATATGTAAACAAAAAGAAAAAAAGATTCAGATATTTAATAATAAATTACATTAAATATTGAAATGCTTAAAGATTCTTTAATACTAAACATTCAAAATGTAACGAGACTTCACAGCAAGGACTTGTCAAGAAATGCTCTGAAACTCCTTTGGGTGCATTGAGCCAAATTATTTTTCTAATGTGTTAGAACCCTAAAACACTCAATCCACATTAAAAAACACCTAATTTCCAAAAAATCTCAAAACTTTTAGGCAGCATACTGTTACCAAAACCAGTAAGATAGTTTCAAGACCAACAAAAACCAAAGGCCCTCTGTGAGTAGAGTTTTACTCTATTTTGTCTGGAAGCATCTCCAGTGTTGTCTCAGGAACATGTAGCTCAAGTACAGTGAATCCCCAGTGCATCGCGACCTCTCCATTACAACCCTGCCCATTTGCGAGGGGAATTTCTCGCAGTTTGGCTTCAGCCGTCTGCGAGTCCAGCCGGCTGGCGCCTGCGCGCTGCCTCTGCTCTGCTGAGTGGTGGTGCCGCGGTGCCTGTGGGGTGGGACTCACCCCACCCTGCGGGGAGGGGGCTCGCAATGGTGGTACCGTGCTCCCGTCCCTGACTCGGGAAACTGCCCCACGAAAGTGAGGCAAGTGAGGGGGGACAAGTGCTGTGTGCAGGAGGGGGCAGCTGTCTCTGCCCTCTGGGACCGTACGGGCAGCGCTACCTCTCCCGGGAAGTGTGGATGTTAAAGGGAAGGAAACGCCCGACTCTGACCCGATCCGCCCTCTCCGAGGACACCCCTTCCCCGCCGCAGAGGAATGGCGAGCATGCGTGGTGGCAGCAGCCAGGTTTCTGAGCCCCCTCTGACTTGGGAGACCCCCACCATCCCGAGAATCTGTAAGCCACTCCAGGCCGCCGTAACTGTGAGCTCACAGCACAAACCCCTGCGCCGCTTCCCCCTCCCCCGGCGCTCGCACCTGGGTACCCCAGCCCCGTGGGGCGGCCCCATGCTGGCAGCCTGCGCCATGAAGGCCAGGCATGGGCTGGGGTGAGGGAGGAGCGGTGCGGCCGCGGGACGCCCGGACTGGCCCCGCAGGGTGCCCAGACTGGAGCAGCACCACGGTCACGGGGTGCCCTGTGGGGGTCTCCCGAGTCAGAGGGGGCTCAGAAACGGTTCCCTTTGCTTCCCCGTGCTCAGCGCGCCTGAGAGGAGAAGCAGAAAAGTGCCCGGAGCCCTGCGGAGTTCTGGGGGGTGGGGCAATGGGCGTGGCCTGCATGCATATTAACGACCTGCACTTCTTTGCGAGTTTAGTGTTTTCCAACGGCCATCGCCTGTCCTCGCAATGGAGGGGGTATAACTGTATTACAAAACAAGTTACAAACACATGTACCCACTAAAATGTCGTATTTTCACCAGTCTATGCTATTTTTAATTGAATAGCTCTTACTTGCTGCGTACCAACACTGCCACACCCTTGGTAAGTCATGGCTTTATAGTTTACTTTGCTCTCCTACCTCTGAGAGAAAGTGAAACTAATCTTATTTCAGAGAGAAGGGAAGAAAAAGAGAGAGGTTTTCCTAGCTGAAAAGCCAAAGCTGTAATGTCACAGCTACCTTTTTAGATTCACAAGCTTACCAACCTGCAACAAGACCTCCCACTGAAGGCTTAAAGCCTTTTTCCCTCCTGGCTGTGTTAGACTCCCTACTGAGAAGCTATGTCAAAAGAAGCAGTTTCCTAATTTGTAACATTACATCAAATGGGGACTTTCAAAACTCAAACCTGCATTCCAGACTCACCCATCTCTGCCTACTAAGAATTATTTGCCTGAACTATTCAAATCAAATTCCTTTAGTTGAGGCAGGTCTCCCTGTGACACCTTGTCAACCTGGCCACTCGGTTACCAAGCCAAGAAGAATTTGCAGTTGTTTCACTTCTGTATGTAGCAACTCCTCCCTCTGTAAGGTGCAGATGCCTTGCTTTGGATGAAAGACTAAAGATTCCAGGTACATATTAACTGAAAAACTCTCCTACTTCAATGCCAGTTACCCTTTCTCAGCTTCATCTTGTGCCCTTCTGATCACCTACTATACTTGTGTCTGCTAGATCCAAATCCAGCAAAAGAGCAGATTTTCGAAACAGACTTATGTAGAAATCCACTTTAGTACAGTGCTGAGTGTCCCCGCCTCTCACACAGGAGACTGGGGTTCGATTCCTGCCAGGGAGGCAGTGGTGCCGTGTAAGAGTTGGACTCGATGATCCTTGTAGGTCCCTTCCAACTCAGAATATTCTGTGTTTCTGGAATAGCCAGAGAAGGTGCAGACACACACACACACACAAAAGATGCTACTGGGGAAAGGCCCAACTTGTGCCTCCCCTCAGTCATGCCACTCTGCTCACCAGCAGCACCCACCCCACTCCTGCTGCCTTGCCTGGCGGGAGTGTTTGGAAACACAGTGAAGCTGAAGACAAATAGGGCAGGCTCCATTAGTTAGTTCTGCTCACTAACAACATGTAAACCCAACTGATACCACAAGTCCATGCATACTAAGAACTGGATAATTAATGATGCTCTCCTCTCTGAACCAGCATAAAAGCATTACCAGAGACTCACGAATCTCAGAGAAGAGTGTGTGAAACAGTCTTTGCTCCCTGACCCCACACAACTCCACAGGGAGTTAACAAGAAAAGAACATATGAAAGCAGGAATTTATCTCACATTGCTGAGAACTGCTACCCTCATACCTAAATGCAGAGAGTAGGTCCTATGTCCTTAGTCAACTCTTAGAGTTACAAATAACTGGAGGGGTGCCTAAGATAGCCAGAGAATGGCACAGATGGAAAGATTTATGTGGTTTCATTCAAACTCAGGCAAGAAAAGGAAGTTTCAATATTAGAGACAGCCTGGCTTTTTCAATTAATAAACATTTCTACCTCAGACCTGGAATCTTGACTCAGTTTAATCCTACTATCTAATTTGTTTTGTGATTTCTAACAAAGAAGTTTTTAAAACCCCCAGAGCAATAAGTAATGCCTTTCTCTTTTTTGTCACTCGCATGTCCAACTATCAGGCAGTTTTTCCTTGAAATGAAAGTCAGGCTACTTTTACACAATGGCTGCTGGATACTGTGACACCTTCAGATTTTAGAATTGACACAAGAATGACATCCACTTTTAAGTAAATGCCCAATAAAAACATTTAAAAAATTTTAAAATATTTGGTGATGAACCTGCCATTAAAAATGCATGCAACTAAACATAATGGCCTTGAAGGTCATGAGACAGAAGGGGGTGAAGAAAAATATAATTGCAATCCATGATTACAAAAGGAACAAGAGCAGTCTCAGAGAAGCAGTTGCCTTGAGCAGCCTGTAAGACTAAGGGCTTTAACTCATTCCTTGCTAATTTTAGCCTTCTCTTCTGAAACACGTTATTCAAAGACTGAAACGATGTTGAGTCATTCCATTAACTTCTTCAACTGCTACACAACTCAGAGACCTCAAATCACATTTACAAAAAAACTCCCCAAGTGTCACATATATGTATATACTGACAGCATGTTTTGTTGGCTTTGGCTTTCTATAACTTTTTCATTTTATAATAAATAATCCCATTTTTACGCTGCTAGAGTAAACTTGTTTTCTTTTCTAGGTCTGATCAATGCTTCATTGAAATTGGGTAGATTTAAAATTTGGTTTGTGCTTTTTAACATTATCACGGCTAGCAGATCCTTAGGATACTTGCAAAAAAGAGCAAATTTGGAACTCTGAAGATGAAGGTATGCTTCCTGCCAGTGCACCAAAGTCAGTTTTACTGCTAGCATTCCTAGTTTTTTCTGTGAAAATGAAACCAGCACTCTCCTGAAGAGGAAAAAGCAGGACAGATACAGATTCCAGGCACCCCAAACAACAACATTTATTCCCATTCATGCTTAGAGATGAAAAAGATAATATTCTGTCATTTGGGAACTGATGGCAGACATACTCTATAGTTTTTGTTCTGCTGAGAAACATCAGAACACCCCCACAGTTCGCCCATCTTAGTAAAAGCATTTAAGGTCAGTACATTGATTTATTGAAGCACAGGTACCCAAATGCCTGGTGCACGTTATATTTTCACCTCCCCCATGAAGGAGGATGCATAACCACTGTTACACATTACTCTTTCCACAAGTTCCCAACACATACGCACTTTTATGTACAACATAGATATAAGCATTTTGAAGTTTGTCCTGCTTCTTCAGAACATTAGCAGCTCGACATCATACAGTCACTGTCTAAGTTAAGCAAGCCACTAATTTCACTTCTGTCCTTCAGTAGTTACAGTACTTTCAGAAGAAAACAGCAGAACAGTCAGCTCTCTTCCACTTTGTGCCCCCCAGATAGCGGCTTCACATCTTCGAGGTGTGATTTTTCAGCAATTAAGGAGGCCTGTTTCACAACTGCGCCTGCATGACCTGACACGCATGAATATTCAAATCAGGCAGTCAGGAATACTCAACCCCCATGCTGTGCTGCACGGACCATTGGCACACTGCTCTGCCTGCGCTGCACCCGCCCCGAGGCAGCCCCAGCAGTTTGGCTCTGGCACCTCCGAGTATGGAAAGACCAGGTCTACCCACCCAGAGAGACACCCGGACAGCAGCGCACGCAACTCCCCGCGCCAGTGTCCCCAGCCGAGTGGAAAAGGGTTTTTTCCTGGTGTGGGGTGGCCGCGGGCGCCAGGAAGCCCCAACACAAACATCGACACACAGCAGGGCAGTGCCAAAACAGCGCCAGAGCACCGAGGGGGG
>WEKX01002989.1:58891-119465 GCA_013390025.1 Pitta sordida
AGCCGCGGCGGCTGATGGCGAGCAGGGGGCCGGGCCCGGCCCCGCGGCATGACGGGAGCGCGGGGGGGCAGCGAGGCGGAGGCGGAGGCGGGTCTGTCCGCTGCGGCACACGGGGAGGCATCTGGGGTGGGAAAGATGTCCGGGATCATCGCATCCAACTGTGGCCGAACGTCACCGTGGCGCTAAGGGCCACGTCCGTTCTTTCCCTAAACGTCTTTAAGGACGGTGACTCCACCACCTCCCTGGGCAACCCATTCCAATGTCTAATCGCATTTTCTGTGAAGAAATCCCTTCTACTGTTCAACCTAAACCTCTCCCGGCACAGGCTGGGGTAGGTCCTGTCACTTGTTGCGTCGGAGAGGCCCAGCACTGGGCCCAGCACTCGGAGTGCGGCCTCACCAGTGCCGAGTGCAGGGGCAGAATCCCTTCCCTGGTCCTGCTGGCTGCTCTGCTCCTGGTACAGCACAGGACGCTGCTGCCCCCGGTCACACGGGGCTGGTTCGGGGGCACAGCTCAGCCTCTGCCTCACCCTAAACCGGCGCTTGGAGCGCCTCCTGCACGGAGGGCCCCTGCAGTCAACCTGGGGCTGCTTGACCTCGGGCCCTGGGCTGAGTGGCAGTCCTCAGTCACAGGTTCACAGGTTATTCTGAGCTGGAAGGGACCCACCCCATCATCTAGTCCAACTCCCAAGCAAACACCCACCCAAGGATCAGGCCCACAAGCGTGGAACCATGGGCACCACACTCCACCCATCCAAGCCTCCCACCATATAGACCATGTCACTGAGCTCCTCATTGAGTCTTCTCTTGAACACCTCCAGGGATGGTGACTCCACCACCTCCCTGGGCAGATCATTCCAATGAGAGATCACTTTCTCTGTGAAAAACCGCTTCCTAACATCCAGTCTAAACCTCCCCTGGTGGAGCTTAAGGCCATGTCCTCTTGTTCTGGTGTCCTCAGTCTGAGAGAAGAGATTCACACCCACCTGGCTGCAACCTCCCCGCAGGTAGTTGTAAACAGCAATCAGGTCACCTCTGAGCCTCCTCTTCTCCAGACTGAACAACCCCAGTTCCCGTAGTCACTCCCCATNTCCTGTCCCTCAGCCTGCGCAGTGAAACACGTGTGAAGTGAAATGAGTCACTACCGCACCCTCCGGGGCAACCTCGCCCTCGTTCGAGGGTGAAGCGTGGCCTCCTGATGAGTGAGGGGAGGGTGAAGCACCAGAAGCCAGGACAGACGGGAAGAAGAGGTGGCCAGAAGTCAGGAACAGAGCGGTGCACAGCCACAGAGGGGAAAGGGAACGGAGGTGTGCACATTCAGATATAAACGGTGCCTATGCTGTTGTGCTGAGGGGAGCTCATGCCCGAAGGATGAAAAATGATAAGAGGCTCAGTACCATGTATTTAAATAAAACATGAAGGTACTGAATAAACATGATCATTCTATGGGTTTGTTTTCCATTAGAAGTATTTGACATATAACTTTTCTTAAATAAACGTTTGAAGTGTTATCTGTTATTTCATAGAACACATCTGTACCTTTTTCCAGCTTCCAAAATGGATGGCTTTTTTCACCAGCATTTTTGAATGATCTTATATGCCTGTTTTTCTTCAGAAGTCAACAGTCGTTGACTGTTACTTATGTTGTCAAACAACATTGTCAAACTCAGCTGATGTCCTTCCTAATGGTGATTATATGTTGTGGCTGGTGACGCATACAGGATCTAGTAGAATATTTTGTGCAGAAGATAGCATCTGCAAAAGCCATGAGCTCAGTGAGCTGCCCTACTCTGTGTCAGCACCAAGGCCAGTATGTTCTCATTTCTGGTCTAGAGTCAGTGTTTAAACAAACAAATAAATAAATACATTCAAACTGGAAGTATTCCTTAAACCAACTCTAGCATTCTCCCAAAATACAAATGTAACACTTGGCAGTGTTAGGTCTTTCTCCACAGACACTTAATGTTGTAAAAACAATATTAAATTGGCAAAATCAAGAAGACAAAGAAGACTGAACAGGCACAGTAATGTACAACGAGTTGTGAAGAAGTTGGAGGCTGAGGGAACAACACAGTAAGACTAGAGTTAATTAAATAAATAGGGAAAAAAGGAGCATCTAACAGAATGTTAGATGAGAGAGGCAGGTAAAAGGTGAGCCATATTGAAGGATAACAAGTGACAGGCAATTCAGGAGAAGCATGAATTCAATGTTTGGCAAAAAGCAGATAAAAAAAAAAGTGTCAGTACTTCATGATTCCAAAAATGTTGTTCAAATTAGTTGTGGGGTTTTTTTTTTTTTGTTTTTTTTTTCATGAGTGAAAGACACTTGGTATACTCAGAATAGACTTCACTACGAAAATGGGATAAAAGTAAAAAGAGTAATTAAAAAGAACAGCTGTAGGAAATGTCCTTATAAAATTCAAGTTACTGGAAATAGGAAGCTGATGTTGACTGTGATTTGTACAGGTTGGGGAGCTGTTGTCATGGTTCTCACAGTGAATGCAGTCCAACCAGGGGCAAGACAAAGACTTAAAGTGTAACTAGGAAACACAGGCTGTTACTCTATTCTAACATAGCCTGTTATTGTATTCTATTCTCTTCTATAACCTTTATTGGATAAGGTGGGAATTTTAGTATGAGAGCCTGAATTTTGTTGAAAGCAGATGTTGCAGGAAAGAAAGATGAAAAGGTAAATTGTCAGCCTTGGTTTAAGAAAATGTGGCAGAGGAAAGTGGACAGCTGAGAACAAGCCGTAACAAGAACTTGTAAGAGCAAAGCTGGCAAGGGAAGAAATAGCACTGAGGAAACTTCCAAAACACCATTAATGCACACCCAAGAGGTGAGTGCTCAGTCCCTACATGCAGAAAAGAAGAGCAAACTTTAAGAGTGACATTTAACTGTCACAGTTGAAGCTCAAGGTAAGGAGATGAAGGAATGATAAAAGGTGCTTGGCTAGGCTTTTCTCACTAGAGAAAAAGCAGCTCTGAGTTTCAATTCCCATAAAGATTTTGAGAGAAATTATCTTGGTCCAGGAAAGCTCAGGGTAAAAAAAAAAAAAAAAGGCAGCAGATGTTCAGATCAGATAGTAATTATAATAGTTGTTAGCAAATGGTCAGTTACTCTGGCTAATGCTGTACTGAAAAATATTCTAATACAGTGTCCACTTTTAAATTTGTTTTATTTGCATTTCTTCTCCATGGGCATTTTGTTAACAACCTCCAATATTTTTAGAAATCAAAATAGATTGCAAATGATAATACACATCCAGAAGTGAGACAAGTTGCATTTCATTCACTGAAGTGATTGAAATTTCACCAGAAACAAAGAATTCTTTGGTTAAACAAGATCAGCAGTTCAAAATAGCTGTGCTTGAATCCTGTACATGCATTACTTTTGCGAAAATTAGCAAAAAGTGAAAACTCCACTCTTCAACTTTGTGTTCCTTTTTACAGTAAGTATACAGAAATTACTAAATACATCTCTTAAATATTGCAAAACCACAGTTAGATTTTTAAATGTTGCACAATAAGCTTTTTGGGGGAAGCTACAGAAAGAACTAAAATACAGAACACATGGAAATTACACATCAGCTTGTTGAAATGCTTAATGAATTCGTAAGAGCCTATCAAGCTCTTCTATAAAATCCTTGTTTGATCTAATAATTAAAGCCCAACAAATAAATAACAACAAATAGATTTTTGCTTCTGACTTGATCTGAAATGCAATCAGACTCCACAGTCTCAAGGAACTATAATTTTGTTATTGTATTTCAAATAACACTCTCTGGGTTAAAAGCTTCCACAAACATCACTTACCATGTGATGACCAATATCACTTAAGACATTTGTTAGTTTAAAGAAAAATGGGAAGTAGCATATAAGGAATAATGTGAGGTCCAATTAAGCAAACTACTATCACCTCCCCTTTAGTTTGTTTGGAAAGTTCCATTCAAAATCTACAGGTCATATTTCTGATGAATTCCTATAGACTTTCAAAGACTTCTCTGGTACCTATTCCTTGGGTGAAGGAAGCATGTAATGAGAACAAGTGGTTTAAGACAGCATTTCTTCATGAAGCCCTTCTTGTCACTTTACATGCCCTTTTTGTCACTATTTCATGTTTTGAGGTTCTGGCAAGAGCCTCATGGCAGGCCTACACAGAAAAGCTTCTTGATGTATGTGTCATTTAAAGTACAGAAGCTACTCCAATGACTCTATGTGTCCAGGGAGACAGCCTACATCAAGTACGGTATTATAAATTTGAAACCTGTCTTAGTACACATTAACTTCTTCAGCCATTGAAGTTCTACTGGACATCATGGACACAACTCCTTCCCGCTTCAAGGCAAGTTAATAAGTTAATGGATAGGACACAGGACCATGTCACTGTTGCCAGGGGATGTAAGTGAGAGTACAGTAACGTCCAGCATTTCTAAATTTTTTCCTCTCCAGCTTGTTTAAACATTAACCTTGTACTCCAGATTTGCTTCATCTGTGCGTGTGTGTGTGTGTGTGTGCGCACACATGTGTTGAGAGGTACGAGAGAGAATAGGCATTCCAGGTTTCTCTGGGAATAGTAGTGAACTTTGATAATGATACATGTAATTACAGTTTAACAGAAATGTTACACCTGCGGAAATTTCCTTACAAGTTATAGTGCTCTTCTTGTTGAACTCAGATTTACAAGTCCCATTAATCCCAGTGGGCAAAGTTATCAAATCCAGAGTGGACAAAGATCTCCATGGCAAAATGCAATGAAAAATGGAGAATTTCACTTGATGGTATCTATAAATCTGTACAGGATGGGTCATTTTGCTTCAGCAGTACTCAGTGAAAGATTAAATAGGAAAATGCTACTCATCTGCCAAGAAAATAAAAGAAGGAAATAGATTCAGGCAGGACACTTCCTTCTTTTGTGTAATTACCTCTGCAAAAGATCTGCACTGCTAACGGAGTCTCTGGCAATAAGACAAGGAGGAAAAAAAAAAAAAGTTTAGTGAGTATCTAAACAAAGTTTTCCTCTCTCCTTTGCCTTTGATTCTTACAGAATATTAGGAATGGTAGTGATGCCTGGAACTCTAGACTCACCCAAAGTCTAAGTGGTCCCTGGTAGTTAAACCAGCATGATGCCCAGCTCTGTTCTGGGAACGACTCCCTCTTCTATGTATGCGTGAATCAAAATAAACTCAGCTACATTTAATTGGCTTCCAGCTGATCATGGCTCATGCAGCTGCCTCCGAGCTCTGCCCACAGATTAACCTGTGCAAGCTCAGGCCACTCGCCCAGGTACCCAAGCTCCTCCCCAGCCCAGATGTGGCATGGGCTGATACCCAGAGCTCATGTGCTCTCCCAGGGATGCTGGAATACCTTCCCCATGAAGACAAAAACCCCATCACAATATGTCTCTTTCTTAATGTAATAGGGAGAACACCCATATAATTTTCAAGCTGTGTAGTGACTTGGGTGGTTAGCCAGGAGAACTTTCTTCCTGTGATACCCTTAGGATCTGCAGAATAAATTATCCAGGAAGACATGTAGAGAAAGGGCTGAAGGTGATTAAGATACGTGTTAACTCTTTTGATATTATCACACGAGATGCCCATTCAAAATGCATTTGCAACAGTTTGCACTTTCCACGCTAGAAAAATGAGATTTTTGTGGCCTGAAATACCTCACATCTTCAGGCTTCTTTTAAAAAAATAAATGCATGAACAAGCCCTTCAAATCTTGGTGAGGAAACAGAGTTAAGGGACTGCTCCCCCCCTTAGTGAATTAGTGAGGGTTTATAAAAAATCAGTTCAACAAATGAGTTAAAAATAAAAGCCGTGGCTGGAGATGGGAGGGAAAAAAATTGGCACTACAGGCTATTAAAACTACTTTTCCTGTCTCAACAGGAACAGGCTAGCTGAGAACCTTTACTTAAATTCTTCTTCTGAGAATGTTCATGCTTGTACTGAGATAATCCCTGTGGGGCTGATTCGATTTTGGCCCTTAATGTGTTTAACCACCTTTGTGTCAGTGATGGACACATTGGAGCCACGTTCTTGGAATTGTTTGCATTTTTTTCTACTAAAATGGAGAATTCTACTTAATTTCCAAGTGAAATATCAAATTATCTAACTTGGGAAAAGCACACACAGAAAATAGAAGCTGGCAAATGAGGACAGCTCTAGCATAATATTTTTTAAAAAACTGAAATAGCTAAATCTGCAGCTATTAGGTTTCTCTCAGAATACTTACAGATCTAAGGAGACCAAGCAGCACTAATACCTCCACAATACATAGAGGAGTAGGCAATTTGCTTTTTCTGCAAATCAGAACATTATATTTAGCAGATACTGTAGTTTCCCTGTAGGTGCACGGCAATAGAAGTCAAAACAAACAGATACAAAGCACTTTAAAACAGCATTTAAGATGACGCATTGTCTGCTTGAGATGACAAGTTTGTATTTATATTGCAGGGTAGGGCTAGTATCCTCCTCTCCTTTATAATTTGAAAGTCTATATTGATTTATTTTCACTCTGCTCCATGTCAGACAGGGCTATTTTGAAACTTTTTTGGAAAAAAAAACCAAACAAACCACTGTAAAGTAACCATCCAGCATGGAATTTTAAAAGTTTTTGGAAAGGAAGCTCGAGATTTCTATCTCAAAGCCTATTCAATCATCCTTTACTTGGAACTGCTTTTAAATATTCTTCTACTGCAATGGCAGAAACTTCTCCATACCAGCTTTGAAGCCAGATGTGCTCAATGTTCATTTTCATGAAGAACCACTCATAGCTGCGAGGCCATTTTCTTACCACCGGGTGCCTGGAAAGAAAAAGAAAAGAAAAAAAAATTAAAAGATGTGCCGAAGCATATTTATACATGTAGTTTGCTTTTTTCTTCAGGCTAGTGTGCTCAGCCAGAGTGAAACCTGAGATCTGAGAACCACCACCATTCATCTTCTTGGCCCTCTGCTGTAAGGTTTATGATCTTCCCCACCCCAGTCTGGGGAGAACTGCAACGTAAGGAGCCAGCAAACACCACCTTCCCCATTGCGGAAAGGCAGATGTTTGGTCTCTAAGTAAGCAAAAAATAGGTAGTTAGAGGAGACTCTCTGAATGTGTGTCACGGTTGTGCTTGTACCTATTCAAAGGAACCAGTGTTCTGAGAATACATATTACACTTTTGTCATGTGTTAGATTTAATTTTTCCATCATCACCATGCTGTTAATCAAACGCAGAGGAAGGGAAAAGTTAATCCAACTAAGCAAAAAGCAGAATTCCTCAACAAAGGTGTGGGTGGAGGACTCCTTTGTCTTTTAGCTGGATTGCTAATGGCTCTTGATGGGCCATTCAGCCTCTGAGGGATGTGCGGGGACAGAGGTGAAGTGTTCGGCCTGCCCCTCCCCCTCTGGGGACAACAGAATGACACTTCTGGGGACCAGGGGAGTCCCTGGTAGTTTTCAGCTACGAGTAGGAAAGAGGAACGTGGGCCACCTGGCTGCTGTGGTTTGCTCCCCGTGCAATGGTGAAGAGGACCCGACTGATTTCCCCGTGACCAAATCGCCTCGGCTGCAGAGGCTACCTATCCCAGCCCAGCACCCGTGTCCAGGGCACCTGGGACCAACCAGGAAGAGAGATGGAGAGAGCTGTCCCTGCACAGGTCCTCGCTCAGAGACAGACTGTCTGGTTTTTTTCCCCATCTCCCGCTGTTCTATGTTGTACAAGTGACTCTCGCTCCTCTCAGCAGCAAACCAGGGGAACTCACAGGACTGGCCAGTTTCCCGCACAGCTACGAACACATGGAGAGGCGGGGAGTAGGGTTTGGTGGGGTGATATTTCTTTTTGGTTTTTTCTTTTCTCCTTGTTACCATTGTGTTACTGTTTGTTCCTTTTATATATATACATATATATATATACGTATATAAGTAAATAATTGTTGCTTCTTTTTTCTACATTTTTTGACAGAAAGCCTCTTTGATTCAAAAGGTAAAGTAGAGAAGGAGTTTTTCCTTTCAACTCCAGGAAGGTTCCCATCTTCCATGGAAGGTAATGTTCTAACCTAGGACAACCTTTGGTAGCAGTTGTGGCATGGCAGGAGAGCGAATATATCTGTGTAGCAGATACAGCACACCCTCTGCAAGCTGTCACCTCCTACAGCCTTCTCATCCTGCATTTCTGTCTCGTTTCTTTGGCCTGCCCCTGCAGGTAGGTCAAAGGGGCTCTCCCTGACAGCAATACTGCGTGCAGATGTCTGGTCTCCAGGCTTCAGCAAGTGCCTCTGTGGAAGCTGAGCAGTGACGCACCAGGTGGATACACCAGCTTAAGTTGCAGTGTTTACAGGAGCACAAAGGGAAGTGGTTCAAGTGTGCGCAGGGTTGGCCCAGTGCTCCTTTGCCCTGGCACAGGACTCTGCCATGGAGACAGTAGGTTTGGCAACTTCTTGGTTTCTTTCTGACTGGGAAAATGGGATTTCCCACTATTTTCTGAGTTGTCCCTTTGAGCACCTATGACTGTGGCATTGGGAAGTGGCTCCAGATGCTGCCAGCACTGGATGGGCCATGCCCTGGCAGCCCTGTTGTTCTGGCTCTTGCATCCTGACAGTGGAGCATTCTCTGCTAGTGGTCTCTGGCTCACACAGAAACCTAATTTCTGTAGTTTTTAAAAAACGGCTTGTGTGACAATCTGTCCATGGTCTTGTTTTTGCTATTGATGGCACATACTGACAGAGTCCCACCCTAACCCCTTCCCACAGGCCAGAGAGAACATTGCCTCTGGAATGTTTCAGATCCCAGTTCATCCCAGTATCCCAGTAGTATTTGACAGACCAGGCAACGTCTGCCTCGAGGACCATCCCTGGCAGCCTTTGTGGGAAGTGTGTGCCCCAGCTAAGCTTCAGGCTGTTCATGCCTGTAATTCTGAAGACTCACTGGAGGGCACACCCTGTATGTGTATATGTGTATGGGTTGTGCTTGTATCTTTCAAAGGAGAGTGTTCAGTAAGTACTCTGGCTTTGCAGCAACTGGTACACCAGGAGAGGCAATAAAACCTTTAAGATCCACCCTGAAAATATGTATTTGTAAGCCCCAAGGCAGCAGAGCTCTGCTCTGTCCCTGAGTAGGAGGATGTAGCTGAAGAGCACTACCTGACCTAAAGTGGGGCAGAATCAGAAAAGTTAACAAATACACCCTGGATTTATGGAATCTCCCCTTGGAACCAGGTGAAATATTTTCATAATCCCCAGATTACAAACTACGTGCCTCATCAGAGTCTAACAGTAGCTAATTGCATTTCTGTATTTCATTTCCTCAAGAGTTAAAGGAAGTCTGTAATTCCAAATCACACAGGAGCCAAGACGCTTCATGGCCCTAAAGTAAAGATCAGGGTTGTTACTTCCCAGATTTTCTGTACCAAATGGCCACATTCACATATTTGTCTAACAACCTGTGGGTTGCACATTGCTATGTGCCTGTTAGATACAGACCTGGAAAACATTGCTTGCTTGGCAAATTCCACTTCCTCTGGAGGCACTGTGACCATCTGTCCCATGAGAGTCAGCCTGGTGCACCTTGGATCCTCTGGATCAATTACATTTTTTCTGTGCACAGAGAAAAATGCTTATGAGTAACTGATTTCTTTCTTAAGGACTTTTGGAGAAATGTGAACTCCTGCTCACATATAAGAAGCTTTGTCAAGCCTTGAAGGTCTTTTCTTCACCCAGCTATACCATTTGGTAGATGGGAGAGATCTTGAAGGAATACTTACCTGACACATAGCTCTGCTGTAGCTATGTGTTTAATCTGAATTTATGCACACAAAACCTGGATTAATATATGTTGAATTGTAAAAAAAATGAAAATAGCAGTTTTTCCAGACAGCTGTAGAGACCTGTACAGTGAATCCCCACTGCATCGTGACTTCTCCATTACGACCCCACCATTTGCGAAGCAAATTTTTTGCAATTATGATTCAGCCGTTTGCGAGTCTAGCCGCCCGACACATGCGCAGTTGACTCTGCTCTGCCGAGGGGCGGTGCTGCGGTGCCTGTGGGGCGGGACTCACCCCGCCTTGCGGGGAGGGGGCTTGCAATGGCGGCACTGTGTGCCCGTCCCTGAACGGGGAAACTGCCNAGCTGGCGCGAGCACGGGGGCCGGACCAGGGGGCTGGGGGAGGGGAGCAGCGGCATGAGGTTTGGGCTGCAAGCACACACGGTCACAGCAGCCACTCAGAAACTGTTCCTTTTGCTCCCCCCGGCTCACAGAGCCCAAGGGGAGAAGCAGAAAATTGTCCACACCGCTCCAGAGTTCTGGGGGGTGGAGCAATGGGTGTGTCCTGCATGCATATTAACGACCTGCACTTCTTAGCGAGTTTAGTGTTTCGCGACACCCTTGGCATGTCCCATTCCTCGCAATGGATAGGGTATAACTGTATTCAGGATTATGAGTACTATCAGATGGTTAGTCTGTGCCTATGTCTATTAAAAAAAAGAACGAATACTTGTATTTTTATGTAAAACATGAAGTCTTTTCCTTGTGCTTATCCTAGAAACTCAATTATTTTTCATTTTTTACCTATTTTTCTACTGCTTTACATCAAATGGACAAGATCTATTAAAACAAATTCTCCAATTGCCTTCAGACCAAGACGGAGAAGGTACCTGTTGCTTTTTGGCTCTTTGTAGACAGCAATAATAAATAACTCTCATTAGTAGCTGCAGGGCAATTGCTGATTCTGATTATACACAATACAGTGGTCCCCCAGAATTCGCTGGGCATTGGGTCTGGGCAGGTCCTGCGAGTTATGAAAACCGTGACGATACTGAACCCATGAATATTCAACTACTCCCTGCCTGTATCCACGCACCCTCCACTAATAAGGTCTCGAGGGGCAGTCCTGAGAGAGTGGGCCACACTGTAGCACCTCATTAAAGCAGAGGAAGCGCCCTTTGGTGCTTCCCGGCCACGAAACCCGGGTTCCGGGACATTATGCGCACTGAAAATCCAATTGCAATTAATTGAATACACGGATATGTGAGCCGTGAATATGCGGGGATCATTGTACAAGGATATAAATCATAAGCAAATCACAAAAAAAATTCGTGAATGACTGCAAAGGCTTGATCCTGGTGAGTGCTGAGCAGCCCCAAGTCCCGTTGCCAGCATCTCAAGGAATTGTCTGCCCATGTAAGCCTGAAAAACTGCATTAAGAAATGAAGGCTGCATTTCTTCTTCCCTGTGTTTCATTTGAAGCAGCAAATCACAGTAAATTACATCTCATCTGTGTGCAATTTCACTTAAAGATCTTGGCTTTAGTCCTTTAGCCTTAACTGTGTGCAATGTGTGATCACCGCATTTTTTTTTTTTAATAATTGTCAATGTATGTGTAGTACATGCAGGAAACATATGGACATCCTCCTGCAGCTAATTTAACACCTGCAGATTCTCCACAGATGGTTATGAAAGACTAAGTAGCTCACTGGATAAAGTACCTGCTCTGCTAGAGAGGGCCATGAACAGAGATACACAAGGAAGTATAGGAGGTTGATTGATACTTGGCTATGCCCAGTAAGCACTTGGCAGCACCTGCAGCCTGCTCTCCAAAGGGCCATTTGCAGTCACATAATCTCTAGGATGTTGTTTCAGCATCCTATTCAATCTGGAGCAGCAGTTGTCTGAAGAGGGTGTTCATCTCAACAATCTCTGTGCGAACTGTACTCCTACTCTTTTTCCTCCCAGGCTTACTTTGTGGGAGGAAGGGCAGCAGCCAAAGATCAAGATCAAGATTTCTGTTCACGTCAATGTATAATGGTCTAATTTTCCCTAGTAATTTTTTTTAACTATTATGAAATAGTACATGAGTGGTGTGATGCCTTCAGGTTTTTCCTTTTATTTTAGTCTTAGGATTTTAGTCTGACTGTATACGTGCAATATTAACTGTACAGGTGAGGCCTTTCTTACAAGTTGTAGAGAGATGTTTACATTCCTTCGGGAGATAGCAAGGATAGCAAGTCAAAATAGACAGCCAGGGACCTGGAGCCACTCGAAGGGGGAAGGAGATCAAAAGCTGGGGTTTAGGGGTTTAGAAGAATTCTTGTTGGGAGAGTTGGACTCGATGATCCTTGTGTGTCCCTTCCAACTCAGAAGATTCTGTGATATTTGGGGTACACAAGAGTCAGATGGACCCGGGGTTGGACTTCCTAAGGAGTGTAGTTTTGGGAGCTTATAAATGTTACTGGATAATTTTTTTCCCTCTCTTGGGACCTGCAGACCACCAATAAAGAACTCCCACTTTCCTTTCACCTCTGTTAACTTTGTTTGGAATTATTTCGTTTTCCCTTTCTCTCCCTGAATTTAGGCAACAGTGTTCTGAGTATCTGAAAATCTGCATTCCCTACCCTGGCACTGGGTTTATTTCTATCACTGTGTATTTGGAGCACAAACTTGTCTATGTGATCATCTTGGCACACTGTAGATCCTCAGTCCTAACTCACACTGCCTGCTGTGGCCTGAGAACACTCTGTATCTAAGGAACACAGCCCCATGCCCTAGGGACACCTGTAGCTCCTTGCATCTCTTTTGTGCAGGCTTTGGGTGTTGTGTGGCCATTCAGCATCAATGGTCCAATAAGACACTCACCCACAAAAACACAAATAAATATAGGCAAATGCAGTGTATACAACTGAATATAGAGGAACCAAATCCCAATATGTACAGAGGATGTCAGCTGAAAGTCTGCATGTCCAGCAGCCGGGGCAGTGCAGATTCATATTCTTGGAACTGTTGGCACTGGATAATGATGTCTTAGAAGCCCATTTGAGGCAATCTCTTGACCTATTGTTATCTTTTGTGCTTAATCTTAACACTGTATCAACGCCTCTGCATATGTTCACAGAGTCAACATATATTTAACACACATATTGATGAAGGGACTTCTTACTAGCAAAATTCAGTTCAAATGATTGCTTTAAAATAACTGTGTGTCTGACCATATGATACATTTTCCTTTACAACCTAACAGTATCATAAAAAAACTGAAGAGCAAGGAAAAGCAGGAATACTTATTTGCAAGTATCTTTCTTCACACACCTGCTGGGCAAGATGTGGTTATTACTCCCAGGAATTTGAAAAAAACTTCTATTAAATGATGTCTGTGTTTCACAGAGAGGATCAAGGTGCTAGTTTTGGATGCGATCAGTAGCAGTGAGAGATTTTGGTTTGACCTTCTCATAGTACAATTATTTGGTGGTTTTGTCCATTTGGTGTTTATTCTGAAAGCATGCTCATTGATTCCGAGTAGGCAGTAGACCTGACATTGCTGTGGGTAAGCAATTAACCCTACCTGCCTTTGCTGAGAAAGTTTGCAGAACAGGACTAGTGGCAGATGTGACTCTTACCCAATTTACATGAAAAGCTGCTCTTCACATATCTGGCTGACAACAATGCCCACACTGTGCATCCATATCTGGAATGGTTTTGTTTATGTTTCCCCCCCCCCTCCCCCCCAGCTTTTTCTTCTGTTTGCAGTTTCTGTACATTCTCGTGAGCCAGGGTGTTACACTGATTGACACACACAGTACTATCTTGCCAGTAAAAATTATTCAAAGTGAACTCTGCACATTAAAATAATATTCTGGGTGGCCAGTCTGGTTTTCTGGGAAATGAGACAAACAAATTATTTGTTGAGTTTGAAAGAGCTGAACAGGACAATGATATATTTGAGTTTAGCACACTGTTATTACTTAGTCGGTTTTGCTTTCAAGGCTACTTCATATCATACGTGTTCTGTTTCAGAATAGGAACCTTATATTCTAATCTTACACTGGCAACAGTACTTTCTTTTTCAAAGGAATCTTTCATATTCTGAAATAAATCTGTTTCTGCTTTTTTTTTTTTGCATAGTATTTCCCTAATTATGTTTCATACTTATCACACCATCAAAAATCACTAAACTTACCAATTCTAAATGTTGTGAACAAGTCTTGAGTTTTCAGTGCTGTTACCAACACAATTAAGACAAATGCAGTAGTAAAGGGACACAGTCAGGTATGTATCTCATACTTTTACTGAAGATAATAAAGGGATACCAAGGATAGATATATTTACTAAAATACTTTTCTCTCACATCAGTAGAGGTTGAGTCATGCATTCACTAGTCACTTGCTGCCTTCTGTGTAAACACATTCAGCTCTCAGTCCTTGGGTTCCTTTTATCTTTGCTGGCACAAGAACAAGTAGGTGTGAAGGAGTAACTTTATATGACATTTATGTGCTGTTGACTGGGAGTGAGGGGGAGGCAGAGCTGAGGCAGAGACCGTGGCATTGTTGCTGTGTTGAGGAAACTCAAGGTGGTTCCTCAGTCCCTGTCTATTAGAATCAGGTCCTCTGTCTCGCTGGAGAGGACTTCATGAAGGCTATGATAAAATAGGAACTGAGGGGAAGAGAAAGCAGGTAACTGTGGAAGGAGACCAATCAATAGGGAACATATTTATTTTTCCATGCTTATTTAAAATGTATACATTTTGTTGCAGAAAATTAGGAAGGCCATATTAAAATGGAAAAAGATTCAGTTTATGCATTTTATAAGAAGACAGTGCATTAAGAAAGATCATCTTAATTATTCATCTAATTTGTGAAGAGAAGAATTGATTCCTCTTGTTCCTCTGCTTACAGTGAGCAAATTAGGCATGCAGAGTTTTACCCAGTCTAAGCAGTTCTGTTCCAAGTATGGGAGATGACGACACGAGCTGCATATTCCCTTACAAAGGTGCTAACTTTACTGAGCTTAAGGAAATGCCTGTATCCAAGTGAAGTATGTTTCCCAACAGCAATACAATGCCATGAAGCACACTGCTGATGAACTTGTCTCACTTATTTTACTACGTAACACTTCCGTGCTTTTTGGGTCACAACTCAAGAGTGGTTCAGAATAAAGTGCCACCTACTCATTAAATTGTTTACTACACTAGCCATCTCTTGGAGTTTAATTAGAAGGTTCTTATACAACAACAATCCAAGTCCAGATGTGATAAACCCATAGTTCAAGCTGCTGTGGTTAAATTGGCACATATGGCGATGATGTGGGTCTTGGTTAGGATTCCCTTTCACAACTGACATCTCTGCTTTGACTGACTCCTCTCTGTCTCCTGGTTTCTGACAAAAAGTACCACTGGATATTATCTTCATCCTCAGCCTCTGCAATCTGTGTCAGGTGACACAGATAGGCCATAGATCAGCAGTAAAAGCAAAGTAAGGGTTTGGGAGGCACTTGGGAAGGAAAGCCAGGTGTCCCCAAGAAGGAATAGATAAGAGAAAGGCAGGAAGGTTCAGCAGTGTGAGGCAGAAGCAAGGGTCTATGGAGAAGAATCTTCCTTTTTTCCATATTTCCCACCCTACTTTCCCCACACAGCAGATGACATCCTTCTCCTCCACTCCCCTGAAGAAACAATACCTTCCATCCACTGTGTCAGGACACACAAACCTTTCTCATATCCCCTGAACACAGCACTCCCTGACCTGTGAGAAATCACTGCTTTTATCCCTCTACTTTTTGAGCAGAATGGAAGAGAAAGTAAGTTGGGAGAGAGCTTTCTCCTACTGCCGAAGAGGAGAGACTGACATTCAAGAAGAAAGCCCCAGACAACAGTTTTACTACGTTTCTTTCCTACTTTAAAGCACACAGCTCACGTGTGACTTAAGGGCAATGACTGCCTCCACACATCCTAACCTCCCCTAGAGTGGCAGCAGTGGCACAAAACCATGTAATTAGGAGATGGAGACTGGCTGCTGACACAGCTCATCCCTGGCCCCTCCCATGGACAGAAGGTAGGCGCCCTGTCACGCCCAGCACAGGACTCCTCTGGGCACAAGGTGAAAAAGCAGAGTTATTTTCTAGTACGTATATACAATGCATCATTAGGGTTTTTGTCCCCTAAATCTGCAGAAAGGAAGGGAGGCAATGCTGTGTCCTTACAGAATTACTGTAGAGTACCGGTAATTTAGATTGATAAATGTGATTTATGTATATTGAAAAGTAAGTTATCCTCCTCATGCATTTCATTTGCTCACCACTAACTACCAGAGTCTCTGAAGCAGAAAGAATGTATTGGTGCTGCTAATCTGCGTGGCATGAACGTCAAACAAAATCTCTGCTGAAAGCAATTTCATAATCTGAAAAGCTGTTGCTGGCCTTCAACCGGATATGGCTGGGCAGTTCTGCTCTGCTCTGATTTCAACAAGAATTTCTTTATCAATAGTGTTTGGGAGCCAGCAAAGATAGTCAGACATCTCTGCTTTTAGAGGAGGTCTTCTGTTCTGAATCTGAAGGCAGGCCTGGGAGCTGAAGAGCATTATACAGTGGTTATTCTGCATCTAAGTGAACTTGTATTCATAGTACATATCTGTTTTCATGTTTTAAGTAATTTCACTCTTTCTAGAAGATAATCCTTCCTAGAATGTTTTAGTTACAATGTATTAAGTGAAGCCAGTCTGTTCCTCTGTTTTCATCAACAGTAACAACTCATTCCTTCAGCTGAAGTCTGTGTTTCAGACAGGAAACTTTTTTATAGTTTAACCACAGACAATTCACAGGGTAAAAACAGGAATCACAGCACAAACTATTTTTGTAAACAGATTTGGAGGAACACACACTACTTCACTAGAAAGGGATTTTTTGAGATCGGTTATTTAAGAATACAGGAAGAAAATAGTAATTTAGAGCTGTATTGTGTGCATTGGGTCATGATGATAGTAGGTTTCATGTTTGACTTTCTAACTTGGTATCTTCATGAATTTTTTAAATACAGATTTTTCAGGAACAGCTACTGACATAATTATTTGCGTATGACGAAAAAGAGCCAATATAAATACCAGAAATAGAAATGTTTCTGTGCCACAGAATCAGGAAGTAGATCTCAAAAACGGATGGATATCTAAATTCAGCCTCTGTCTTCTGCATGTGTCATTTCTCTTTGTGTGAAGGTGCAGTACCAAGTCACTCCACAGACGCTGGGGTAGTTATATGTTGTTTGGCCATCTGACATCTCAAAGGTTGTGCCTGCCACCTATTGCCCCATTGCCCAGGGAATGAAGTCAAATGTTTGTGCATGTTGCTAATCCATCATGAAGCAACCCACCAAATTCCTCTTCTCTCCTCATGGCCTGGTGGTATCCAGAAGCACTGGAGATGCTCAGCACTTTCTGTCAGCATTTTCAATGCAGAGTTTAGGAAACCCACAGCATTTAGTAGCCAGTTTATAACCACTGAACACATCTTCCTAATAGTGCCAATCTGCTAACTCAAGCACCAGATGAGTATGTGGGTAAAATGGCTCTGATGGAGTCACTCCTGATAGAGGGCATAAATCAGGAGGGGAATCTGAAGCCCTTAAAATCACTCAGAGTATGCAGTCTGGATTTGAAACACCATCCTTTAAACTAATAGCAAAAGAAAACAAATGGTGGACTGGCCTCAAAGCCCAGTGCTTTTCTCTTCAGTGAAAACCAGTTCACAGCAGCCATGTAACTGCTCCTTCTCGCAAGAAAGCTGCAGTGGGTCCCTATGAATGTGCTGAACCTGATGTCAAGGAGGTGCCACACGTTTGAAATTAATTGCCTGTTTTCCAGACTGCAGCTGTAATGAGGCAGGCTCAGGAGCTTAGCTGGAAAGAGGGGTTCTCTGAGCAGCCTGTGTGTTGGGAAATGTGTTTAGAACAATAGCTGCTCTATACTTTAATGTTGGGCTCGCTTTTGCTCTCTCTGAAAGCTGCAAGAATGGGACTCAATTTTTTCAGCTTGTCTGTGGCATGGACATACCAGCTTAGTCTATTTATAGCCCTGAACCATTTAATTTTTCTTGCCTCTATTATCCATTTATCAGCCTTCAGATAGGATGCTGTGTAGTTGCTAACAAATGCTGCCTCTATCCTGGCCGTCAGAGAACCTTCTCAGAGAAGGGCAGCCCGTCTCCCCCTGGGAAATGGCAATGTCTAGGTCAGAGATGAGGAATCCAGACTGTAGCTGCAACTCTAAAATGTCTTGTAACTAGTGCCTAGTCAGATGTATCACAGGTCTCTTTCTTTCATTATTAAATCCTATCTCTCTTATTAGTTTATGGTTTTCCAATTTTCTTTTCAGCTGATTAAATATTAAGGTTGGAGCATGAAAAAGGTCAGTCTGTATTTCTCACATCTTTGAAAGTGAAAATATTTACTGTCAAGGTTTGGACCTTGAATCTGTTCTGAAACAAACCAAATGAATTTTTTTACTAAATAAATTTAATATCAAATTGGCGTGCACAACTCACTTGAAACTCATTAGATACAAGAAGACTATTGAAATGTCAGTTATGTTTTCTTTTTAAAGGCCAGAAATTTCTTTTGTATGTGATAGGTCAGAAACATTTTTCAGGACAGTGCCAAATATTCCCAGGAGCATTGACTACAAGCACTGATCACCTTTCACATTTATTTTCATTCTTCCAATTCAGAGTAGGTTAAAAATGGAATTCAAATAAAGTTTTGCATGAAAACAAGCTACAAATGCATTGCTGGCATACAAGGACATGAACTTTCTCACGTAGAACATGATTCATTTAGCTATTTTGCATAATTATATTGAAACCAAAACAATTAATGATGCACTTGACAAAGAGAATGTCTGACAAGAATGACACTTTCATTTGCAAAGAAAACCTCACAGATACTGTTTTAATACTAACAGGACCTGAGGTCTCTTGGGAGTAAAAAGTCTTGCCTCTTGTACAGTGTGACTAAAGAAGACTTTTGATACACTACAAAACTTCAACCACCACAAAGTTCTGCTCTAAGGATACTCTGTGCTGTTGGCATGCCACTGCCTGGCCATCTCAGCAGGTAAAGTGCACCCTGAAGCTGTGGACAGGTCACCCCAAGCACTGGCAGCAGGGCCTGGACACGCTTATTGTTTTCTTCACTGTCACACTGCCCTCAGAAGCCCTTTCTGTGGGGTAACAGTAGGACGGTGTGCAGGACTGGAATTTTACATGTTGCTACTTTTAAATGTAAAAATCACTCACATATTGCTAGTTTAAAATATAAATTAATTCCTGGCCTTGGTTATAGGGGGAAGGAAGAAAAGAAAGTTAAAAGAAAGTTAAAACCCGCACGCTTCCTGTCTGTGAGACAGCCATAGAGCTTGCTCACACTTTCATATCATCAACAACACAAACCACCAATCAATAAATGTCCCAACTCTTCACTGCCCATATTGCTTGTTCCCTGCACTAATGCCAAGCAATATCTGTTCCAGATGAGAACTCAAGCTGAATGTAAGAACAAAATAAGGCAAGGGGCACTGATCAAACTCTGAATCTGTGTACTGAATTCAGTAGTAAGCTCGATAGTTAGAGTATGGTCACATGTCAAAATGAGGATACATATCCTATTTTCCTAGGGCTTCTTTTTCCTTTTCCCTCTCCTTTGCTCTCCTTTGGCTCTTGGGGAGCTGATTCAAGTTACTAAGCCACTAGAAATCTCATCCAGAAAAAAAAAAAAAAGGGAAGAGATTTCTGCTGGGTAACTGAGCTAAAATAGGCCCACCATATGGTCAGCTGGAGGGAGGGGGTGGGATTGCACTGCCAGAAACAGTAGCGGCCACAGGAGGAAAGGAAGAAGGATCGGCAGAAAACCTTATTCTCATTGTCAGGTTAATTTTTTCAGATTTATGTTTCAACTTGAGTGAGGCAAAGCCCAGAACTGATGCAGGACAGGGTGACGTGACTGGCAGTAAGGAGGGAGAGTAGGGATGTGGTGACTGGTAATTAGTTTGGCCTAAGCTGTCTTGGAAATCCAGGTTTAGCTTCTTGGCAGTGCCCGAGAGCTCTTCTCACTAGAGAGCACAGTCTTAGGCTGCAGTGGGGACTAGAGAGGCAGGTGACAGAATCCAGGTTACCCTGGCTGCAAAACAGACAGCAGCAAATATCTGGCATACTGAACAAAAGGGCAGTGGTTTGAAAATTAATAGCCAATTAATAAAAAGACATAGAATAAATATTCTGAAAGGGTTGTAATGTATATGAATTTCATACTTCTATAAATCATCTTTTGTTGGTGAACTGGCACTAATCAAACAGGTAAATCAGGCAGTGATGTTGCTAAACCATAAAAGACAAAGACTTTCTAGAGTGTGCTGTTTAAACTTGGGGATTAGAGGCAACACTTAAGTGCCTAAAAGGGTGTGTAATTTTCAGAAGTGCTCAATATCATCACTTATCATCAACAGAAGCTGCTCTAAGTCTCAAGTTTCTGAAAATGGGGCATTGGGTAGTAGGACATAGGACTTAAAATATATTTTTAAGCCCTTGGTCTAGATATTCAGCTGACTATTTGACTGAATGAAAAACCTTAGGAAGCAGGAATAAATTCCATTAGACTGTAACAAAAGAACAGGTGTGGGGGTTTTTTAAATGATAAAACCAAAGTATTTAATTAAATACAGTCGGGTCTCCTATACCACGGAACCGCGGTCTTATTTGGGTCCCTCAAAGCCCTACTTCTGTGTTGAATGGCAGCTCATTAATATGCAAATTTGCCCCGCACCCTCAGACGGCTCCCTGGCGCTGTTTTGGCACTGTGTTACTGTGTATCAGTTGCTGCAGGTGGCAAAGCAGTGGAGCCATGGCTGTGCCCAGGGAGGGTGGCGAAGCTGCGGAACCACCGCAGCCGCACCTGGGACGGGGTAAGCAGCGGAGCCATGGTAGCGGCTGTGCAGGTTGATTTGCATATTCATGACTGCCTAATTGAATAGTCATGCGTGCGAGGTTGCGCATGTGCAGTTGCGAAAAGGGGCCTCCTTCATCACTGAAAAATGATGCTGCTAAGATGTGAAGCCGCAATATAGGGGGCGTAAAATGGAAGAGGGCTGACTGTAATTAAAGACAATATTTAAGGAACAAGCAGAACCATTCCAGTGTTAACTTCACGACTCTATTGATCTCAAGCATTCAAAGCTGAATTACCTTAAGAAATGTGATAATGGAAGACTCCTATTAGTTCCATTCCTTGGGAACAGGCTGTTAACTGGAAATTACTTGTACTGCTTAGCAGTAAGAAATATTTCATTTTTCCACCATATAACTCTTCAGAAAACAATATATTCTGGAGACAGATACAGACAAGTGTAACAGTAATGTTTAAATATTTACCAATCACTGCTTTTCCCAAATGCTGTTCTCAGCTATGAGGCTTGGCAGGTGGGGTGACATCCAAGGCAATCCCCAGCTGGGGAAACCTGCTCTTACAATAACATCTCTCTTACCCCAAAGAGGACCTTAAGTTAGGGTAAAACCTGTTAATGCCATTTCTTTCTGAAGGAGCCTGTACTTTGCAGTTCTCTCTCTCTCCTTGGAACATCACTTAAGATCTGCTTTGGTAACAGAGTCCTGTCTGACACTATTTCGGTACCATGTACCTCATCATGTAAAGGAGCCTTTGTAAATAACACTTCACACAAGGTTGACCCAGACAAATATGTCCCATGTTTGACTGTAAGCAAACATATGGTAGAGACAAGTCTTTTCCAAGGACAAAAGAATGGAGGGGAAAATTGAATCATCTTTGAGCTTACATACATGTTAAGATTCAGTGGGCTCAAGTTACTCATTACCCATACAGAAAGACATGGACCTGCTGGAGTCCAGAGGAGGCCATGAAGATGATCATACCCCTCTCCTATGACAACAGGCTGAGAGAGTTGGGTTTGTTCAGTCTGGGGAAGAGAAAGCTCCAGGGAGACCTTTCAGTACCTAAAGGGACTGACAAGAGAGCTGGGGAGGGACTTTTCACAAAGGCATGTAATGAGAGCACAAGGAGGGATGGCTTTAAACTGAAAGAGGATGAGTTTAGATGAGAAGTTAGGAAGAAATTCTTTACTGTTAGGGCGGTGAGACACTGGAACAGGTTGCCCAGAGAAGCCAGGGATGCTCCACCCCTGGAAGTGTTCAAGGGCACAGCTGGATGAGGCTTTGAGCAACCTAGATGGATTTTACAGTCCCTTCCAACATAAACCATCTGATTCTATGATTCTATGACATGATTAGGAAGAAGTCAACTCACTGCTCTCTCTGGAGAGAAGACCCTGGGACTGGATGTAGATTGGTAAACCTAAGACCTGCCTTCCTTTATTTATTTACTGCCTGTTTATGATATACAAGGTATCAAAATTTTGCAAAGATATTCAATCATATTCTCTGAAGAGGTCTGTCATAGTCCTGAGTGTATAACTTGCGAACTGAGAGCCTGAGATGTCCTTATAGGATACAGTGAGCCGCATCAAGGCAATCAGCAGAGCCTTCAGGGCTGTTTAGCAGAGCAAAGATGTCTGCCTTACAATGAATTGGATACCCTTTGAAACTCTATGGATTTTATTGATTAGATCACTATAGGATCTTGAACACCTAAATTTTTATGTAGGCACCTCCCAGATTGAAGTTTAGGTATGTTAATGTGTGAGCTGAAAGCCACTCCAGCGGTTGATGCTGCAATATACTTCAGTGATACATCTGCTTTTCTCTACCATGCTTTACCAGGGCAACTCACGGCAAAACAAACCTAGGAAGGAGCTGATGGTGAGAGACAAAAATAAAAGCAGAACATTGAAGGTGGGAACCCAGCATTTTGTTCTGAGGTCTCTGTTCTCACTGAAGGTGGTAATTGGCAGATAAAACTCTTACCTGCAGAAATTTCCATCAGCCTCTGGAAGGGTCAGAGAAGCCATGGGATTCCTCAGGAGATCTGTCACAGTGTTATCCTTTGGTGTCACATAAAAGAAAGGGACTCCAGTGCTGTTATTGACAGGACCATCGCTGAGAAGTAAACAGTTCCCATAGGGCATACCTTGGATCTGCAAAGTCAAAATATGCAACTGGTTACATCTTTGCACACAGACAGTTTACAATGTGGGAGACTCCCTCAAGGGCTCTAGCAGAGAGGACAGTCAGCCCTATTGCTCCCCCTTTCTGTTGTCATTGTGAGATAGATTAATTTAGAAGTGCTATCTCCTCTAAATTAGTTCTGTCATGTTTCTATTAAAACATTTCTATTTCTGCTTTCCACTCCTACCCATAACACTATAGAGAACATTTTCTCTTCCACAACCTTAGAGGAACTACCAAATTAAAAATGTGTAAGTGCATTAAAATCAATGCATCAGCCTCAAGAAATGTTTACTTCAAACCAGTGTTGATACTTTTCCTCAAACCCAAAAGGATATAGAGCCTAATTTAGCCCTGATTCAGCCTTTTTACTCTAATTTTGCGCTCCCTTTTGGCTTTGACTTGCAGTGCCATTGCATCAATTTGCCAAGACAGAGAAAAAAGCTTTTTAGCTAGAATTGTGTTTCAAGTCAAACGGGACATCAGCTTTACTTCCTGGGCAGGAACATCAGGTCTGGCAGACCTCCCGTGGCAGAGGAGGGACACCAAGGAGACAAGTTTTCAAAAAGTTTTCTCCCATACGCTCACCTGTGTACACAAAGTGGATATAACTCATGCAAAAATGTCCTTGCCCAGTGGTGACACCCATTAATATTTTCCATAATGATTTGTACTCCTACTTTGCTTTTCATGCCACTATAAACAGCAATGACATAGTTAATGAATTACTGTTTTTTCATGTCTTCAGATGCTTCTTTCCTCATGATCTAGTAGATGTTAAATAGTAAAATTATCTGTCAATACATTAATTCAAGTGGCAAACTTTTTACAACAATTTTTAAATTAAATATGAACAGTTAATAAAAAACCCTGGATATTGCTGTAACCTAGGTCGCATGCTTTCTGATTTTTAATGTTTGTATCCCTTTAAAATTTTAATGCTTATAGTGTTTATAAATGGATCTTCATTAGCATTTCTTAGTAGCAATGCTTTAATGATGCTACATAACTCAGAAACTAAAAATACTTATGAAGAATTATTAATTACTTATTAATACTTATTAAGCCTTGCAAAGAAAAAAATATAGTCAGTAATATTGCAGGATGCTCTCACTGCTCAAAGTGCTCAGTCTGTCATGCAAGGTTAATGTTAAACTGGATTCTCAAAAAGAATTGTGATCACAGGCAGCACAGCTCACATTCAGAGCAGCAATCTCTACCCCATGAATTCCAAATTATCTTATGAATCAGATTTTTCTGTATTACTTCTATATCCTAACTAGAGTCAGCTAACTGAAGGCTGTATTATGACTCTAATTCCACTGAGGGTTTCTGGCAAGAGCATAAACGAGAAGAGTTAGATCATACAATTCATTAGGGTTTCCAACAAGTTAATGTAGAATTGAAGGCTTATTCTGACCATGAATATATTTATTTAATGGTGTATTTTTATGGTGTATTTCACAATAGCATAAACTGCCACTAACTCTGCCAAGCTTTCTGATGACTTATGTGCTTCTGACTTTGACTGTTTTTTAAACTGTAAATTAATTAATCTGCGAATACTTTCAACAGAAAGGTAAGGATGTCTTTTTTCGTTATGATTACTATTTATTTATTTATTTATTTATCCCTTTGTCAGTGGTAGCGGATGCTCTGTCTCATCCCAACTTTTCCCTTTAAAAAGGGTGATACGTATTTTAAACCTGGAAAAAACAATGACCCCGGCCGAGACATTTCGCTTTTCTGGTGCCCCTCTGGCGCGGTGTTTAGCGCGCTCCAAGGCCGCTTTCTCCCGCAGTTCCCGCAGTTCCCTGCGCTCTCCCGGCGGTACCGCCTGGCCTGGCCACCCTACCTGTCCTCGGGCGGCCCGCGTCGCCACGAAGCCCCAGGAGTTGTGGCGGGCGAGGAATCGGGCGGTCCCGNTTCGCCCGGGCAGCCCCTCGGTGTCCCGCCTGCTCTGCCCGCACCTGCCCGGCACTCGCTGCGGGGTTATCCCGCCTTTTGCGGGGCACCTGTGACGCTGTGGGAGACACTGTGGGAGCCCCTGGGCTCGGGTGCGCAGCCCGGCAGGCGCCTCGTGGAAATTAAGTTCTCGTACACGCACCGCAAAAGCAGGCGGGTGGAGCTGCACGGGCGGGAGCGGTGCGACACCTGTGCTCAGGTATTAGAAAAGAGAGAATCCACGAGGCAGCGCGCCCGTGTGAATAGTTCCGTGGCGCGGAAAGCTTCATTTGGACGCGGGGATCAAGTAAAAGCAAGATCCCGAGACGGCAGGCAGCACTAGTCTGGTGCCCGCAGGATGCATTTTGATTCACAGAATTCACAGAATATTATGAGTTGGAAGGGACCCACAAGGATCATCTAGTCCAACTCACCATCTAACACCCGTACAGAGACCGAGAGCACATCCCAGGGCGGTAACACAAACCTAGTTCCTAATGTGTAAGTACACAGAGCTGCTATTAAATGGTATGTTTCCTAGACGAGCTTTTAATTAGGCAAAAATGTGAATGTCTATTTGAGTTTATGTCAATGGCCCGATTTAGTGAAGGGACTTGCGCATCCAGCTTCTTTTCTGTTCTTAGCAGCAGTACCCTTCGATATGACAGTGCAAACTTGTAATTCTTTGAAACAGATACTTGTAAACTTTCATTCCATTCGTGCAAATTATTTAAGGAGCACAAGTTCACTAGGAGATAGGGAGCAATGAATCTCACAGGAGCCTTTGCCATCCTGAAGGCTCTCAGGCACATCTAGCAGAGCACACCTTTCCCATATCTGTGAAGAACGTATTCAGGTCAGTCTACTGAAACAACTTCCACTTAACTGCACCATGAGAACAGGTTGTATATCTAATCTAGAATCGAAACTCTTATAAATAAAAATGGACTGGAAAATACTGAGTATTTTTAGCTTATGTTTTTCCTAGACTCCTGTTCTGTTTTTTTCATCTTCGCCGTAAAAACCTGAAGGATAGTGGGAATGTGTATAATGGGCATCAAGGCTCAAACGAATTTTTCTGACTGTGAAGATGCTTCCTGAGCGGATGCAATTTTGGCACTAAACTATTAATCTTGTCTGCAGAATTGAATACCTTTTCCTGTAGTACACGGGCCTGTCTACATCTGCTGTAATACGTACCACACTTTTGAATATTGATTCCCACTTCAGTGTTTGAGCTGAGATAGAAGAATGGAAATTCGAGCAGAAAATAAATGTAGATTTCCAAACCCCAAATGAGTGAAAGCTTCCCAAGTTCCTGAGGAGTGATTTTCTCTCATTCAGGATATGTCCTTCTTCAAAATAACAAAGCAGTTGTTCCTTCTTGAAGTAGCAACCAGGCCCAGACATCTCACTGCAGGCATGCTTTTCAAAAATATTGAAGCCCCCCGTTTTAGGGGGGGTTCAGGGAATTTCCTCACACAATCTGATGGATACAGTATACAAATTTCATATCTATATTTCTTATTTCATATGCCAAGGTTTCTGTTTATAAACCTTTTTACCAACCTCTATTCTTGTACTTTGCTTACAGAACAAGTCCAAACAACCTAGTTTCTTTCATAAACAAATTGATAACATTATAGACAATTTATTTAATTCCAGTTAGTAGAATTATGTATATGTGAGATATTGACTCCTGTGGGAAACAAAGCAGGAATTTCTCAAGATACAGGTATTAATGCTAAATTCTATATACAGTAAATACAAATTTTTAATTATGGACAATAGACACAAAGGAGCATTGACACAGAGTCATTCATGGCCTGTGTCTTCAACAGAGATGACAGAGCAGGGCAGTCTCAGTGCCCTGAGCTGGAGGACCATTAACTGCAAGAATGATCAACTCCCAGTCAACCCTGAAATTGTGTGGGATCTGCTGTTCCAGCTGGATCCCTATAAATTTATGGGCCCTGATGGGATTCACCCAGGAATCCTCAAAATGGTGCTGACAGAGTTGAAGAAGGGATAGAGTGCAAGAAGTGTTCAAATGATACTCTGGGGCACGTGGTGTGACTTTTGTGGATGGTCACGCACAGGGCTAAGAGTTGGACTCAACAATCCTTGTGGGTCCCTTCCAACTCAGCATATTCTGTGATTTTTCGTGATTCTGTGAGCTATGCTGCAACTTCCAGATAAAATTATCACAATTACCTCAGGTAGATCTTCAGCTTTACTGACAAGAGAAAAATGTGGGAAATACATAAAAGCAAGCCAGAAATAGTTCACCTTTTTTTCCTGAAGATTTATTCAAATAATAAAAATCATATGACAACTTCAAATAACTACCTTGCTAGCCCAGTTTTGCATTATGCATTGCCAGAAAAAAAATCTTAAAAGAATGAAACCAGTACATATTTCTTAAAGTTGTATCAATATTTAAGATTGGTGTAGCATAAAGAATTTTCAGGTCAGGATGGTTTTTTTTCTGAAGATTCGCTGTTCATTGGAGGCAGAGAAGTGTCTGTTCATCTTTTTCAGTAAGAAGTGTTTCTCCTTCAACTCAAAGATCCAATTTAGTACATTTTATAATAAAGTTCTCTTCCAAAATTACCTGGATATTCTGAAAATTAGAAAAGAAACATGGAAATGTTTTGACCATAGGAACTGTAAATCATAAGTTTTTCTGTTGATGCAACAAAAAAAAGTCTTCTCTATTCTTTCCTGTGTAACCCAAGGTATTTTATAGACACCAAGCCTTATTTTACATCAATAAACCCAACAAGAGGAGGCACACATTGGGATTCTTCATAGGGTGGCAAAGATCTGACAGGAGAGACCACATCCACTTTTAATATATTGTTCCCACTTTGTGTGTCTGCTATAAGCCCTTCAATTCACTTTCAAAACAAATAGTCTCAGTCTGTCTCTCTCCTGATGGGGACTGCATTTTCCATGCTCAAATCCTGGCTTTCTTAAAATCAGCAGAAGTTTCGACATGGAATTCAATTAGGGTCATGATTTTGCTCTCATTTTTTGATCATTTTAGTTAATGATTTCACTTGATCTCTGTATCCTGGGTTATACAGACCCCTCAGATGAACACTTATGGTTCCTATAAGTCAAGTAGTTAACTATGTCCTATTTTTTTCTCACTTTTTAACAAATCAAAGTGTTTGAATTGCGCTCTGGCAGCAGAGCTAGGAATAGCATATCCTGAGTCTCTTCGTGCCCTGATTTGCAGTACTATATTGTATGTTATGAAGGTGTGGAATTGGATTAAAAGCTACAGCACGGTGCTCTGCAGATAAACTCACTGCAGGTGTGCAGTTTAATACGACTTTAATTTGGTAACAAGTGAACAAAGATTGGAATCCTAGAATGAGGTCTTCTAGATGAAAAAAATGTTATTTGTGCTGAGAGAAAGCAACTGCAAGCTCTGTGATAAGGAACAAAGATCATGGCAATGCTCTCTGAGCTACACTTTTATGGATTACAGCTCTCTCAGAACATATCCACAACTGCCACCGGTTTCATTGATTCTTAGTTCATACTACATGTGTTTGGCTATATAGTGTTTCATCTGCCACACTTCCCTGCTAAGGCAGTATGTACAAGTCTTCTTTTATCTCACTCCCAGGCCTCTACATTTTTTTCATATAAAACTGATTTTTTCCTTGGGAGATGCCATGAACTTGAAATGTATTCTGTCTTCAAGATTATTAAAAATTATTTTCGTGCTTCAAATTATATTTAAAAATAAGATTCAGAAATGTGCTGCTCTATTCAAAATAAGTGGACAAACATAGTCTCTCTGCTAAGGAGTGTAATTTATATTAATCACAAACTAGGAAAGGAAAATCAAAAACAGATGGGGAAGGAAGAGAAAGAATGGAAGTGACAACTAAAAGATCACAAAGTGAGCTGCTAATCCACAGACACGGGGTGAGTTTGAGAGATTCTTTTCTGGTTTTTGTTGCCAGTCCTCCCTCTTGTTTTTCCATGGTTTTGCAGCAAAACTGAGTGGCTAGCACTAATTTCAGTGAGGTGAGTGTGGAGGTGTGATGAGCAGATTTTTTTTCCCCCCAGTATTCCAGGCTGTAGAGAAGGAGTACAAATGCCTTGTGGGGCAAGATTAAAAAGCTATGGAGGTTGGTGGTGTTGGCAGTGGATGGAGTGGAGGATGGGAACTGACAAAAGGCATTGGGTCACAGAGAGCTGCTAAGGCTGTGTGAGGTGAGGAAATTGAAAGCAAAAATTATGAAATAAACCCGTGATGCCCAGAGCAATATGCCAAGCAGCAGAAATGTGGTTCAGGAAACAGCAGTGTGGCTGGTGGATGCCACTAAGCATGCAGAGTGTTTAGATACCCAACAGAATGGGCTGTGGCCAAAGGGGGATTAGTCAGGGGCAGTGATGGAAGTGCTTTTGGTGGTTGTGCTTTTCATCAACCTGGGGAATTAGTATTGACACACAAAAGGAAGGAATCTGCATTGATTGAGGTGGCAGCTACCAAGTTGGCAGAAATGCTGAGTCACTCTGTCACAGATCCTGTAGCTCGTTTGGGCTGCGGCTTCAAGTTTTTCATCTCCCTCAAAAACATGAACCGCAACATCAATAGGCTCTTGCTAGAATCTCTTTTTCATCCACCATTATCAGCATCTTGCATGGGGACTGTAGAATCCACCATCTGTTAGGTTCTTTATCTCTAAACTTTTTCTAGATTCAGGCTTTCACTGTGTCTCCTGCATAACTTCTCTCAAGTTGTCATACTCCTCATTTTGCATTTTATACCCTTCCTCTTTGGCACCCTAATCCTTCACTTTAATCAGCCTTGCTCTGTTCTTGCAATCAGGACTAAACATGCAAAACTAACAGACTTTTTTATAGGCACAGCACTTACACAGGCTAAATCTTGGTCAAAGCCTTGTCTGTGTCTGAGTTAAACACCTGCAAAAAGCATTGCAATGAGCATAAGAGGCCAAACAAAAGCCTACATGGGCAGCCCAGTGAAGAGGATAGGAAGCAGGGCAGATATTCAATAAGCTTTCTAGTGGCTTATTTCCTAATTTCTGATCATCAGTGATTTAGAGCTCTCCTGCTAATAGCTGGCACCCAGCTCGGCTTGGTTTTTGCCTATAAGGTGGTATGGCAGCACGGGTCATCATTTTACATTTGAAAAATAACAAAAGCTGTCAAACATGCCCATCCCATGTATACATCATTCTTGGTTTATCCCCTTCATATTTGCTTTCTCCTCCAATTTTCATTGCTGAGCTAGTCTTAGCATATCTTATGTGTATTTAAAAAAATAGGGTCCCACAAGACTCATTTTAAGTAGTAAAGGTGTTTTTAAATCAGTGAATTTCCACTCCTAGTCCTAGTGTCTGGAAACTGAATACCTCTTGGGAGTAAAGTATCTATAGCACGGTCACCCAAAAAAATGTAATTTTCTTTGTGATTCTTGGTTCCATTAATATTTGCCCTTCACAGTTTTCTGGAAAACACGGTGGTCTGTGAGATTTAAGACAAGTGCTGTTACTGCATGAAAGAGAAATCTCAAAACAGCTGAATCTTTCATTACTTGCATAAAGCACAGAGACTCAATCCATATTCTCATATGTCCTTATATTTTAACCTTATATCCTAGAAGACTCAAAGCCTATCTTGTTTTCTATCTATATGCCTTACTTTATGCTAGTAATTCTGGAGCAGTAGACTGACTGCAAGGAAGTCTGGTGGAGGGGAAAAGGTATCAAGGATTTCATATTTCTGCGTCTTTTGATAAAACTAACAGAGAAGTGGAGAGAAGAGAGCCTCTCAGTGCTTCCAACAGTGAAGAAAGACCACACTGTGGTATTTTGATCCATAGATATATGCAATCTGTTTGTCAGCTAGCCCACAACTTGCTCCCAGCCCACTGGAACAGCACTGGTAACATAGGTACCATAGGTACCGACACCCAAGTGTTCCCCATAGGTAACACTTGGGGAATCTGAAGGAGCACAAGAGGTTTGCTGGAAACGTAAAGAAAGAATTGGGGAACTGTATAGTTGAGGATGTGAGTGGTGTGGAGATTACAATTCCTTGATAGGATCATGGGATGGGTGCAAGATGTGGAGGGTACTTGGTGGCAAGAGGTTTCAGTGACGTTGGACACAGCTCCATGCAAAGCTGGATTTCATTAGTTCTACTTTACATACATAAAAACCCCCAACCAAACACATGCTTCCCAATCCCTCCAAAGTTACCCCATTTATAACTGATTTTTTTCATTAAGCTAATGTTAATTTCACCTTGCTGGCAGTTGTTGTATTCAAACAACTCAGAACTCTGGAAAACATTGCTTAATCCGTAGTTATTCTGGTTCTGCATCACTAGTGCTGTCTGTGGAGCATTGGCTTGAGGCTGATTCTCTGCAAAATAGGCTGGGAGATGGGTGGGCTCATAAACACACATAAGAGGGACCTCATTTTGCTTTGCAACCAAGGGATTTCCATCTTCTTTCTCCTCTTCTGTATAGGCCTGAAGAACATGAGCTGCAAAATCGACGAGTAGCATATTCAACAAAAGCCAGGATCCTAGTTAAAGAAGACAAATATAATTATGATAACCTCTTCATTTGCTTATCTTTATGATGTGTTCCTTTTTGAAGGGCTTCATTATAGTTACGGGCTAGACAAAATAGCAGATTTGCACTCATCAAACAGTACTTACAAAATTATGTTCTTCCAAATATCACAGCAAAATAGGCATCAAGTGCAGATTTTTAAACATAAGCCAAAGCTTTTCCTCTTATGTGACTTGAAAAGAAAAGTGTACTTGTGTTCATTCACTTTCCCATTCCAGTTCTTCCCCAGGCTCACTTCTACTACAAGGCTTACCAATAACTACATATCATCTCCATTCTCCCCTCAGACAAATCATTTCACCTTTTCCCAAACAAAACCTCCTACAGATGTCTGTATGTCTTGTATATATGACACTAAATGGCCTACCTTGCACCTTGGGACGTAACTGCTAAAAGCCAAGAAAAACTCACTGAGGCCATTGATGTTTGAATCATATCTGGCTAAAAGCCCTTACAGTACAAAGTATATCTTCTTCTACACAATAAATCTGCATAGGAATTCATCAAGCAATTAATAACCTCTGCATTCCACAAACAAGTTTACGTGGACATCAACCAGGAGGTACCACAATTTCTGTGAACAACCAAGGTTTACAGAGCTTTAAAAATGAAAAATAATCTCTTTTGATGTTATATGTGACTGAGAAGCTGCTGCTCCTGCTGTTCATCTTTTTCTGAGGATCTTTAAACAATAGAACAGTAGGTAGAAGTACTTGTTTACCTATGGAACAAGGAAAGGGATTTTTATGGTTGGAGTTGAAACTCTACAGACCTGACACTAGCAGTCCAGGAGTGTTTCTAAGAGTCTTACAAGTGTTTTAAATATATTCAGTAAGAGTAAGCACAAAACCAAAGCTATCACTCTAGTTGTCCCTTGGAATGATACAGAGCTTTCAAGAGGGGCTAGGCTGAAGCAAGTTGCTTGCAAAGGAGGAATGCACAGGTCACTGTCCAGCTCACATGGCTCAACAATGCATCCCTGAATGCCTCAAAAGGTAGACCAGTAAGGAAATGGAGGTGTGTGAGCTGACAAGAAACTCTCTGAGGGAGATATGTAGAGGCATAATTACTGGAGAGAAGGTACAGCGGAAGGAGCTGCAGGGGTCCCATCAGCCCTGACTGTGGTAGCACACTTGCTCCATGCTGCCTTTCAGCTGGTGGAACTTTTGCGGTTCCTCTGATCACACGTGGGCATCACCCATGTGGAGGCTGGGCTGGGCTGAAAAAGGGTGAAAGTCAATCCTAAATTCAGAGGTGTAATATTCCCATGTACTACAGGTCCTGCATGTGGCAAACTCCGAGGCAAGAGGCTGAGTCAGAAGTAAGTTTGGGTTTGGTTACTGGTATGTGGTTTACACACACAGAATGACACACAGAATTAACAGGGTTGGAAAAGACCATGGAGATCATCAAGTCCAACCTATTACCTAACTTATCAACCTACCCAACACCAGCCCATCATCTAAACCATCTAAACCATGTCACTAAGTATGCCATCCAACCTTTTCTTAAACACATCCAGGGACGGTGACTCCACTACCTCCCTGGGCAGCCCATTCCACTGAGAAATCACTCTCTCTGTGAAGAAGTTTTTCCTAATATCCAGCCTAAACCTCCCCTGATGCAGCCTAAGACTGTGTCCTTTCATTCTGTCACTGGGGGCCTGAGAGAAGACCCCTGCCAGGCTACAACGTCCCTTAAGGTAGTTGTAGAGATGTGTATTTTGGGTGTGAGTTACACTGCATTTGGCCAGACACACTGGCCAAATCTGTGTATTTCCCTCAGTAATTGTGTTTGCTCAGTGTGGATGCTACATACTTGGACTTGCAGGATGCTCACCATTCCTGCAAGAAATGCTGAGATTTAAAAAATTTCTAAAAAGCAATGAGTCTCAGACCAGACGGATTGTTAACAGAACTGCTTCAGCCTGTCTGCTCAAACTCAATACCCTAATGGAACAGAGACGTAAATGAAGGGACATCATTAAATCAAATAACATCAAATAACCAAACATCTTAAAGAACTATTATTAAGCATTATTAAGAAAGAAGATAATAATGACTAAATTGTTGGAGCATCACAGCAAAATATTCAAAGCCATTTTTAACCCTCTCATAGGTGAGAATAAATTAAATCTTAGTGTTATTGGAGTATAGTAGGAAGACTATCATAAGTGGGTTGCAAATATAAATTATAACTAGTTTAAGGAAGGCTCAGCAGAGGAAGAAGTACACTCCATCTAATGTGTCCCATCCATTGACAATGACAGAACAGGGAGGCAATTTGTTAAACTCTGTTTGTGGTAGAAAGTGGGAAGAGGATGTCACCGACATGGCAGATTTCAATAAACATTATGCTTCCAGTGCAGTTCTTGGAATTCATTCCCACTTTTCTCATTGCCAAAAATGCTTCATGCAACATTGGAGAACTTTCTGCAGAAAGTTCTGCAGAGAGAGAAAGGACTGATGATTTTATTATTATTGTAATGCAGCAGCTGATGGATGCAGGACCTTACTGTGCTCTGTTCCCTGCAGACAAAGAACCGAACTCTGATCCTGCTTGAAACAGTTTGCAATCTAAACATAAGGCTAAAGGTAGCAGCTTGATGCAGAAGAAGCATTCATAAATGCACAAACACAGGCATTAATGGGATAAAAACATTGAAGAACACAAAAGGCAACAACCTTAACATACCTCTTTGTTATGTCTTTGTAGGGAACACATGAAAGTACTGTTTTGAAGGGGCATTTCAAAGAAGATAATGAGCTTTTCTTTGGCTATTTATGTGAAGCTGCATCCAACGGAAGAGTTAAAAATACGAAAGTGCTCCCTTGAAAACCTAAAATGCGGTTTATACAATTTGGGATTAGATGGTACCTACAGGAGATGGTGCATTTCTTCAGAATGAATAATTGAGAGGAGCCTCTGAAAGGTGTTACCAGTGACAAGAAAGGCAGTTATGGTGGAGAGTGAGCTGATTTAAAACATGATTGTATCAATTCAAGCCAGTTCAAGTGAACATGACTGCACAGTTGCTTCATTTCTCCTGCCTTGCACTGGTGTATTATGGATTTGAAGTTTGCCAGCTCAGATCCCTAAAACAGAGAGAAAACTCACCCAGCTAAAAGAGGTGTTTTCAGTCAGTTTGTCACCTTCAACAGGTGTGCTGCTGGCTAAGCAAGCATTTAGGTCAGTGTGAGCCATAAGGAAAAGGGACATATAGCTGTTGTCAAATGAATTAACTGCCTTTTTGGCAAGTAATTATTACAGTGGCTCTGCTCTGTCTGTATCATACAGAAAGAACCTGAAGGACTTGGACCTATCACTTGAGAAACCTGAAACGTTTATGGTTTGGGATATTAGTGGTCCCAACTCTCCATCACACCCTTTTTCTGTGGTGTGCCACTCTTATCTGGAGGGGGAGCAGAGGCTCTCACCTCAAGCTGCTGTTTCCCATTTCCCCACAGACAAATTATGACTGCTGCCAAAAGAGGGAGTCCTGCCCTCCCTGTCACAGAATCACAGAATCACAGAATACTATGAGCTGGAAGGGACCCACAAGGATCATCTAGTCCAACTCACCATCTAACACCCGTACAGAGACCGAACGCACGCCCCAGAGTGGTGAACATAAACCTAGATCCCTCACAGTCGCACAGGCCACTCCAAGCCAGGAGAGGCCCACAGGACCATCCAGCCCAACACCCCCCAGCTAGACCATGTCACTAAGCTCCTCATCCAATCGTGCTCCTGCTCTCTCTTCTGCTCACCCTAGAGTTTTGCTCAGACAACTGGTCTGGTAAAAAACTAACCATTTCATTTCCTTGACATGGAATCTCACATCAGCAGGAGAATGGTGATAGAAGGAAGGGAGCAGAAAAAAAGAGATGTCTCTATTAACTGTAGCATGGTTTAATGTCAGTAAAAATCATGGAGTCATAGAAATACAGAATGGTTTGGTTGGAAGAGACCTTAAAGACTACCTGGTGCCAACCTCCCTGCCATGCACCTTCCGCTGAACCAGGTTGCCCAAAGCCCCATCCAGCCTGGCCTTGAACACTTCCAGGGATAGGTCATAGCTTCTCTGGGCAACTGTTTCAGTGCCTCACTACCCTAACAATAAATTATGGGAAGTCCTTCTCCAGCTCTCTCATTGGCCCTTTTGAGTACTTTTAGATCTATTCCCTCTTCCATCTCAGGTCAGAAAGGGGGATATCAATGAGATTCACAAAGATCCTACTTACCAAAACTGTCTGTCCTGTTGATGGCCAGAATCTTGCCTACAGAGGTTAGCAGGAGGTTCCATTTCAACATGAAATCTGATGCCTGCCTTTTTAATGCCTCTTTACTCTTTCTTGGCTGCAGATAGAGAAAAGAACTGGTTTATGATAAAGTTGATTAAAATAATTCCTTATTGTGTGGCAGACTATTTCCCTGTACAAACTGCATGGAAAGTGGTTGTTGCAGAAAAAAGCAACAGGCATTTTTTCTGTTAGAATCCTAGAACAGCTTATGTCGAAAGAGATCTTTGGATATTACACAGTCTGATCTCTTATCCAAAGTATTGCCAGCTTATTTCAGGCCTTGTCCAGCCAAGTTCTGAATACCCCCAGGATAAAGATTCCAGAGCCTTTCCAGGCAATCTCTTCCTATGTTGGATTACTCTCATGGTAATTTTTTTTTCCTTTCTATCTATTGGAAGCTTTCTTTGCTGCAGCTTGTGTCTATTCCCTTATGCCACATAACTGTGAACTCCCAGGGAAGGTCCTGCTCTTTGTTCTCTCTACCATTCCAGGGCACAGCTGAGGGTTCTTTGAGACTAAGGCACCACAGAACTACAATGTACTATTCTTAATTTTAAAAAGAAAAGAAACAAATAGTTAAGCCAAATAAGTATTGTTTACTCTGTTTCCTCAAAAAGGGGGGAAACCCCAAACTCTAAGTACCACCCAGACACGAGTTAATTGTTCTGGCAATCAACCGAATGCAGCAGTACCAACAAGATATCAGTAATTCTGATCAGTGAAGGAAGAGGGGTGGTAGAGTAGGTAATCTATTGCAAGTTGCATATGTGAGGATAGTCGTACTTGAATCCTTCACAAAAGCTAAAGCCTTTGTACTAGAAGATGTCACTCTCCTAATACCTACTGGAAGTCAACGTTTTAGTGAACCAAGTATTTAAGGAATCAGGAAGTGGCCTTTTAATTTTTATTAACATATTCTGAATTTTGGTTTATTAGAGACCGTGGTAATGTGTCTATGAAATGAGACCAGATTCTGAAACCACTTGCTCAGGAATATGCTTGTAGTTGTTTGGACAGATGGAATTTTTGTATGCCAATTAATTCTCCCTTTTCTGCAGCATGAATAAATTCTATTTATGCAAATCTACAGTCTGGTTAAGTTGCTAGGTTCATTGTAGCTCCTGCAGGCTAATGGCAGTCAGCAAGCAGCAGGATAAATGATGTGATAACTCTTTTCTGAATTTGTTAATTTTATACCTTAATGACAAAAGTCTGAAGATCTGAAGAGAAACAGCTCAGGAGATTCCGAATATCTGTGGAAGATGCCAGTGAAGAAACCAAGTTTTTCAAACCTGTGAAATACAGAAGGGAGGTCATTATTTGCAGTGATTGCCTTGCTTTTTCATTTGTTTCTGCAGTTTTTAGGGTTTTTTTCTTTTATCTTTACCTTAAAATAGATTAAGATGTCTGTTTCTAGCATTTTGATTAAGAGGAATAGTACTCTACTTTGAAATCTATCAGAATTCATGTTTATGTCCGTTTTCACCATAACTGCACTGACCTAGTCATCATGGCAAAGGTGACAAAAAAAAAACACTTCCAAAGAGAAATATGGAATTTGGTTATAGGCAACACTAACTAGCTTATCTGAGATTTTATGTGGTTGAGAAAAGAAAAATAATGGTTTATGTGTTGAAGGGAGAAAACAGATTTAAAACAATAACATAAAATGAAGAATATTCTGGAGGCCAACAGAAATATAGATAATACTGTCACATATCAGTGCAGCTGTTCCCCCGAAAGATTGGAACCTACCACCCAATGCCAAAAGGTAAGTTCCACTGCCCTGAATTTATACCCTTCCAACTGAGGCATATTCCTTCAAGAAAATATATGGATACAGTCTGTGAAATCTTGTTTATTATAAATATCAGTTTGAAAAAGCAATGAAAACAAAGAATGTAATAAATCCACCTTGGAAAGGGTAAGATCATCAACAATATAATGGGAAAATGTAATAAGAATATTCTGTGCAGTGGTTTTGATTTAAACATGTATATAAATATTATTGGAATGATTCTCCTGATGGTTCTGTGAACAAGGCAAATTATTCCTACACTGAAATCAGTCACAGAAAGTCTATTGCACATCCCTTGTCAGACCATGATTCAGTGATGGACCAGCAACAAAGAACTGAGGTTTCCTCCATCAGTTCTCTGTGCAGCCTAGTCCAACTTGCCCATCTTTTATTAACATTTAAATGTTAGACCAATAATCTAAAAATTAACTTGCCATTACGTTTCTCTTCCTTTTCATTAAGCTGGCAAATGCATTATGTCACAGTTGCATACAAGCTGTGTATTTTATTGTTTACAGAACAACATTGATCCCACAGGCTACAGTACAGCAAAAGAACAGAAAGGCTGAAAAGCCTTGTACAAGTCAGCATACAATATTTTAAAGACTGGCCACAAGAAATTATTTTATGTGCTTTGACTAATAACAGAGGAAATGTGAAATTCAATGATTGAAAACATCTTTTCTGTCAAAGGAGACAATAAAAAATTAATATCCCTTCTTGTCAACCTTCTTCCAGAAGATACATAATTCAGCAACACAACCCCACTCCTGCTGCCACAAAAAGCTTTAGGAGAGAGTCAGAATGGAAAGCCTTTAATTCTTAACCTTTAAAGTTAGGAGGATAATGCCACATGATCCATTCTCAATTTTATTGGGGTTTTTCTTGGGTTATGGCAAGACTGTCATTCCCATTAGGGCACATGCCATGAATAAACCAGAGGAAATGCTGGATCTTTAACAATGGCAAGCAAGGACTTAACTGGATAGACAAAATATGGCAAAAAATAATTACATTTGAATTGTATGGTTTTACGCCACATCTTCAGAGTCCTAAACTTGTCTTCAAAGAGGTTTGCAGTCACATGCAGAGATTGCTCATGGAAGAGACCACGCAGGCCTGATAGCAGAAGAGTGACTGTGGTGGTGTTTTTCAAGAGTGCTCTTAATGTCTGTAGAGAACAAAAAAACAGTTAATGCCTTTCATTTTCTCAAGCCCTTAACTCAGACAAATAAGGGAATGGAAAAAGGGAAGCCTCCCTTATTCAATACTAGACTTTGTAAGAGCAGTCTCCAAATTGAGTGTTGGGGGTATAGGATCAAAGGAGACAAGAAAGTTGTTTTCAAGAGATTTTTGTTCTTTCCAATTACACTCTGTGTTGTCTGTGATGAAGCAGATAAGGCTAACAGGCTTGAATTATCTGGGCAATTGGTTTTGCGTAGAGTTATAATTACACCAAATAATGGTATTTTGTTTAAAGTATGGAATGGTGTATCAGGGACAACTTTCCCTCGATGTTAAATGCCCTTAATACATGTTTCAATTAAATTCAGAGGCAAGTTTTCTCAATTTGCCCAAACCTTTGAGAGAGTAAAAATAACATTAGAAATGCAGTATTAGTTAAAATAATATTAGTTGGGATTTTATAGCATTTATCTGCTTATGGTTATTTATGAATGACTCTGTCTTCATATTTGTCCCAAAAACTATTTTTCACACAGATATTGCAAACAATTTTCAGACTAACATTTGGTCCTCATATCTTCACTTTTTTTTAAATTAATTGCTTATATCATACAGTATGCCTTAAGATGCTTGATAAAATGATGAAAAGAGCCAAGAAAACGAAATCTGAGTCCATTAGATTTTTTTAACTCATACATTGTCTCTCACTTGCATACCGAAGTCAGTAAGATTCTGAAGCCTTTGTTAGATTTTGAGCTTTTATATGAATAATCCTTGTATGGCTGGGCCTTCCAGAGGAAAAAAATGTTTCATAAAATTCAGAAAAACTTCAGGATTCATAAACATTTTAACAAATCCCATTTACTAGGTACCTACCATGGCACCACAAGCAGCAGTGATTGCAGCTGACCATTTGTTTGCAAACACAATTCCCAATCTACAAATTTTTTGTCATTCTGCTTACTTTTTTGAAATACCAGAAACAATCTGATTCTCACTCAGTAATCCTATTCATCTAAGTTAAAGACAAAGGCATTTTTCTTATTAGGCTTGGAGTTTCCTCTGTTAGAAGAAAGGCCTGCAACAAGAACATGTGATCCAAAAGCTGGGAACCACCAGAGGCAGCTTCTTCATTACACTGCTAGCACTGTGCTCCATGCCCCAACAATTTAGACTGGTTCCTTTAGCTGTTGGACTTCACTATACTAAATATAATTTTCTAAATGACTGAGAGCCANTCCAGAGGCAGGAATCAGTCCCAGGAAATGACAAGCATCTTATTCACATTCCTTTCTTGCAGGGAATTTGCACCTTTTTATGCTCTAATTACTTCTGCACATCCAGGTAGTACCAGCTGTCAGGCTACTTTATCTATACATGATGGGAAATGTGCTTTTTCCTTTTGAATGCTGACCCTGACAAAATTGTTCATATTTTCTCACCAGATGGCCAAATTGTATTACAAAGTACTCTACAAGGGATGGTGTGGTTACACTGTTCAGAGGCTGAAGCTGCAGTGCCTCTGTAGTACTTCTCATCAGGAGCACTCTCACCTGCTTTGAGCATCGGTTTCTGGTTGATATTCCAGGTGTATTTTAGACAGAGAAGGATAATTAGAAATATCAAATCGCTCCCATGTGAAAAGATTGCATAAACTTCAGCTTCGGATAGAAGTAACTGAGGAAGGATGTGATGGAGTTTTGCAGAGAGAGTTGCATGAAGAATGGTAGAAAATTTTTAATAATAGAAGAATGTCTTTTTTCACACAACAAATAATCAACCCCTGAAACTCGTTACCCCAAGATGTTGTGATGTCAAAAATCAAACTATTAAATACTACGATGTGGATATTAACTGTGATCTCAGATTGCTGGAAGCCAGGAGAGTACAGTGGAGGTGGAGGGAGTTACAACTTGCTCTGCTCATACCCTCTTCACATGAGCATCNTCTTCATTACACTGCTAGCACTGTGCTCCATGCCCCAACAATTTAGACTGGTTCCTTTAGTTGTTGGACTTCACTATACTAAATATAATTTTCTAAATGACTGAGAGCCAGCTCTCACAACACTTAAATATAGCTTACCAGAGAATCACAGAATCACAGAATCANAAAATTGTTCATATTTTCTCACCAGATGGCCAAATTGTATTACAAAGTACTCTACAAGGGATGGTGTGGTTACACTGTTCAGAGGCTGAAGCTGCAGTGCCTCTGTAGTACTTCTCATCAGGAGCACTCTCACCTGCTTTGAGCATCGGTTTCTGGTTGATATTCCAGGTGTATTTTAGACAGAGAAGGATAATTAGAAATATCAAATCGCTCCCATGTGAAAAGATTGCATAAACTTCAGCTTCGGATAGAAGTAACTGAGGAAGGATGTGATGGAGTTTTGCAGAGAGAGTTGCATGAAGAATGGTAGAAAATTTTTAATAATAGAAGAATGTCTTTTTTCACACAACAAATAATCAACCCCTGAAACTCGTTACCCCAAGATGTTGTGATGTCAAAAATCAAACTATTAAATACTACGATGTGGATATTAACTGTGATCTCAGATTGCTGGAAGCCAGGAGAGTACAGTGGAGGTGGAGGGAGTTACAACTTGCTCTGCTCATACCCTCTTCACATGAGCATCTGAGGAGGTCCAAAGTGGGAAACAGGGTATGAGCCCATGCTAGCCTAGGATGGGGTCTGACCACTCAGCAATCCTTTCTGAGGGACGTCCACCTCCCCGTGAACTATCTGCATATTTCTCACAACCTGAAAAGTCTAACATCTAACCATGTTGTGGTGTGCCTTGGACAGGGGAATGCAATTTGCAGGAGGGTGTTAATAGGTATTTGTTTCCTACCCCACTTTGCTGGAGCCCAGTACCCATGGCTTTGCAAGGTCTCCAATGGAAGTTGTAATCAAGGCTATATGACTGCTGAAGGACTACGAGGATGCTGATTTACAAGACTTACGCTGTTTCACTTATTGAAATTACTGTTTTTAAATTGCTGATGGGAATAATCAAGTAGAGTGGAACTCCTTTGCTTTTCCCTTGTATTTTGAAGAGGCTCTAGAGAAGGTATAAGAGTTAGGGGTTTTTTTGTGAGACCTATGAGCATAGGTTTGACCCTGATACACCATAACCCTGATAATGATTCAAGCCAGGTGGCATGTTGGGAAAATCTTGTACTTGTTCGAAGAAAAGAATATACCACCTGTTCTCTCTTGCTTTCTTCTCTGTTCGTGAACTGCTCCTTCTGGCATGATCTGGACCACCTCAAAACCCAAGGGTTTGGAAGGATCCAAGAACACCAGCAGAAGGAATGTTGCAGAAAGGGTACAGGCCTGCATAATAATGCAGCATTGAATGAAACAATTTACTTTGTCATGTTCAGAGGTTTAAAAATTGAGTTTCTGGAGGCACCTCTGTATGATAATACAGAGCAAAAAGCAGGCAGAAATGTCAATTGTTAGAGACATTTTTGTCTCTTTCTTCATGAGGAAAAAAGCCAATCTGAGTGATGAGGCTACCCTGCAGCCCCCTTTCTCATACACTTGAAGCAGATTTTGCCATCTGAACCCTGGGATCCCGAGCATGGCCTGCTCCCTGACCATATAGCTTCTCCACAGCCAGTGTATTAGTGATCTCCCTTGTGCAGGCACTTGTTAGTGGTCAGGACATCGCATAAAACCAGCTTTAGAATACAGTAATCCCTTGAATATCGCGGGAGGTTGGGTCCAGAAACATGCCGTGATGAGTAAAATCATGAAGTCGTGGTAAATAGGGTAAATACGGTAAAAGTGGTAAAGATACAGAAAATCCCCTGTGATGTATTTACGCTGTGAATGGTGAACCATGAAGCAGCGAGGGATTACTGTAACCCAGCACGTGCTGTCTGACTGGCCTTGGCATGGATGGGTAGAGCTACTGTGTTCTCCTCTCCACGGAGGACCACTGACCACATCTCAGAGGCTTTTGCAGAAACCAGAGGGAGGAAAAGGTCCTGTCATCATACTTAACAGTGTGGAAAGAGATGAGTAGCAGAGTGAGCATGACTTGGACTGCAGTATACTGTTAAGAACATCTATGCTGCTGCTGTTGTTTTACAACAGAGCATCTCAAAAATAGTCCAAACTGCTTGTGTGAATGAGATGCCCAGTTTTTTAATTTCAAGGGTTCTGGAACATACCTTGGTGATGTTACAAATGTCTGTCTGTCTCCTGAGTCTTTTTACAAACTCTTTAACTTCTGTGGAAGAAGAAGAGGCAGATGTTTCACATCATTAATATAATAGTCTAAAATACATTAATGAAGACAGATATTTGAAGTTAGAAAGTAGATCCCTAAGGGAGCTTTGTCAGGTAACTGAGGGTACAGCATGGACACTGAGCCAGCACTATGAGCAGGCTGGAGACCCTCAAAGTCAAAGCTTGCACGGAGAAGCTGTCCAGGTCATTGCCCTTCCTTCACCGTGAATCTATTAACCCATGACTTACAGGAAAAATACTTTAAATATTTTAAATATTTTTTTTACATTTAATACTCCCTAATCAAGACATATGGTCTTTTACTTGTATGCTTTCAGGTGAATGAAAGCAATGGCAAATCTAAACCTCCTGTATTTTGTTTAGTCAGTTTACATTTCCACCTTTATGCATCTATAACTCTGCAGCACTGTGAACAGGACTTTGTTTCTTTGGTCCTATTTTTCTATATGTTTATAATGTGTTATGTATAATTTTGAAAAGGTCCAAGAACACATTTAAGAATTCTCAGTTGCAGGAAAATCAAGTAGAAAGCAACTACTGTAAACAGACAATTATTTTTAAGTGAAAATGTCTGTTTCTACGATGTTTGTACAAACCAGAAATACCAGGATGTGTATACAAAGGGTCACAGCTGATTATTTACATATACTTCCATGCACACACATGTTAAAAAACACATTAGTAGGCTTGTTTTGTCAAGCATTCCAATACAAGAAATGCCAGAATAATTGCATATGATAGGCTTCATATGCAAGCCTTCCTTGGGCATATGAATCCTAATACAATGTGTTGTCTGCACAAGAGCCCTGCTTTGCCACTCAGAGTTGATCTTCACTTCTACGAGCAACTGTGCAACATGATGTTTCTGTCAGAATCTTCAGCATCATATATAAATATATATATATGTGTGTACCTACTAGTTTACAAACACACACATATTCACATAGATTTCTAGAGTACAGATATTTTCCAATCCTCCTCTAATTCCAATAATGGCAGTCATTAATCCTATGGGATTATGCCTTTTTTTCCCCTTTATATTGGATTGTGCTATAGCCATTAATTAATTTATCATCATAAAACCAATTACAAGGTAAAGAGACGGAATAATGTTTGAATTTCAGAAGGCAGGCTGCATATTATTCAGTCATCTATGCAGCCAAACCAATGTTGGCAAGAAACAGATATTTAGAAAGATTTAAGTACACTTCAGTTTCTATGAATTGGGAATAATTTTGGCTTAATTTTTCTCTTACACATTATCTGAGGCTACTTATTTTTAATTGTATCTCAATTAACTCTAGTTGTTGCTAGTATCACAGTTACATCAGCTAAAAAAGCTTTAAAAACAATTTATCAGTCTTGTACTACAACTTCCTCTGCAGTTTTAACAAAGATTATTTTTTAAAATATCTCTTACTCAAACCTACCATTAGATTTGACTGTTTGGAGCTGTAATGGAAATCCTCCCAAAGGATTAAGCGTCCAATATTTAACATTTTCAGTGAATGATCTGATTGAGTTGATGTGCTGTGCAGGCACATCCTCCAGGAAATCAGGAAGTAGGATGTTCTCCAGTTCCTAGAATAAAAATTCATGGTACTGCACGTGACTGGTGTACTACAGGTATTTACAACAGCATGAAATAAGATTGTATTGATAGTTTAAATGTAAATGTAATGAAGCTCATTTTTTTCTTCCAACTAAGCAAGAGCTAAGCTACCTTTATTAGCAGAAAGAAAAAGATCTTAAGTGTAGATGTTTCCTGAAAAACTAGACAGTGCTTAATGACATGCTGCAAACAAAAAAAAAATTATTTTTATTGGAAAACTTCAGATTTCTATGGGGAAAGTCACTGAAAAATGCAGTAATAGTCTCAAAGGAAAAGTAACTCTCATAATCTGGAAAACAGTTATCAGTTGAAATTTCAGTCACATAACCTCATGCTAGAACCACAGACCACATTTATAACCACACATTACAAACTTTCAAACTAATACATCAGCAAAAAGGAAGCTGTCTCAAATTCCACTGGCTTCTTTCAAAACCCATACTGTTCTTTTTCAGAAGAAGCCAAAGAATAGAGTTGAGGTATGAACAAAAATCCCATTGTGTATAAGAAACAGTTGGCCTTTTTCCTTAGATAGAATTACCAAAGAGACACAAAGACATAATAGCATAATAACAACAAACAAATGTGTCTACAGTACCTTGAATAGATACCTATCGTAGCTTTTCAACAGGTGGCAGACATATGGCAAGTACATCAGTTCAATTTTTTCAGGCTGCAGAGAGCTCCAGAATGACATGATATAGCCTTCTACCTGTTGCACAAAGCCCTTTATGAATTTTCACTGATTTTATGTGTGAGGTGTAATTCAGTAAAACAATACACAAGCACAGAAGAAAAGGAATGATTGTGGTGGTGAGCTGGGCTCCAGCATAAGTGGAAGTGTCCTAAGAAAGTGGCAACAAGCTGAACCTCACAAGGCAGTGTAAGAAAGAGAAGAGAAACAAACAACTGTGCCATGAACATGAGGATATAATGAAAGATATAATGAAAGATATTTAACCATGGCCATGTGTTATGGGCTGGGCTCAGACCTATTGATGTGCCAGGAGAGCTCAGCATGTGGTTACAAACTCAGATTCTTGGAGCATGTTGTATAAATTCAGAATTCAAAAATAACTTAACTGAATACTTCTTTAAATGATCATCTACCTTAGATCAAACCATCAAGTAAATAAGCTAAACAAGCATCAGTTTTTCCTTACAGTGGTTTGCTGCTGTCAGAGTAAGTGTTATTAAAGCAAAGGCATACCTCGTCAAGCTTGCTCTCTCTCACCATTTGTAAAATGACTTGACAATAGTTGTAGTAGTCATTGGCAAGCAGTGCAATCTGTGACCAAAAAGAGGGTACAAAATGATCTCACAGCGAAAGAGTTAACTTGCTTTATGACCTGTTTTTTTTAATACTTTGAATGTACCATTTCATATGGATCTGTCTCACTTTGTACTTGCTCTCCAAGGAAGAATTGGTTGAATTCAGGAAAAAGGTATTGAAATGTCTCTTGCTCAGTCTTCAGGTAAATGACAGATGGATAATGCTCTGAATTATCACTCTTGATGCATCAAGATTTATTTTGAACAATAAAAAAGAAAAAAAATTGCAATTATCTTGTCCGTTCAGTTGAGGGTATTACGTATTTTCTTGAAACTAGAACGCTATTTTTTAATGAGATGTATTTCTTCAGAGAAATTATTATCTTCCCTTCCCCCCTCCCCCTTTTTTTAGAAAATAAGGGTGGATGAAAGAAACAAGCAGGGTTGCCTAAATATTTAAATCCTAAACCGTACATGAATTTCTTTTTAAAACCAGTGAATATTTAATGCAATACATATCTTCCATGTTTATTTGCAACAGCACTCATGTCGCACTTGTAACCTTCTGAATAAGGCTGCAGATAATTGGCTGTGCTGTCAGACTGACAGCACAATTCTCATTGGCTGTCATTACATCCACTTCAGAGCACTCATTACTAGATCCGAGCACCCTGTAAAAGTAAGACAGATACCCAGTCTCTCATTTTTTTCCTCATTTTGGTCCGCATAAGTCTGTTACTCATGCTCTGCTGGATGACGTCCAACAACCCTGGGTGTCAAGCCATCCCATGACAACTCTCTGAGGGGAGAACTGCCACAGGTTAGCCGTGCATCTGCCCTTTACAGTGAGCAGGGGTTGTGCTCTTTTTTCTTAATGATTTCCTAGTGTTTAAATACTCAGCATGTCAATAAACTTTAAGTATGTTGAAAAGACACCGTCTCACCAGCATGAGGGTCTGTTACCATGGGCCTCAGGCAAGGAAGGCTGTGCCCCACTAACTCCCCTAATATTCAAAACTTGGGCTGTCAGCCACAATTTCTGCTCTCAGTACAGACAAAATTATTTGAGCTGACATTAAGACAACATAAATATTTAGCTAATGGGTGAAATAGGAGTGAGGGAAATAAGCATGTAGCAAGATTAGACAGACAAACATTATATTGAAGAAGGTGAGCTAACTGTATTTCATCAGAAAATAATAGATAGCAATTCTAATTTAACTCCCAGGTATTTTATTATGTCTAATGTATCTGAAACTCACTGTTCCTTTTATTTGGCTGTTCTTCTTGTAATCATCTGCATTTTCAGAACTCCAGGAATGACTACTGTGATAAAATATACAACAGAAAAATAATAAACTTTTAAAAGTTCACTGATATAGTCTGTATTTAGTAAGAATATGAGTTCTAGATGGATAGAGTATACTAGGGTGGAGCACTGTTTGAGAAACAAACCCTGCTGTCTTTCCTGTCATTCTGTAGTCTGCTGATTTTCTAACAGATCTGGAGATCAATTTCTTAATTTTAAGGTAAAACTGAAACATTCATTATAAAAACGACAACGTATTGGCCGCTTCACAGTGCAATGACTTCAAACTTCCTGTACCAAAACCATGGCAGTTTGTTTGGAATGGTAATAATCATTGTAAGCATGAACATAAAAAACAGTATAATAATCCTTGTGGTTAGGTTTCACAATTACGATATTTTCTGCACTGTACATAAGTTTAGATGACAGTTTGCTTCTTACTTTCTTACATTTACTTTGACTTGACCAGTGGCTTTTCGCTGAAAAAGGGGACGCAGGCACAACATGCTGCTTTCTTGCTGTACTGTCTCTTACCTCTCTCCCTGCCTATTTTCCTGAGGCTAATGCTAGGGGAGAGAGAGACAATGGTAGTAAAAAGGACATGCTGTGAGGGTTGGATGCCTCCATCTGCTGCTGACACCTGCTCACTGTCTGTGAAGGTGTTTCAAACTCCAGAGTCTTTTTGACTCAGCTGTTTTGAAGGGTGACAGGCAGGGCTTTTGTTGCAAATGTCCAGTGGTGACTGCCAACACACAGGCTATCTAATCAGATCTTGGCTGCTGGGTTTCACTGCTGCAATGTGAGCCCCCAGGTTTCGCGGGTCTATGGGTCCACGTTCAAGCCGCAGAGCCCTCGATTTGCAAAGACAGAAAACTCATGAATATGCAGTTAAGCCCTGCCTGTCGCCTCGCCCCCTCAGCTCAGGAGCTCTGGAGGGAGTTCCTGAGACTGCCCCGCACGCTTTTCCAGTGAAGGAAAGCAAAGGAAATGCCTTTTGACCCTTTCTGGCAGGGGAGTCCCGGAGAATCAGGGGTAGCGCTCCCTGCAGCCACACTACCACCCAGGGAGTCCTGGGCTTCCACTGCTGCAAACGGCAGTGGCAGTGCCAGGCTTCTGACCAACCCTGGGGCTCTGCTGAACCTCCGTGCAGTAGCAGTGGGCTGAGGACCCACCGTACGGCTGTGCATCCCTCCAGGTGGAACACAGGGAGCCCATAGTCTCTTTTTACGTTCTATCAGGCTGATTTGCAGATCTGCTCACCCCAATATGGTGGCTGATGGGGGAATTGGCAAAAAAGGCAACCTAAGAGGTGCGGGGCTCAGGCTGCTCAGGGCTTCGGGGAAAATTGGACCGTCCATTCCCCCCCTGCAGGCAGTGGGAGCTCAAGCTGTGAGCTACACTGCAGGGGGAGGAGTCCTGCACCAGGAGCTCAGCTGGGCTACTCCTCAGCAGCCCTGGCCCAGCCGCTTCCGGGATGGTACGGGCATGAGTGGCAGCTGCAGCAGCCAATGACACACCACGGGTACCCCCTGCCCCCCCAGCCATTGGGAGATGATGGGAGGCGGGATTGTACCAGCTCTGGTGGGGCTGCAGCCCTGCCCCTCCTGGGACAGCCAGGCATGAGTGGCAGCTGCCGCAGCCCCACCAGGGCCCAGGTTAGGTAGCGTTACTGCTGGTTAGGTGGGGTGATGTGTGGTGCTCATTTGCATATTCACAAACTCATTTGCATAGTCATAAGCTGGGTGCCTTTGCGGCATTTTCTGTGCATACACAGGTCCCCGCTTTTTGCTAAAAGATGAATTGCAAAGGATTGAAACCGCAGAGGCGAGTCGCGGATAAGTGGAGGTTTAGTGTATTGTAAACCAGGGTACCACCACAGCTCCTGAAGGGGCAGAGGACAAAATGTAACAACTAATCTGTCTGAAAACTCCAGCTACTGAAAATGCTTCCTCGCACTTCTCTGCTCATCACAGGACTGACCCTTGCCACCTTTTCCTCTGCCACTTCTTTGTGCCATGAAAGCTGTGCTTCAGAGAAACAACAAAACTGGCTGCCCAGGACAGGGCACAACATTTGTGTTGAGCATGTTTGGTACTGCTGGTGACTCCTTCTCCCAGATATTTTAGAGGTGGTGGCTGGACAAAGAGAAACACACATATGTAGAGACATTTTATAACGCTTCTTTTAAATGGGTCCTTCCTGCAGATTTCTAAAGCCTGTGAAAGAAAATTAATGAATGTTTTCCAGCTCCTGCTCTCCCTGAAAAGGCAGTCAGCTGTATCTTTTGCTGCTGCTACTATGGCAACATGCATTAGCATTGCTTGCCTCCAGTGGGTTGGTTTCCAGGGCAGGAAGGCTCCCCACTCCCTCCCCCCCACTACAGAGACATCTACAGTGAGAAGTGTGGTCCCACTGTTAGTAAAGGGGGTTGGGATTTACCTGGTGCCTGCAGAGGTGCTTGGCTGTGCATCAGAGATGTTCACTTTCCCTGGAGAGCACTGCCTGGGTAAAGATGAAACACACAAAAGTGGAGGTGAGTGTGAGAAGAGGAGAATGGGTGACAGCAAAATAACAAGGAGATTCGCCATCTCTCTTGCAGAGTTTGATTCATACTACGTGGTGGAAACTAGAGCTAAAATGGCAAATACAAGAATGTGGATAACAAAAATATTAACAGAGGTAAATAGGTAGGACAAAAGAAAAATGAAAGGAGGGAGGGTGGTGAATCTGCATGCAGTTGACAGTCAGATTACACTGAGATTAGAAATGTTAATTTGCTAGAATCATATCAGATTTTGTTAATGAAAAATCATGGGTTTGCTTCACTAAACAGTCAGAAGCCTAAACCTTCCCTATTACTAGAATCATAAAACAGCTCTTAGAAACCCAAAATTTGGTAACGTTTTTTTAACACTGCTGTAGTCCAAGCCAGAGGAAGTACCATTTTAGGGAGGGCTTGTCCTCAAAGCTCCCATTCCTAGAGGGAACATATTCACAGAATCACAGAATATGCTGAGTTGGAAGAGACCCACAAGGACCATTGAGTCCAACTCCTGGCCCTGCACAGGACCATCCCCAAGAGTCACACCCTGTGCCTGAAAGTATCATCCAAATACTTCTTGAGCTCTGTCAGCCTCAGTGCTGTGACCGCTGCCCTGGAGAGCCTGTTCAGTGCTCAACCACCCTCTGGGTGAAAAATCTTCTAATATACAACTTGACACAACTCCAGGCCATTCTCCGGGGTCCTGTCACCTAAATGCAAATCAATAAATAACATATTCTCTTAATATCTGTAATGCATTTTGAGTCCTCATGGATGACAGTTGTGTTTATTTACACAATTTTCATAATACAGTATGTCCCCACTGCATTGCGAGGAAAATTTCTTGCAATTTTGCTTCAGCCACTTGCAAGTTTCCCCGGCCGACGCATGTGCAGTGCTTCTGCTTTGCCAAGGGGCAGTGCTGGCTCTCCCTGTCGGGCAGCGCCAGCCCAGCCCCACAGGGAGGGNAGCAGTTGAACCCCCTCCCCACCATGTGGGGCCAGGCCGGGCCAGGCCACAGTGCGAGGCCAGGGCACAAGCACCGGGGCCGGGGCGTGGCACGAGCACTGGGTCTGGGGCGGGGAGGGAGCAGCGGCGTAGGATTTGGGCTGTGAGCACGCACGGTGGCCGGCAGCAGCTGCAGAAGTGGCAGCATTGCTGAAGAGAAGCCAAGGGATTCTAGGGGGGGTCTCCCAAGTCAGAGAGGGATCAGAAATGGTTTCCTTTGCTCCCCTGTGCTGAGAGAGACCATGAGAAGGAGCGGAAAATTGTCCGCAGTGCTCCGGAGTGCCGGGGGGTGGAGCAATGGGCGTGGCCTGCATGCATATTAATGACCTGCGCATCTTTGCGAGTTTGACGTTCTGCAAGACCCCGGCATGACCCTTTCCTCACAAATGGGGGGGTATAACTGTTTCATCATCAGACCTGTGGTACACATATCTTAAAAGAATCAATGATTTCTATATGAACCAACTCACAGGTGCTGTGTAAGAACATCCTGATCACACCTTGTGTGAACATGTTCCAACCCGGACACATCTGAGTCCCCACTGACTATCGGAAGGCAAATACCTTCTTTGTAGTCAAAGGAACACCATTATAATCTTACTGCCATTTCTATGACACCAACAAGCACAGCTCCCAAGCTGCCAAGTCCTTCAGACACCTAGTTCCTCACTTCCAGCACCATGTCAATTGCTGACTATCTCAACATGGTCAAGAGGTATTCTATTCAGTAATTAGAAAGCACGGTTCATAGTTTTGAAACAATCGCTTTCTTCACCAACATACAGGATGGATGAATGCATTGGTCTCTAAACTGGTCTCCAGGATCCACCTTCTCCTGTGGTAGGTGCAACTGAAAAAGCATCTGGATGTTGGACTTTATTCATACATGAGAGTGCACGACAATTATTTAGGATATGTTCACTACTGAAACAGATATCCCCTGTGTCTTCCAGAGAGAAATGGCAACAAGCCAGAGAAGTATATCCCATTACAGGAGTCTGCTCCACAGACCAGTATTTGGACTGCACTAAAATGGTATATTAAAAATCTCCTTCACTGTAATTTGGAAATTTCCACACCAACACGCTCTAGAAAATTGAGATGTTATGTGTCAAATACCCCTTGTGTGTGTATACCTATATAAGAAAAAAAATTATTCTTCCACGTAGAAAAGTCTTCAAGATTTTATTATTAATTTTCTAAATTTCAATTGTATAATTAAAAAACAATCTAAAGTTTGCCATTGTTGATTTTACCAGCTTGTTGGATCATGAAAAATTAACTGTGATTTCAAAAAGTACTGAACCGTATTGAGAGAACAGTAAAGATGAGATATTTCCTTGATGTATTTCTACTCAAATGCAAAGAATGTACGAAACTCCATAAAAATGGAAACTAACTGGCTTATTTGGTTGAAGCTGATGCTATTTTCTATGGTTTTCTATGGTTGCCCAGGTTTTGCAGTCCTGCATGTTGACTTGGGACAGGGATCTGTGGCTGCATTTAGAGTAGAAGCTGTTCTGATTTCAGCTGTTTGGCTTCATTCAACAGCTTAGTGTCTTCTTATAACTGTCTTAAATGAAGGAAGCATCAGACAAGATAATTTTGTAGTTAAGGGACTTTTCTATTGGAAATTGAAAGATGATCTTTTCTAAATACAATCTTTATATTTTGATTTTTTTTTAGTATGAAACATTATAGAATAGTTTGGTTTGGAAGGAATCTTCAAAGATGATCCAGTCCAATACCCTCTGCCATGTGCAGAGCACCTTCCCTAGACCAAGTTTCTCAAAGCCCTGTCCAACCTGGCCTTGAACACTTACAGGGGTGAGGCATCCGTAATTTATCTGGGCAACCTGTGCCAGTGCCTTACCACCCTTGCAGTAGCGAAGTTCTTTCTAATACTTCTGAATCTAAACCTACACTCTTTCGGCCATTCCTCCTTCTTCTATCACCATGTGCCCCTGTGTAAAGTCCCTCTCCTCTGGGCTGCAAGCCCCCTTTAAGTGCTGTAAGGTCTCCCCAGAGCCTTCTCTTCTCTAGGCTGAACAATCCCAACTCTCTCACGCCTTCTTCAACAGGATAGGTGCTTATCTCAGGAAACAGTATCAAGATCAGTAGAATCAGTAAATAGATGGTTCATTCCAGCCCTTTTCCTGGAATACACTTCCTTTTCCTTGGTTTGCCCAAATTAAATATAGTTTTTTAGGAGTAGGTGTCTGGGCGGACACCTCTGCTAGTGGAGAAGGAGGAGGCCGGCAGCCAGTGCAGCAGATCCCCTATTGTTAAGCATGAGCTGCAGCATGCTCCCCAGCCCACTGGGGCTTGTTTCCATGAGGAGAGCTAAGCACACAAGCAATGCTGGAATAAGTCACGTATCTGACTCCCAGTTGTGGCTGCATCTGGCCCAAAGTTAGCCAATATTGCTTCTTTTGTTACTCCTACTTTTTCTAACTTTTCCTCACATTTCTATGCTGGGAGGAAAAAAGAGCAACAACTCAAATTGTTCTGTTCTCTCTCATCTCTCCGATGACCGGAACCACCAGCTCTCTGACTATGCCCATCAAGATTACTGTTTTCAAGTTATGCTGCAGGAAATCACCTTTCTTTCCCTGAAAAGGGAAGATCAACAGAGACTTAGCCAAAGACCTGAAATGTTGCTTGAACAGTGGACAGGGTCTTTCCTATTTGTGGCTATCAAATTTTAAATCTTATGCTGGTTCTGGTTATGCTGAGTTCAGGGCAACCAAAGACTATCACTTCAGTAAGGGTGTTGTGGGAAACCAGCCTCAAAGTGCCTATGAATAATTTGTTTGGTCTCACAACATCTGACTGACACTTGATTATTTGCATAACTTGATCCTCTGCACTGTCCCATCATTAACTGTTGTCCCTCTACAGACTTTTGCAACATTTCTCTGCTATAAAACCTGTAGAGAAAGGCAACAAACATATGGGTATAATTTTTCCATGCTCTTACAGAGCATGCACTTAATTAAGTAAATATTATAAAAAAGATCACTGCAAGAGTTTCATCATCACCAGATATCTGGGTCTTAATAAATTGACATGTATTGCTCTAACATTCATGCTGTAGAATAATGCTACACAGTTATACCCTCGTATTTGCGAAAAACGGGTCATGTCAAAGGTCTTGCAGAACATCAAACTCGCAAATACGTGCAGGTCATTAGTATGCATACAGGCCACACCCTTCGCTCCACCCCCAGCCAATCAGGAGCGCCGGGGAGCCTCTTTGACTCCTCCCCACAGGCTCTTGCAGCACAGGGGAGGAAAGGGAAGCGTTTCTGTGCCCTCTCTGCCTGGGGAGATCCCCCTGACAATCCTAGATTTCTCTTTGGCCGCGCTGCCACTTCCGCAGCTGCTGACCGCGCGTGCTCGCAGCCCAAACCCCGTGCCAGCCCCAGTTTCCTGGGGCTGGCAGGAAACAGTAACACGTGCCCAGGGGGTATCAGTCCCCAGTTGCACTTAGAGGGGGACAGCGTGACTTCTGGTCCTCCCTGTGGGGCCGGGCGAGCGCCGCCCCACAGGGAGCTCTGGCACCACCCCTCAGCAGAGCAGAGGCACTGTGCATGCATCGGCCCGTGAAACTGCAAATGGTTGAAGCAAAACTGCAAGAAATTTTCCTCGCAAATGCGTGGGGTCGTAATGCAGAGGTCATAATGCAGCGGGGATTTACTGTATATCCATAGTAAAGAATAGATACAAAAGCAGAGATTTTATCCATATAGACACTAAAGTAATGTACAAAACTGTAAGAGAATAAGGATACAAGACTGGTCTTTGACATTCAAGGCATAAGCTGGACCTAATTTTCTTCTCTGGTGCATTAAAAAGAAGTCTAAAACTGTTACAGAAAAGCATTACTTCCCTCTATTTTTTTCTGGGGAGGAAGGCAAGCCTGCGGTTTGTTTACCTGGACCATGAGCATTCCTCCTCTCCTGACCAGAACTGGACCATGCTCCTATTTACACTCTAGCCTGCCAAAATGTCTTACATTCATCAATAATTTTTAGGCTTTTAGTCTTTCAATCAGTTATACCTGTCTTATACATTTTCTTATCCGTGTTCTCTTACACGGGCAGTCGGTCACTAGTGCAGTCCCACAGGGATCAGTGCTTGGCCCAGTACTGCTCAATGTCTTTATTCATGACATGAACAGCAAAATTGAGTCCACCATTAGCAAGTTTGCAGATGATACCAAGCTGGGGGCAAATGTTGAACTGCCAGGGGGACCTTGATAGAGTTCTTCACTTTGGACTTTGGATAACCCCATGCATCACTATTGGCTGGGGGATGAGTGGCTGGAGAGGGGTGAAATGGAGAGGGATTTAGGAGGAATGGTTAACAGAAAACTTAATATGAGCCAGCAGTGTGCCCAGGTGGCTAAGAGGGCCAATGGCATTCTGGCCTGTATTAGGAACAGTGTGGCCAGTAGGACTAGAGAAGTTATTCTTCCCCTGTACTCAGCACTGATCAGACCACATCTTGAGTACTGTGTCCATTTCTGGGCTCCTCAGTTTAAGAAAGATGTTGAACTGCTTGAGAGGGTCCAGAGAAGGGCAGCAAGGATGGTGAAGGGCTGGAGAGGGACTGTAGGAGCTGGGATTGTTCAACCTGGAGAAGAGGAGGTTCAGAGGTGACCTCATCGCTGTTTACAACTACCTGAAGGGAGGTTGCAGTCGGGCGGGTGTAAATCTCTTCTCTCCGGCTGCCAGCACCAGAACAAGAGGACATGGCCTTAAGCTACACCAGGGGAGGTTTAGACTGTATGTTAGGAAGAGCTTTTTCACAGAGAGTGATCTTTCATTGGAATGGACTGCCCAGGGAGGTGGTGGAGTCACCGTCCCTGGAAGTGTTTGAAAAAGACTGAATGAGGAACTCATGGACATGGTCTAGATAATGGTACGATGGAATAGGGAATTAGGTTATATAATTTTAAGAAAATAAATATGATGACATGACCCTGAGATCGGCTCAGATAGACAGAGCGTGGTGTTCATGGCACTGGGGTTGTGGGTTCTATCCCTGTTTGGGCATTCACTTGGGTGTTTGACTCGATGATCCTTCCTACTCAGAATATTCTGTGATTCTGTGATTCTGTGAAGGGATGATTTTAAAATCTGATATTTTAAAATTAAATAAAAGAAGTATTTCTGGAATAATATGCCTCATTGTTTCAAGCAGAAAAAAGCCCAGATAACATGATTGTGTGTAGGGCCCTTCAAAACATCACAGTAATTTATATTTTAATACATATCTCTTCAGCCTACTGTTTAATAAAGCAGGTGACACAATGAAGCCATTTCCATATGTTTTTTTAAACTCCCGCTTAGAGTCTTAATATACAGTAATCCCTTGCTACTTCACAGGTCACCATTTGCGGGTTCACATCACAGGGTTTTTTTCCGTGTCTTTACCATATTTACTGCAACTTCACAGATTTCACTTATCGCAGCATCTTTCTGGAACCAACCCCCTGTAAGATTCAGGGGATTACTGTATTAAGCTCTTCTTTTAGGTTTGACATGAGTTCCTGCTCTTAACATTTATGTGGCTAATACTTCCAATTCAAGGAAGTCTGTTTAGGCTGGGTCTATTTCCAAAATGCGACTTCTCTATTGGGGTGCAACACTTAATAGCACAGCACTTTTAGAGTGTGTATAATGAGAGGAAAAATATAATGCTGCTCTCAGTGTTCATCAGATGATTTACAAACTTTCATATACAAACAATAAACTGCCATGTGACATTATTTGATTAAAATATTTTTAAATACAAACCTGGGATAATTTTGTTCATACAGAAGACAGCAAAAATGTGCATAAAAGGGAGAGTCCTTCTTGATAGCTATTCCATCATAATGATATCTGGAAAATTAAAAAAAAAAATTAGAAAAAATTAAAAAAAATTAAAATTAAAAAAAAAGATGAACTGACAACCATATGATTTTCAAAAAGTCAGCGAGTGATTCATAATCCTCCTTTGAAAGCAGATGATAATTCTATTTAACCAAGAAAAAACTAAGTAAAAAAATCCCCTACATTTGTTTTTTTAATTATGTTCAATATTTCTTTTTCCCAACAGAACATAACTACACAAACTATTTCCAAACTCTTTTTAACAGTTTTTCCCTGGAATGATACTGTCTTCTAAATGAAAAACACTTAAGCCAGTGAATGGGGTGCAACAGATTTGTACAGGAGAGTTAATTAAGTCAGGGACCAGAGTCTCAGCAGACAGAAGTTTCCATATCCCATGAAGTTGAAGGACATAGCACAGCGGTTTCTTGGCCATTCATAGTAGCTTAAGGGCTGGATCATCAGTGTTCATGGCAAGGTAAAACTCAAGAAATCTGCCAGATCAGGTTTACCTTGAGCTCAGTGAGCGATGGAATAAGCATCTCTGCTACCAAAATGCTACCAGCTTGCTCTTCCCAGACCGGGCCACTGGGAAGCCACGGGAGCAGTGCCATGGTTTGGTCTACCAGTAGCCAGGAAAGCACAACCTTCTGCTGATGGGAAAAGAGAGTATGGAGGCTGGGGACTACCAAAACCCATGCCAAATCCTGCCTACTCTGAGAAGGTGCCTGGGAGCGTCTGCAGTGAGACAATCCCAAAATAAAGCTGATAGCAAGTCCAGACTAGTGGAGAAAAGTCGTACATCACATAGAAGCCTGCTGTTCTCAAAGCCTGTGCTTGACAGCTACACAAAATGCTTGTAAAATTTCTCTGTCTTAATGTCCTTAAAACATATTTTTTCCCAGTCTGGATGTACTGAGTATGATTATAAGTTTGGATATGAAAGATCATAAAACTCTCTGTGCTCAAGAAGAAGAGAGGAAACAGAAAAGACAGGACAGGTAGGAGGAGGATCTGAATTTGTCTGAATTAAATGTTTTGAAACTGTTTATAGCACTTCCACTGACCACCAGTATGTGCTGGGTCACACCATGGATATGTGTAAGGATCAAAAGCGCAATACATCAATTACAGCTACCACTCCAATGCATCCCAGAGCCGGGCTTTTCTGGCCTTGAGACCCAAAGTCTCTAGAGCTCTGAGTAAGGTTGTGATGTCTAGCAGATGCCTCATGCCAACCATGCTGTAAGTAGCCAGTACAAATCAGAACAATAGTGGGTTTTTTTAAGCAATCTGATCCGGAATTTATGCCATACCAAAGCAGATCCAATGTGGTGGTTTCCATGGAACTAACTCTGTTGTCATCCTTGGTGACACCATGAATCACTCTGGATCTTGTGATGTGTTATAGACTTGCAACTAACAATTCAGTTGCTTTATTACAGTGCTGGGGCTGAAAAGTTATTCACTTTAATATTTTATTAAGAGTGGTTAGAAATAACATTTTCAAAGAAAGGATGCAAAACCAATACCTAAGACTCCTTGCTGTGGTCCGCTTTCTTGTCACTAGACCTGGGAAAACTAACTGAATAAGCTGTAAAAACAAACAGAGAATTAGAGATACTTTGCAAATTCATCCTAAAACACAAAAAATGTATGTGCCACATTTTTTTGTCTTGAATCACTTCATTTCCTTTCCATTTGCAAGCTAATACCTGCTCTTACATACCTCTCAAATGGTAACTGTTGAAGAGAACTCAATCAGGCTTTTGTGGATTGAAACCTAAGTAATTTACCTCCCTCAAGAGGAATTTCTCAGAGTAGTCTGTTTTACCTTGCACTGAAAAAGAGTCAGTGCTCACACCAGGAGAGCTCTCCCCCGCATGGCAGTCAAGGTGGAGTGTCAATCAGCTGGGGGAACTTGAAGGCACCCTGATGCTCCCATACTGTGACAGACCTACAAGCCTTATTCATTAAAGTAGGACTTACTCACAGAAGGGGCTTCGCCTACCCGCTCACTCCTGCAAGGTGTATTGACAGGATAGGGCTTGACTTGTCTGTTTTAAAAGGACATGAATCATCAAGCTGCAAAGCACCCTTTTGGCCACCATGGTAAGTGTGAACTGAGGTCATGTGGCATCTGTCAAGGTCAGGCTCTACAGAGTAATTAGACACTGTCAGGTTAATATGTAATCCACTTCACTATGATTATTCTGCATGAGCTGTCCTGTGAAGACAGACTAACCCAAGACACGTGGAACTAACATTCCCTCTATTGCAGGAGCAGAGGACCAAGTACTCCATGTTAGTGAGGGTTGAGAACATCCACTCTGCAGTACAAAGCTTGCATTCTGTGTGTTGCTGGTTGAAAGGCCTGATAAAGGACAAGTTTCCCCACTAACATGCACCTCCAGTTTTAACAGTGGTCCTGTTCTTTGCATGTTTCTGTGTGCACCCACCCCAGCTGTTCCCTTTCTCAAGATGATAGCTTAGCATAATCCCATTTTCCTAAAAGGACAGTCCATGAAACCAGGGCTTCTGTGGCACAAGACATACACTTCATCCTGATGTGTCCTCTACAGAGACAGCAGTATATTTATACAGAGGGACAGAGCTGATGAGATTAGTAGTATCTCAATCACCACGGTTTGATTCACATGGGGCTTGACTGCAAAAGCCCTTGCAGTCCACACATATGTAGCACAGTCAGGTTACTATGGCTTGGTGAATTACGTGTTAGAAGGTGAGCCCATTAGCAAGGCTGGGGTAACCAATTACACGTGCACCTTTAGTTTAAACCAGGGTTGCTGCTCTTCCTGCCCTCCTCAGCTTCTTGCTGCATGGTCCATTCTCCTGCTGCCAAAGGACCATTTCAAGCCCCTGGGCAGATGCATCCCAGCTTGATCCTTTGGGAAGTGTTAACCACAATGCACTGGGTCAGTTAAGGCTGTGAGCAAACAGTTGCAAGCACCAACCCACAGCTGCTCTGGCTCATCAGCAAAGCTCCTCTGCATGATAAAACTCATACTTCATCTGTGCCTGTCTGAATTTAGAAGTAAAATGCATTGATGTAAATCACAAGAAGGCTTTGCTTACAGGTGGTAACTCAGTCATGCTGGAGTACCTGAAAGCGTGCAGGCAGGATGGGATTAATTTTACCTATGTGACTACAAGGAAGAGAGATATCTCAAGTTGTAACTGTAGATTCTATAGTCAATGGAGAAAAACAGGCAGTTCCAAGGCACTTTTCATCTGAGCTGCCTGAGATGACTCATTTAGCGTAAGAGGGAACATATTCACAGAATATTCTGAGTTGGAAGGGACCCACGAGGATGATCACCACTGCCTCCCTGGTGGGAATTGAACTCTCGGTCTCCTGTGTAAGAGGCAGGGACACTCACCAGTGTACTAAAGTGGATTTTTTTCTTTTACTTATTTCCCTCAATTGGCTTCCAAGAGATTTTTAAGGTGACTAGCTTCATGGCAGATATCTACACTGAGACAGGCAAATTCTACCCGTGGTCTTAGCTGATGATTCATTAAACTATGGTAATAAACTGCACCGGATCACTCACTCAAATCTTCATTTTCAGTAAAAGTGATTTAACTTATTCACTAAAAAAATTAGATTCAACTGAATTGAGATAAATGATTCCTAAAATGAGGTTCTCCACATAAATTAAATTTATTTCAGGTACAGATTATATTTAAATTATTTTGGGCTTGTGTTAAAACAAAGCTTAGTAACTCTGACTATGGGAACTAATAGAATATTAGCAGTAAAAAACAGGAAGATTTAAACAAGTCTTGAGCAAGAAGTAATCACAAGACTTTCTATTTTCCTTATTTTGTTAAAAATGTTGAATAACTATGGGTGTTTGTTCCGACTGGGATTTCTAAGTGTTAATTGCTCCTCAAGTATACTTTAAAAGGAAA